>VZTJ01006234.1:16575-39809 GCA_013397795.1 Orthonyx spaldingii | reverse complement strand
TGATTCTGTGATTCTGTGATCCAAATGCTTGTGAATCCTACATGCTATTATATGTCACCTGTGGTCATTCTGGTTAAAATGATGGTATTTATCTGTACTGTAGAAATAATTAATTTTTTAACCTTACAATAGTTATAACCAAAACCAGTTCAAAGGTTTTCACTGCCATGAATGAGCGGAAAGAGTGGAAGGAACAGCTACATGCATTATAAATGCTTGGGCAATTATTTTAACTCTGCACAAAACCATTGGCTGCTGGCTCTGAGTAACCAAGGATGAGACAGTGCACAGCAGTATGCTGACATTAACCAGAGCTCAGTGGAGTGCCAGGAATAGCTCAGCACAGGGACAGGAAACAAGTTTGGCCTGATGCACTGTTCTTTGGAAACATTTCAATGTCTGCTTCCCACTGTCTCATAGGCACAAGACACTATGGATCATCTGTTCCTACCTAAGGTTTATAATGAGTCAGTACTAGGAAGCAGGATGGGTTGTGCTTTGCCTGTGTTCTAGCCAGGATCTGTTACTGGGGTGAGCAAACACCAATTAAGATGCATGAGAAAATTTCTTCCTGCCTCTGCTCAGCATGAGCACTCACGATTGTTAGGCATCAAACATCCACTCCTGGTGATAAGTATGGCCACACAAACCAAATAATATATGAAATTTGCTTTACTGGCTTCCATCGCCGCCTTCCTTCTTGTTCTGAAGGAATTGAAAAGGAGACTTGTTCACCATGGAGATTCATCCTTGGGGTGTTTCTGTACAGCTGGTACACAGAGGATACTTCAAGTATCTCCTCTAGGCATTGTGAGATATGTCTACTGAAATCCAGAGGGATAGAGAAGGGTGGCAGACTTAAGGCCTCCAGAGAAATGCCTCTGGAGTAAGGCTTCACCACATACAGGGAGCTGGAGTGAAGAGATCAGAAGCAGTCTAGAGAAAATACAGACAAAAATGGTGACAGATTAAAGAGGAGAATGAGAATGGTGTCTTCATCTGAGGGTCAGGTCTGAAGTAGAGATTGCATAGGCTTATGTGGAGATCCTCCCAAATTTTTGCACAGTAATCTGGTTTACAGAGTCAGATTTACAAAGCAATACCTGATTGGCTCTTTGCCTGAGCATCTTCTATGTGAAAACTTAACAGGTTTGTGGGCTTCTGTTTCTTGAGACTCAAGAGTAAAACAATGATCCAAGCTGCATGTGCTCTGCCCAGATGGAAAAGTAGAGATGTGACCTAGTATATGCTAAAAGATATCTGAGAATTGAAGCTATCTAGAAACACTTTTTCCGGGACATACATATTTATGACAGAAAATATTTTTATTTTATTCATAATATCAAAAATAATTGATTTGTTATGACTCAATGGCACTAGTTTAAAATCTTTGCAAATTTATAATCTTATTTTTAGACTCAAATCTGTTGCATTTGAACCACAAGAAAAGGAGGTAAATCTGAATGAGTGAGATCTCTTTATTCTTCAATGGAGATTACAGTGTCAGCTACCAGAGAAACAGGTTAGAACCAGCACTGAACACCAGACATATGAATGTATGCATATTCTATAAAAAAAATTTACATCCTACCAATTAATTCTTCCTCTGTTTTCACCAGTGTTTGAGTAAAACATAATTATTATAAGTATCGTTGTTTAAATTTAAAGACTTCTTGATAATTTTAAACTAGGGGATTTGCACTCTGTGATGACAAGTCCTTCAGCAACATCACACAAGGTATTGAGAAAGTTTAAATCCTTGGAGATTATAGTAGTGCAAATATTAAGATTTAGAGTTACTTCTGAAGGAGAAGCATGACAGGCACAAGAAAAAATAAAAAACATTAATTTTTCATAGGAGTTGAAATAAAAACCCTCAGTTTATAGAAAATTTGCATGCTTATAGCAGATATGACAAAATAGATCTAAATAAAGATGAAGTCTGCCTCTGCAAAGTGACAGCATCTCATATCTAAAATATCAAGTTACATTTTTCATGTTTTTAACAACTATATAATGTACAATTAATGGGTGTAATGTTTTTCTAACATTAAGCATTTTTAAATGCTTTCTTTTATAGTTCATTTATGAATTGAAAAATGCTCAGACTACTTGGAACAATTTTTTTTTTATCAACAATTAAAAGACTGAAAGGGAAAAAACTGTGGGTCAAAAGCACGTTATTGTATCCTAGTAGAATCTTTTGTACAGTTTCTTTCCTGTAAGGCTCTATTCCTTACAAATTAAACATAATTACTGTAAGATTTTACAATTTCATCAGTGGATCAAAGTAGTGGTAAACCTTCAGATAACTTCTTTTTATCACAGTTAGAACACCTTAATATCTTGTAGATCATATTTTCCTAGTATGTCTTCATTAATTTCCCACTAAAAAATTCCAGAAGGATCTTACTAGATTTTCTAAGAACAGATCATTTGGGGGTTTGTTTTCAACTCCATATACTCCTTTTTCTCCAACTTGTTTTGAAATAAGTCTACGTTTGATAACTCTGAAGTCTATTCTGAATGAATTTGTGTGAATGAAGCAACAAATCCTGCTTGCTCAAAAGGTTTTTTGTACATGCCAGACCAGTCAGAAGGAAAGTCTCAATATTAATGAAGTCAAATATAGGGTTACATATGATAATTTTTATTTGGAGGAAAACTACACCAGTTTGGAAGCTGCATTTTGCTGTACAAGGAATCAGATAGCAGAGCTAAACTGAGATGTTGCAAACCTATTACAAGTTTCATTGTGTACTAGACAAAGAGTAATGTGCTTGGTACTTGAACTGAAGACTAAGAAGCTTATACTTTATATACTCAGTTAGTTGCATAAATTTCAGATGAGAGAAATACTCCGCAGCACACATGTTCAGAAACTTTTAAATTGATTAACTCAAGCATTTCAAATCAATGACTCCTAAAATTTCACAATTCAGCAGTGTTTTCTGTAGAAAATCTACAGACTTTTGACTGAAAACAAGCCCTATATGCTAATACTATTAGTAGAATTACAGAACAAACAGCTTGGGTCAGAATGCACCTGCTGATTCCAACCCTGCTGCTGTGGGCAGGGACATCTTCCACTAGACCAGATTGCTCAGAGCCCATCCAGCCTGGCCTTGAACACCTCCAGGGATGGGGCAGCCGCAGCTTCTCTGGGCTGCAGCCCTGAGAAACCTGTTCTCACTACTCTCGCAGTAAAGAACTTCTTCCTTATATCTAATCTAAATCTACTTTCTTTCAGTTAAAACCATTATAGTTCTATAGCTACATGTCCTCTTTAAAAGTCCCTCTCCTGCTTTTTAAAATGCTGTTTTGAGGTACTGAAAGTCTGCTCTGAGTTGTCCCTGGGACCTTCTCTTCTCCTGAGTAAACAACTCCAGCTATCTCAACCCATCTTTATAGGAGAGGTCTTCCTGGTGTCTGACCATCTTCTTTGCTTTCTCTGGAATTGCTCTACAATGTCCAAATCCTTCCAGTGCAGATAATCACAGAGAGCTTGGAGCATAGCAATATATAAGACAAAAGAATAATGCTGGCCTACCTTAACTGCACAGTCAGTGTGAGGAGCTTCAAAAAGAAGGAAATTTTTCCAGAGATTTAAGATAAATACACGTGAAGATTAATTTGGAATTCTTAAGTAATTCATACTTGTCCCTCCAATACAAACCTCTGTTTACTTTGTCAATAATAAATACAAAATTCTAAGCATTAGACTATTCATATGACAGAATAGTTTGTATATTTATCCTTCAGGATGATTATTTATCCGTCATTTCAGATGTTAGAAACAAATTAAAGAGCTTAATTCCTATTAAGGAGTTGTTTGGATTTTATTCTCACTGAAGGTTTTTTGTATGAATATTAATTACTTTGGTAAGAACAGTCAAGTGCAAGAGAAGCCTTCACTGATCTGACTTGTGTTGTGAATACAGTAATTTAAATTAATAAATTTCACCACATTGATTCAAAAAGTAATAAGTGAAATAAAATTGTATTCTACAGTAGCTTTAAATAAAAAATAAATAACTGAAAAACTTAATAGGTGTACCAAGGGTTTGACCTCCAAAAAATCTGCATCACCTTTAAAAAGTCTATTAAAAGTACAGACAGGAAAAAACCTGATGAAATTATTTTTTTTTTCTCTGTGGTCTTTTCCTAGAACTAGCTAGTTAACCTAAAAGTGGTATTGTTTTCAATGATGGAGAACCTGAAAAACAATAACATCAGAGAATATTTACACTGTTGTTTGCTTGTGTGTTGCTTTTCAGAGCTTGCCCTGGGTTGATGATCTGCTATAAGGACACAAGATCTATGCTAAGGACCAACATAGCAATGCATTTTTTTTCAGGCATTCTGTTCTGAGGTGAAAAAAGAAACATCTCACACAAATCACAAACTGCTCTTTCAAAGAGCATTCATTGTTCAAGGTAGGTATTTCATAAGCTAGAGGACTCCAGGGAGCTAAAGATTTATTTTTATAAAAAGAAAAGTGAATGGCTTCAAATACCACTCCTGCTGTCCAAAGTCAGCAGACAGAGCCTCTGGTAAAACAGCATGTCTATTGAAACATTCCTTATACTGCATTGCAATCACAAAACTGTTAAAGCAACCCAGTAAGTTCAGAGGTCGACCTAAGTTTTCCAGCAAAAGCTACTCTCTTTCATCACCTAAGCTAAAGAATCAAAAATTTCAGCACTTCAGCATGAGAAATATTTTGTCCCGCACTGTGAGCTTTACAAATATTTTTTCCTTATCCACTTTAGTTTCAGTGAAGTGTTGAAGCTCAGGTAGGTTGGAATGGACAGTAGAGCAAGAAGAATAAGCCCTGTTTTTTTGGGAGGGTATAAGGATTCTCTGAGCAATATAAATAATGATGTGACTAGTACTTCTTTAAAAACAGTTTTTGGGTTTTTGACTTGGCTGCCAGGAAGCAAATCCTACACCTTTGGTTTTGTTTTTTTTTTTTCGTTAGTTTTTCAACAATCAATGAAGACTGATAGACAGTATAGCTCATCACAAGGGAAACAATCATTTAGAATTTGAATTGCACCAATATAAATAGAAAAACTTTGCATAGTGTAAATTCCAGGATAATAATGGAAGATTCTTGCAGGCTATAGCATAGTTTAGCCACTAACTCTCTGAACGAAGTAATGAACTTCAAGTAATGACAGTCATCAAGGTTTTTTCTCCAACACTCTTTAAATCGGTAATTAGTTTAATAAGACAAAACAGAAAAATAAAAACAAATCCAAATAATTTCAATATAGGTTGAAATAAAAAGTTTCCATTCTAACAATAAAAGAGAACACATTTAAATTTACAAGGTACTGAACCTAAGTGACTTCTGAAGCTGCTGTAAAGACTCCCTATCGTTAAATTTATGCAGGGTCTGAAGCAGGCTATTTCCACTTTACCTAAAAGAAACACAATGAAGCATGGAAAGTATAATGTAGTTATAATGAAGTACAACTAATGGAAGTCTATTTGTGTAATAGAAACAGAATTGAAACTAGATAATCTGACAAAAAAAAACCAATACCATACACTTCATTTTGTGCACAAAGTGCTCCTTGCCTCTGCAAGGAGTAGGTTTTAGGTTGTTTTGTTTCTTTTAACATCAGTGATAGGTTTTTACGGCAGATGAAGAATCTGCTCAGAGCTTGCCTAATGACAAGTCTATAAAATGACATCACAGTTTGTGCTTGCCTGGAGGTAGTTGATCTCTGCTGAGTTTCCTCAAATATCTCATGAGTGCTAGTGTTTCCCTTTCACTTTGAACTACAAGATGGCATTAACTTCACAACAGGGAATGTATTTTTCCTGTACTCTCACTACTCCAACCATTACCACATTGGTTATGCACACCATGTTTAAAGCATAAAGTAATTTTCATTATAACAAAAGAACAAGAAGGAATATTGCTGTCAGATATTGGTATAACTTTCCTAATTCAAATGACAGACAACTAAAATGTTCTGTCCTACTGTCAGACACAGTCATTATGATTATATCTGGGAATTATTTCATGGAGTTTTAAGTATTATTATTACCTTAAAATAGTCAGCACCAAAATAAGAAAATACATTAAAATCTTGTCATTTTTGCAGAAGCTGGAAAGTTTGTGGTAAAATAGTATAAAAGAGAATGAAGCTTCATAGCTGAGATGATGAAATGATGCTTGAATGTTTGAATTCAATGTAAACCACATCAAACATTTGTGTGACTCTACACAAATAGCACAGTTCTTTCGCTTTTTAACAGGTTCCGTGTAATGCCGATTGTCTTCCCAAGTCAAAGTCAAACATGATGGAGCCCAGATTTCCTGGAGATGGCTGAACACCTGACTGCCCATAGGAAGAATTGAATTAATTCCTTGTCTTATTTTCCTTTCCCTTTACTTAGTATACTCTCTTTAACTCAAGCCATGAGTTATCTCACATTTACTCTTCTGCTTCTCTCCTCCATTCTACCAGGGGAAGGTGAGCAAGTGTCTGTATGGTACTTAGTTCATAGCTTAAACCACAACAAAGGGAAAGATAAAACATTGGTTAAATGAGAGGTATGCATTGCATGTGTACACTGCAACTCCCATAGAAGATGTAAAAATGTATGCATCTGTTTTCTGGTACAATGCTCTGCAGTATGACTCCTAAAGTCCCAATCTCATCATCATGCACATCTTTTGAACTGTTTTGCAACAAATCTTTTAACAATGGGCACCTTTGCAAGAAGTCAAGGCTCTGGGAGATGACAGATACAGATATAGAGATAGATAGATAGATAGATAGATAGATAGATAGATAGATAGATAGATAGATAGATAGAGATGATATAGATAGAGATGATACAGATATGTATGTATGTGTTTAAAACACTATAGGAATATAACCATGTGGTAGGTCAGGGCCTCAGGCAACATCAGTTCTGCAGACACGTGATAAAAGACTGTACCATCTTCTGTGTTGGAACTTAATACAGGTTAGGCAAAGCTGTTTTCTGCTTTTCTTGATCACTGGCTGAGACTAAGCCATATTTGATGGTATTTTATACCACAATGCCTATGATTAAAGCAGTGTGCACTAGCTCCTTTTTATTCTCTGTCAGTTTTGGTTTTATCCTGGGCTTCAGGAAGATCCCCATTCCTTGATCTTTGATGTAACAATGTGAATTTTGATTTTGACTGTAATGGAGTTGCACCTGAAACTACCAGATTGTTTCTCAATCAGTGAGACTGAATTTATAGAATCATAGAATCATTAATATTAGAAAAGTCCTCCTAGATGATTGAGTCTAACCTTTGACTGAACCACCTTATCAACTAGACCATGGCAATAAATGCTACGTCCAGTCATTCCGTGGACACTTGTGGAGATAATGAGTTCACCACCTCCCTGGGCAGCCTGTTCCAATGCTTCTTTCTGATGTCCAGCCTGAAGCTCCCTGGCACAGCTTGAGGCCATTTCCCATTTCCTCTTGTCCTGTCATGAGTTCCCTGGGAGAGGAGGCCAATCCCTACTTTTCTATAGCTTCCTTTGAGGCACTTGTAGAGAGTAATCCATCACCTCAATGTCCTTCCTGAATTTAGGGGCCCGAAACTGGACACAGGACTCAAGTTGTGGCCTCATCAGTGCCCAGTACAGGAGAACAATCACTGCCCTGGTCCTGCTGGCCACACTGTTGCTGATCCAGGCCAGGATGCCATTGGCCTTCCTGGCCACCTGGGCACAGCTGGCTCATGTTCAGCCAGTTGTCAGCCAGCATCTCTGAGTCCTTTTCTGCTGGGCTACTTCCCAGCCATTCTGCTCCCTCCTTGTAGTGCAGCCTGGGGTTTTTGTGACCAAAATGCAGACCTGGCACTTTGCCTTATTGAACTTCATCCAGTTGGCCTCAGCCCATTGATCTGGCCTGTCAAAGTCTCTGTCCAGATCAAAGCACTGTCTTTTAAAGATTCTCTTCACGGTTTACTTCAAATGTATGTTTTTATATAACTGACTTATTTATATGTTGCTGATTCTCGCTTTTGAAATGCAGTGAGACTGCAAAACTATTCAAAGAATTGTCTAAAAGCAAAATATAGTTATCTTCTGCTAAGTGAATTAGGAATAGGTTTTGGGGGTGAGAAAATAACTTCTTTATAAGTACTTGAGTCATTAAGCTAATCATCTTTCATGCTTAAGTGTGCACCTCTAGAAACAATATTCATTTCCTTGGGAAATGCTCACTAATTTGCAGATTGTTTTTGCACAAAAGTCAGCCATGCTGCAAATGGTAAATTTCCTTAATGTTACCCAACTGCAAATAAAACTTTCATTAGGAAAAAGCAGTATAAGAAGTTATCATACGTACTACAAAATACTGACTTTTTAAAAACTAAAAATAGAGTTATTTAAACTGTCTCTTGCAGGAAAGTCCACATACCTAAATCAGCCCACATTCTGGGTACCTTCCCCCAGTTTATATACTAAGCATTACCTTCTATGGTGTGGAATATCCCTTTGTCCACTTTGGGTCATCTGTCCCATCTATGCTTCCTCACAAAAAAAGAGTCCTTGTTTTAGGATAAACATGATTTAGCAAAAATAAAGCATCAGTTTGTTATCAATATTATCCCCATTCTGACTCCAAAACACAGCACTGAGAAAAAATTAACTCATCCCACCTGAAATCAAGAGAGTATGTCTAAATCACCAACCACCTTCTCAAGTTAAATTGGTGTAATATCTTCATAACAGTAATGAAGAAGACATTTCTTTTCTGTGATCAAGCAAGATGAAAATTACAATAGCATAAACTAGTTATTTCAAGATCAGAATCAAAGCCTAATTGCAGTACAAACCAAGGAGAAGGGCTTCAGAAACACAGAGAAAGAATAAATGTGGCAATAAAATGTAAGACAAGTGAGTTTACTTTGACAACCAGCTGGACAGTAGCAGAACTGGAAGCTGAAAAATTCACTAGTATACATACTGCCTGAAGACAGATGGGTCAAATTAGATGGAAATGAAGAGGAGGAAAAAAAGAATGACAGGATTTTTGTCAGATAAGGGAAACCACTAGAAGAGTTATACCTCCTGTAGAAACTGTTTCAAAATAGAGGAACCCAAGAAAGAGAACAAGCCTTGGTGTTTGTAAGATTCTTTAACATGCAATTTAAACGAGTGTTTGCTTGGCTGTCTCAGTAGATCATCCACAGACAGTACTTTACAGCAGGCAGTTCTCCACTATAAGTCTGTAAAGGTGCCAGATGCACAAAGAGCATAATTTACACTGTAAATCTGGTCATGTTCACAATCCCAGGTGCACAAATAATGTGGGTTACACTATGAGCCTGGGAACATTCAACAAGATTCAATATTCACAAATAGTGCAATTTGTTGACTTTTGTAACAGGATAAGGTTCAAAAGTCACTGCTGATAAATCCACTGATGTCAGAAAGCATAAGCAATTGTATTTCTGCAGAATAATGTTTACCTGATAGGTATTTCTGTGGGAGGAGATGGGTACACCCCTTTGACTGTCCCAGGATACAAAAGCAGAGTCTCCTCTGATCTTCGTCCCCTCTTAAGTTATATTCATATTGGGTTTTTGAGGGTGGGGAAAAGATAAAATTTCTGTTGATGTCGTTTCATGATCAGGTGGAGCTTGAGTGACTAGTCATACACATAAAACACATACAGGTTTTACTTCATTAGCATGCGCAGGCTTTTGAAAGGTAAAACGTATTGTCAAGTTGATGATGTAAAGTTCAACTTTCAGTCACCATTTGGATCATTCCTTTGTCTTAACTCCTCTTACCTACATTGTTTTAAACAGATGATGATCACAACACCTCTGTGCTACTCCATTCTCTGTTTCTTGCTTCTCTCAGGGCAGTGCACCACGGTCAGTGTTCCTTCTCCTAAGGTGTGCACACAGTTTATCCCTGGTCAACTGTTGCCAGCATAGGTGCTCCTCCATGCTGAGTTTTGTCTTTCTACAGCACATTTTTCCAGAACACTTCACAAGTTTTCAGCACAAACAGGGTGAAAAATAAAAATCAAGATTTTCAGTACCAGTGAAAACTTTCTGTATGAGGTACTTAAATTATGTTTTGTCTTTGTTAAGCAAAAAAGAAATTGGATTATATTTATCTTTTCTAGCTTCTCTACTGATTCATTGGTGTTCTGGAGAAGCATCCTGAGATAAAAAGTCCATATTCTCAAAATCGCTGTTCAAATAATGAAAACCAAAGCCTGTGAGATACAAACATTGACACAATAAAAGTAAAATTTAAGTCACTTGCTTGTCTTGGACAACCATTTGCATATTGTCCTCTTATTTCTAAATAAAAGGAAACAGAAAATAGTTGACAGTGTGTCAGATGTGACTGGAACTATACTTATGACAGCAAAATAAGCCATAATGTATGATAAAATACAATATGTTTACTTTCAGTCTTTCTCTGCCCTTTGTTGAGGAATAAAATCTGATATGCGAAATACATGTTCACTCCCTCACCTGTTGAATTGTAATTCAAGTAGATAGTAAATTCAGATTGTTCAACCTTACTTACGTGCTTTTTGGATCTGAAAGAAGTCAGAAAGTCTCACTAAGATAAAACTCTCTCCTTGAGATGTGCTCTGAATAAAGGTCAGCTGCACTCTTAGATGACCTACAAAGTAAGTCTTCTTTGCTGTTACATTGCCAGAGCAGTTTTATTCTTATTATATTGATGGATGCAACTTTGCAAACTGAATGAGGTCTTCAGTACACATGATATGCCTGATGGAGTCAGTGATTGGAATTCAGTCATTTCGGGCACGCTAAAATCAGTACGTTAAAGCAATACATTCGGTTGTTCGTTTATATTCAGTCTGGGTTTTTTGAAGTATAGAATCCTCATCAGCTGTTCTTTTAATGCAAAAGTGCCACTGTGATCAAAGGCATTTGTCCTTTTTTCTTATCTTTTATTTTGTGATCCCATGGGGGGAGGAATTTACCGTACGTGAAATAAGTCCCACCAGTGCCGTGGCAGGTACATTCTCACTCCCACAGCACATGAATTTGCTAAGCATTATTTTATACTTGTTAGATGCTTGTTAGAAGTCATTACCAAGGTTTGGTCTAAAGTATTCTCTGAAAAGAAATAATCCTTTGTGGCAAGAAAGCAAATATTAAAGTAAGCAAAACCCAGATGATATTTCCTAATGGCATAATCTAAATGAAAGTCATGGTTCTAATATTCTTTATTAAATACTGTAAAAAATTTCACTAAGGCTTAGAAAAGAAAGAAAGCAGCCTCTTTTTCTTATGAAAAATACTGTGAAACATTTTGCTTTGAATTTGTGCGTACTTGCTGGGCACAGCACTGTTTTTCAGCTAGAATTAATTGTGTCACTCCAGTAAAGTGTCAATTTTTAAGTTAAATCTATTTCTTGAATTGCCTCACATAGGCTAGACAGTACCTCTTTTACAATAATTTTGTGAGTTTGTTAGAGTTTCCTAGTAATAAGTCTTAGTTATTACTCTTTTGAAAAATTATTCTTTACTAATCTCTTTAAAAGATTTTATTTTCCTTTGCATATTACCAATGCTTTTATTAGCTGTGCAGTGGAAACTTTTGAAGGGAGATTCTACCTGAGGTCATACCAGAGAAAAATGCAATTCAAAAATATACTAAAAGAGTTACCTATGAAAGAAGAACAAGAGATTCCTAATAAATTTAGTTCTCTAGAATAAATAAATATTGAAATGTTTTAAATGAAAAAAAATAAGGACAAACTATTTCTAATACATGTCTGGGGCTTGCATATATGCATGTGGATGTGCATGTATGTACACATCTGTGATTTAAGGTAAAAACATCCAAGTAAAAGGGAAAACCACTTCTTTAATCAGAATATTAATTAGAAAGCAAGAAGCAGAGAACAAAAAGGCACCAGAGAGCCAGGAATCAGTGGAGGTAAATAAGGATGAGCTCTATGAGAAGAAAAACTGTATGCACGAAATGTCTACATGAAATCAAAACAGATTTGAGGCAATTATTTTTAACTACAAAAATAAAAAAAAATTTAAAAAGGTTGAGAAATTTGCTAAAACTACTCAGAATATTAACTCTAGTTCACAAAGATTTTTTTGACAGAACTGAATACTGAACACTGACATTTTAAGCTGTTCAACCATCACTCAGTTACAAGTCAAAGCTGACATAGCTATGGTTAACACAACACTAAATTCAGGTTAACAAGCTCCAAGAATGGCAGGGACCACCACCTTGAGAATCCTGGACTGGATCAGCTTGAAGGACATATAATCATAAATCATAGAATGGTTTGGTTTGGAAGGTACCTCTCAAGGTCATCTGGTGCAACTTTCTTTCTTCAGCTAGACCAAGATGTCACCAGTGACATGATGTTTGCATACTGATTTACCCTATCCCTACCATACTCCAAGCCAATGAAAAGAACGGTAGCAAAGGACCTATGCCCAATAAATAAAAACATAGCCAAATCTACTGTCTTTTTAGGAGTCTTACTTAAG
The DNA here is from genome assembly GCA_013397795.1 of Orthonyx spaldingii. Lineage (NCBI taxonomy): Eukaryota > Metazoa > Chordata > Aves > Passeriformes > Orthonychidae > Orthonyx > Orthonyx spaldingii. The sequence goes on along the minus strand of VZTJ01006234.1, from coordinate 27,277 downwards.
TTTTTATAAATCACCAAGAGGTGTAGCTACCATTAACTTTTGCTGATACAAAACTGGCCTAAGATGAATTTACTACAACTATACTTTTACCACCTTGTGTTTTGAATTAGCATAAATTTTGCTGACCAAGATAGACACTGCAGCAAAACTTTTAAGCTGGATTGTCAGAAGAGCAGACAAATTTTACACAGGCAAATTCCATCAAGAATTCCTTTATTATGCAAAATAAAGAGAGAAATCTTGTCCAATATGTGTGATCTATCCGACTAAGCAATGAAATTTTAATTTTGAATGTGCTTAAAAATTGTAGTGCAATTTATGAGATTCCTGAAGAAAATATTTGCATATTTTACAAAAAATTGAAACTCTGTCTTTTCAGAGACATTCCATAAACTGAAAGATTAATGAAGTAATTGAGTAAATTATTTGCCTTCAAAATTATGAAAATGGCTAGAGACATTGCACAAATTGTAAGAGTAACTATTTATCTATGAGCCCACATTCTGCTGCATAAAGCTGAGACTCATGAACAAAATCCCAGCTCTCTAAGTACAGCTATGAATAGCAAGTGCTGGAAATACTATACTATGCAATTTTTCTGTGAGGGCAGAGATGTTCTAAGAGTAGCAAAAGAATACATGACCATATTTTTGGAAAGAGTACTAAAATTGTTGCCATATGATTTAGTCTAAATCTAATATGTTCCCGGAGGCTATCAAAAAAATGAGAAGACAAACTTTCTGTCATAAAAGAACCAACCACTTTGTGAAGAGTTCCATTAACTGAAGCCTCTCTTTACAAGTATTACACTGTTGAAACAGCTAAGAATATCTTCAGTGTTTCATGTTGAAGGAATGCAAACTAAGTACCAGACCAGCCTCCTAGGTAAACTGGCTTTTTTTCCCTTCTTTATATCACTTAGCAGTGAACTCTCATTTCAATATTGTATATAAGTCAGGTCATATCCCTTTGAAGTTTTATTTGCCTTCATTTTCCCCCTGGATATTTTATTTAATAAGGAGAAATTCACACCATAATGGGTTATGATGATTTGCATTAGGATGGTAAAGAAAGAACCCATCCTGCAATATATTACTTCACATGACAAGAGATCACCTAGATGATCTGGAGGAATGTGGTCTAACAGAGAAAACATCAAGTTTACTGATTGCTTTCAATAAATGCAAAGATATGAACACTAGGAAGCTGAAAGAACTGTTTAAACAAACTTGCCAAATGAGAAAAGTCATATAGACACTTACTTACAAATAAGTCAGATAACTGTTAGAAAAACATTTCAAATTGCTAAAATTCAGAATGTTCTTGAAACAAAAATATGTAGGAAGGGAAAGAAAATACCTTGGATATTTGCAGACTGAAGTAACTGGTGGGCTATGGCTACTGATGGGGGTCTCATGAGTGGTATGAATTTTCTGTTTCAGTAGATACCTCACTGTGCTTCCTTTTTTTTTTTTTATGGTTTTTGAGATCTTTTTAATGTAGAGCTGTATCTTTATTTGATTCCTTGACTGGGCCTGTAATTAGCACAGTATACAAGGATCATGCTCTCCTCATGCTATGAGATACTATTCCTGGTACTGAGGCACTGAGAAACAGCCATAAGGAATTTTTCAAAATTAGCATAGAGAATGTAGATTACCATGTCTTGAAGAGTGTAAGTCAAGGAAATCCATGTGTAGGGTCTTTCATGTGTCACCATCAAGAAGACATTTTGCACAAGTAGATGTTTATTTTGATGCACTTTTGTAAAAAGTCAACTGTGAACAAACTGAAATGATTGGTGACATAATTACAGAGTTGAGTTCAAGTTTGTTTTTTCTAGACTAAAGTGAACAGATGGCAAGCAGATTACAGAGCAGATTTTACTAAAATGAGGTGTCTAATTAGTTCACTGTGAATAGTACCTACTTTCCAGAAAACGTAAAGTTGGAGTCAGGGATGACGAAGAAGCTGGTCACTTTTATACAAAATTCCATTCCCAGGCTACTTGGCTTTAAACCAGACTGTGCCAAGATGAAAGAATATGGCACCAACTCTGCCCATGGTCGTGTCATAAATATCAGTAACCCTTTCAGAAATCTCAAAATACAACAAAAGTTGTAATGTGCACTGCCAAGAAGTTAAGGCACTAAGTTTTTCACAAGCATGAGTCAATGCTACTTAGACTCCACATGCTGGCTTTTAAAACCAGCTAACACTACTGATGATGGATGAAGTTTGGCAAGCAGAAGATTCAATCTTGAGCAGAAATATTGCTAGAAAACTGCAATCAATAGATATATTCTAAAAGTTATGGTCCTACACTCTGTTATGTACTTAAATTTAACTGTCCAAATTACAGGAGCCAAGTGCTGGTGTTCTCATTCACAGGAAACTTTTCAAGCATGGGATCACTAACTGCCAGGTTTGTCTTCTCTGTAAGGAAAGAATGGTATATTTTGAGACAGAGATGTATTCTTCTATTCTAGCCCCTGAGATTAAACCTGCTCTATAGTCACAAGCAGAATTTCCTGGAGCTCTGTTAAACCAGTGGTCTGGATTTGCAGCAGGAGTGGCTACCAGGAAAGGACTTTCCCCCTTCACTCTGCTCTCTTTAGACCACAGACAGTATAGCAATCTTGTACCCAGTGGTACCAGAGAGACATCAAGAAACCAGAGTGAGCTCTGCAAAGCAACATTGTGGTGGTCAGGGCGGGAGCACTGGCCCTTTAAGAAGAGGCTGGAGGGCTTAGGGCTTGAGCTTAAAGATATGGGGAGAAAAACCTGAGATATTCTAGTATATATTATGAGAGTTACACAAAATATTCAATATTGAGCCTAGCAATTTAAAAGAAATTGAGAAAATGTCTTTTTGTGCATGCTTGAAAGATGACTGCAAAGCAGTAAATTACTGAAGCCATTTAAAACTTTTTCCTTTTCTTAACAGTTTAATGTGCCATTTCTATAATGACTGGATAATATCAGACTCATTCTTTAGTTCTTGTTTTATCCCGCTATTACTTCGAAATTTGACTGTTTTGTCAATTCACACTCAATTTAACTAATTTTAGTTCTATAGTTAAGTAAGAAATTGGAGTTGAAAAAAATAAAGGAGGGACAAAATCGCTTATTGCACTTTGTCAGGCTGTCCTTTCTAAAGTGTACCTTGTAATACTTTTTGTTTAGAAACAAATAAATCTGTTACAAAATCACTGAAGTAAAATAAATCCCTGTGGACACATAGTATTTAAAATTCTGTTAAATTTTTTACCTTCTCTTTCCTGGACACACCTAGAGATGTAGTAACCATTTTATTTAAACACAGTTAAAATGGTGCAACATAAGCAGCTTGCTATTTTTTTTAACTTTTTGGCTAATCAGAATATTTATATCCTCTGTTTCTTCAACGTTTGGGTCAGAACTCCATTATTTTTATGGATCATATGGCAAAAATTCAATTTTTGAAATAAAAAACAGGAATTATGAAAAATATGTCACAAAGATCAACTTAAGAGAGAAAAAGAAATGGGGCCAGTAGCTACTAAAACTACTAAATAAAAATTAACACCAGTGTATTCCACAAAATTTCAATAGAAAATCTGTGCATTTTATATTAAATGTATCCCTAAAGTCTGTCTTCTAATTCTATTTCCTATGACAGGAACCAAGTTTATGCACTCAAGACTGTGTGAAAATGTATAGCAACAAAAATAGGAACTATCAGAAAATTGTTTTCAGAGGTGCACTCCTAATCAAAATTAAAATCTTATTACATATCTCGTACACTCTTCTTGAAGTCAGTAGGGTTATTTATGTAGTTAAAATCACACATAAGTCTCTGCACTTTATTAGCCATAGGCTTTCTTTCATAAAGCTTCACAAGTAATTACTGACAAAAACTGAGTGATAAGTAGGAAAATAGGAAAAATAATAAATGCAAAGTGTACCACATTTTAAAATTTTTTTTTTTAAAGGAAAAAAGAAAAAATAAATGCAAATTCTATCATCATTCAGTACTTCAAAGGACATTACTTCCATTTGTCTTTCTGACCTTTTCCAAAATGTTGCTTTCTCATAAACTTTGATTTAGGTCATTACATGTATTTCTAGTCCCACTGGGATTAGCATACAGGTAAAAGATAAAATCTTAGACAAAGACACCAAAGATGCTAACAAACATGTATCTAATATATTTTTCAGTTAATACATGTTTGAAAGAAAGTTGAGAACTTTATTATGCTGCTCTCTCATCAGCTGCTGTTAAGGCCTGGCCTTCTGTCAACAGTGGAATCAGACTTATTAAAGAGCATACCAGGAAGCCTGTGATTCACTGTTTTTATGCTCAAAATCACATAGGCAACAATCAGCTGCCAGAAGCAAACATCTGTCCAGGGTTGGAGGATTGCAAACTTCAACACTTCCTAGGTCAGAAGAAAAATGTTCTCCCTTTTCCCAAGGTGAACAAAATGTCACACTACAGAGAAAGATGCATTCATCTGTCATTGTGCTCTTCTTCCTGACCTGGGATGTCTATTTTGACATCAGTTGTCAGCTAAAGATCATGCAGCCACTCATTCACTGGCCCCCAGGAGAATGGGGGAGAGAACAGAAAAATAAAAGTTAATTTTATTTAGCCTGGAAGAGTACAAAGATGATTTTGTGTAACCAGAGATCAGCTCAGGAGACCTAAGCTCTGATGGAATTAGAATGCTGCTTGTTAAATCTGATTTCCTTTTATAACAAGGTAATCCACCTCATTGATCAAGAGAAGAAGTTGATCAATTTCAGCAAAGCTTGTGATACAGTCCCTCCCAGGATCTTCCTGAATGAAACTCCAGCACACAGATGGATAAACATGTCATGTTATGGGTGAGCAGCTGGCTTATGGGTATGGCACAAAGGGTTACAGTGAATGGGGAGACTTCAAACTGGGGACCTCTCCCTGGTGGGGTTCTGCAGGGTTCCATCCTCGGCCCTGTGCTCGTCATTCAGCATCTTCATAAAAAGTCTGGGCACAGGACTGGGAGGGATACTCAGGGTGTTTTTCCAACACTAAACTGGGAGGACCTGTTGACTCCCTCAAGAACAGGGAAAACATACAAATATTAAAATCATATCTACTTAAGTAGTTTGTATAATAGTCTTTTTAAGCAGACATACTCTCAGTAAAATGCATGTCTCCCAAGGAGATATTTAACACCTTCTTTTTAGGCACATAGAAACATCCGTAAAACATGAGGACAGCTTTTTGATAGTGTATGGCAATCATACCATATGCTATCACATATGACATAAATATTGCTCTGTTTAGAACAAATTATCACATCTAGAGGTTACGTGTGACAAGGGTCAGAAACATCTTTTATTTCACTTTCATCAGCATGGAAGGACACATTTTTTCCCTAATTTGAAGTCTTGATGTGAAAAAACTAAGGTAAGAATAATTTACACATCATGCAATTATTTAACCATCCTGAGCAAGGGAAAAATTGAGATGTTTAAGTATTCTCTGTTTTATATATAAGCATATATGTTCCATTTGTGCCAAGGCTAAGATGGCACCTTACTGCAATGGAGCTGGTGGAACTGTGTCATACTGACCATGATGCCTCTACTATTGCTAAACAGGTTTTGGACTAAGTGCTCTTCTGATTTGACTAGTAACAATCCCTCCTGCCCAACTGAAATACTCATGACTGGCGAGGAAAGATAGATGTTTCACCTAAAACACTTACAAACCACAATTTAATATCCTAAAAAAAACCCTTTAAAACACCCTCAAATGTTCAATTTTGAGGGAGCAAAATGATCCTTCATGTGTTATTTCCACTGTATATTGTTCATACCTCAAATCAGGGTCACTGTGTTAAGGTAGCAAGTTCAAAACCATCAGCATAATGCAGGTTGGTTTTGTTATATTCATGACCACCGTTAAATCTTTCATAGCAGCTAAAATTATAATATAATGGTGTAATTCATGGACGTCATTGCTCATAATTTACTAAAACATTTACCAGTGTTATTAAAATGGAGTGATGTATGTTTACCTAAAGCTTGAACATCAAAGTCAAGGATACTCTTCTCTTTTTTTTTGAGACATGCTCATGGTTGAACTCCAATTCATTAATAATGTTCTCCTAAAAGATATTTTGAAAAGTATTCCAGTTACTCAACCCACGTTTGAGATATCTGGAATTTTCGGAGGTAAAAGACTGATTGTCTAATGGGCTGTTCTTTTTGCATTTAAAAAACCTGAACTTAGCTCATTAGCTACTGCTCAATGAATGTGATTATATTAAAAGAACATTATAAAATCTTTTATTCTATATATGAAGAAACATTAAATATTCTTATATTACTGAATACGGAAAAGGTGGTACAGGTCTCCAGCACTCATAGGTGTAGTTCTGACATGACACTACATATATACATTAGCTAATTAATTAATATTTGGGGTTACTATAAAGCAATGTATACAAATCCAGAAAATTTTAATTGTGCTTTCAGAAGTAACACTTTCAGGAAAGAAAAGAAAAATCATGAATACTCCACAAACTACAAAACCCAGAACCTAATCATTCTTGAAAATGTGAGAAGCGCTATATAACTTAGCTTATAGAAAGTTGGTCACAGTCTCCTCCACTAACACTGCTTACTTTTTGCTGGTACTTCTTTAATCTGTGGAGTTCACAAACTTAAAGAAACCCAAGCATAGCAGGTTAATTACAGCCAATGTACACAGGTTCAGTTTCAAGTTTTCAGGAGGCAAAAGACCAATTTAATATCACCTGTCTTTCCTGCTAGTCTTTTCCATCTAGTCTAAAAATTTCATGTTGGTATGATCTAGTTTCACTGACACATAGCTGTAGAGAAAGAAATAGATTTCTGTTACAGTAACATTAATATTTAAATAAGCAAAAATATATTTTGTGACATGATTTAAATTACTTAAATAAATAACGGTTAGTTGGTTTCATTCCTTTTTGAAGTAGAACGGTTAATCTTTTCTTTACTTTTACAGAACATGGCCTAAAATCCATTGAACTCAAACACCGGTGACGCTTGAACACATGAAGACACATCAGACCAGGAAAACAGGTATTCCAAGCAAAATAAAAGCAGCACCTTTCTAGAAATATCTATGAGGAAACCAGAGAGACACAACTCTAGAGATGTTAATTATCAGTTACTCAGACAGTTACACACTTCAGTTGAGTGCATTAATATGAATTCCATCCCTGTTTGACCATCTAAATTATACATTTCTTGCAAAAATATCAAATAAGGTGAAATATCCCACACACAAAATTAATGTTTTGATTGGAGAACTACTCTTCTGAAATGCAGTTTGATCTAAATCTTAATCTGAAATGTCTAACCCCCTCATAAAATCCTCTACTGAAATAATACATTCCAAAGTTTTGCCTTATTGGTTCTTTAGAGCACAGCTTTTTAATGCTAAAAACAAATGCAATACCGAGCCAGCATGTTGGGTTACATACCTGTGTTAATTGTTGTCGTGGGTTTACCCAGGAAGGGTCAGTCTTTCAAGTGACCTATGGTGCAGGAAGCAGTGCACCTTGCTTCCTGGGAAACAGAGCCAGTGACCAGCTAGTTTTGAGTATTGATGGGTGTATAATCCAATTAAAAGTTGTTCCGCCTCCAGGGAAAAAACCATATTTAAGAGAGATACACCTGGAAAAAACCCCTCTTTTCCTGTCTTGTTGCTGCGAGAGAAGCAAGTCCTGTGCTTCTCTCTCTGGTAAGGCTGGGCCTTTGCCCTTCCCCCCCCCTCCCCTCCTCAGAGCGGGGAGGGGGGGGAGGTTTGGAAGGGAGTTTGCAGCACCAGTGCAGCTGAACGTGGGGGAGGACCCGGCCTGAGATCTCCGGCTGCTGGGCAAAACATTTTAACTACAGCGGGCAGTGCCGGGCCGGCTCCCTCCGGGCCGGCTCCCTCCAGGCCGGGTCAACTTCGCAGAGCCCAGCCCTTGCTCTGGGCCGGGCAGAGGCCAGGCCGGCTCCCCCCAGGCCAGGCCAGCTTCGCAGAGCGAGGCTATTGAGACTCTTAACTGCTTCTGCAGCCCGGCTCAGACTTTTTAAACAACCCAGGAAAAATCATGGGACTGTCGCAGAGGCCCGAGAAAGAAATTAACCCTTTCGTTACCCAGATAAAACTTGCAGAAACTGATCTGCTCTTGCACAGATAGAAGAAGAGTGAGGACACTTACAAAAACACAGCATAGAGACTCAAAGTCAGTGAGAGAAGCAGAGCTGAAGCTTAGAGGGAAGGAGCATGAGGAGTGCTACAAAGTAAAAGCTGAAAATTCTTCTGTGAAACCATGATTGAGACCAAGCTAAAATATTCCCTGTAATATATGACAAATGGTCTAAGGGGGGATGTGACGTTCTACCTGCAGCCAGTGCAGCCAGTGAATCAAGGCACCTGTGTGAAGATAAGTAGATATTGAAATAATTGCAGCCTGATGAGAAATTTGAGCAGAGAAGAGAAGAAACTGTACTCCAGATCCCTTGCCCCGGGGAATGGTCAAAGGAAATTTACATTGCCAGTCATAGAAGAAGGGGATTTCTTTGCGGCAGTAGTAGAACAACTCATCCTTAAAAAAACACCCCATGAACTGTCATAACCCACCGTAGTAGCAGTGGGAAAGCTACTGGTGTGGGAGGGACGTTCCACAACAAGCAGAGATCTTTTTCTCCTGGGCGGCTGCTAGTTGTGAAGCTGAAAACCATAAGAACTGTATTTCTTGTGGAGAAGTCAACATGGTAAAGCAGGAGAAAACTCCTCTCCCTAAATGACTGAAGAAAGACTAATTCAGAAGTGGTAAACTGACTGAAAGTCAAAGTGTTGTTTTTTGTATTGTCATTGAAAAAATGGAGAGGGGGGAAGAGCAAAAGTGTTCTGACGGGTTTGTTCTGGTTCTTAATTTTTTTTCTTCCTTTTAAGTCTGTTAATAAACTTTCTTTATATTCTTTAAAGTTTGAGCCTGCTTTACCTACTCCTAATCCTTATCTCACAGCAAAATTAAATAAAATCTTGTAAGTGTGCTGGCATTTAGCCAAAAAACTCAGGTGAACGAACTCAAACCACTACAATTGTATGGAAAGAAAAATCAAAAGAACTAACCAAACGAAGAGAAAAGCAAAAAAAAAAAATTAATTTATAGGGGGAGTTCGGGTTTCAGAGTAGAAATAGCAAGTAAAGAACTGCTTGGAATAAGTACCTATTCATGTTCTTTCATAGTGTGTCTGTGATGACAAAATGACATTGACATGAATAAGTATGCTGCTTTAACTATGCATTTTAAGAATATTCCTCTAGTAACTAACTTCTGTGCCAGTGGAGATAAAGGCTCTTTTACCATTTATTGAACTAATGCTGAAGATCTTTCTATTTCTCCTCATCTAGGTCTGATGATACAACCAAATTCTCCAGTAAAGTCTATCTGAAATAATTGTGACAGTTTATGATCTGATCCTTCTCCTGGAGGAACTAATAAAATGAAAGATTAAGGCATCATAGAGTTTGGGGAATAAAAGTGATGAATGGGCATTCCTAAACTGAGTGGAACCACTTGTGGTTTTCAGCCTCTATTTTATAACCCACGGGGAGAAACTGTTCTAGCTGAAATATCTAAAATCTGTGAAGCACAGCTAGTAGGGAAAAGGACTGATACACTGTGTAAGAAACTAAAATAACCACGGCGTGTGCCATGAAGCAGCTCTGTAGAAGACAAAATATCCCTGAGTAAACTGATAAATTAGGATGTGGCTATTATCAGCTGGAGCGTGCTCTGACCACTAACCACTATCAGGGATGGTCTCTAGAGGTTGTAAGCAATTTTTTTCAGATTAATTGTTGTAGGCTGTCATTAAAAAGAGAGTAAGTAGAGGGGTTTTTTTTTCAAAAGATATAATTCTATATTGAATTTTTCCTAATTAATGTGTAATCAAGATTAGAATCAGTTTTCCATTGAAGACTTTTTTTTTTTATTAAGCATCAGAAAAAATAAAATTTCACAGTATATCTAATTCCCAGTACTTTTAGTCTAGTCTTTTCAAATTATTTCCATTAATATCTCACATTTGAATGAAAAAACCCCATACTTGTAATACATGTTTTTTCTTCACAAGATTCGGAGAGGCAGGGAGAGGAAAAAATCCAATTTCTAATTCTAATTCTAATTCTAAATGGAAAACATGAGGTAGAAGTTTAAAGTTTTAACAAGTTAGTAGAGATATGAAGACAATAGGCTAGACACTATCAAAAGTCTAGAAAGAATTATGGCAAATTGACTAAAATGAAGTAATTATACATTGACTTAGCTAATACAGAAAATACATAGATGGACTTCACAACAAACACATGCGTTTTTGAAAGAGTAAAATATTCTCTGGATTCTGGAATCATCAGATGATTCTGGAATCATCTACATCAAATAGAAGATTTTCTGAACATCTTTTAAGAGGAGTGGTTTTTTTTTTTTTTGAGGACTTATCTGTGAAATCTTTCACAGGACTTAGCCTGTGAAATTTCAATGTTTATAGTGCTGCCAAATGTAAGATGGTCTGACTGCTGAGAGCTCATTCATTTTCAAGAATACGGAGAAATGTGAATGGCATGAAAGAGTAAAACCTTTTGGTTATAACACAGAAAACTCTCATCTTTTCTTTTTTTTTTTTT
>VZTJ01006232.1:0-59047 GCA_013397795.1 Orthonyx spaldingii | reverse complement strand
GAGAAGTGTCCCCATCCTTCCTGACACATATCCTGCAGCAAGATAATCCATATGAAACATTGCTCCCCAACATTTGTCAGCCAGAAGCCTGCTCTGCTGGTACCCTCTAGCTGTGGCTACTGCTGGAGAGCTGCTCCCATCTGCTCTAAAAGAATGGTAGACATACAGGTCCATATATATAGGTGGATGCACAAACCTATCTCTTCCAAGTATCTGTGCACACATCTACCACACACACAAAGGTACCACAGGGAAGAGTCTTCTGGATGTTTTCAAATCCTGAAATCTTCATCTAATATAAGATCTGATGTCACAGAAAGTTGTTTAGCAAGAGCTACGTGAGTACAAGCTGCCTTCCCACACTTGCACATCCTTCCCTAAGTGCTCCCCACTACATGTTGCACATCTCCACACAACTGCAGCCTACCTTCCCTTCCTTTTTCCAGGTGAAGTGCCTTCATTTTCCTTCCTTGGGGGTGGTCAAGGAGGCAGAACACAGCATGGAGGTGACTGGCAGAGAAGGTAAGTCTGCTTGCCACAGTTACTGTTCCGTTTGTGTTTTGAATGCGGTGTATTTCAGGTGTGTCCTCCAGACCTTTCTCATCCAGCCATGTGATGTTGGGGGCTGGCTTTCCTGTTGCTGAGCACACTGCAGTGCGGAGACCCTCAGTGGACAGGAGGGAATGGAATTCCACGGTGAGTTCAGAAATGGCTGGCAGCAAAAAGAGAAGGTGCTTTTTACACTCTGTGGTGAGTTTACAGTCAAAGCTGGGTGGGTTTATCTCCCTGTACAAGGTTTTTATCCAAAAGCATTGGTTGGCTTATTTGCCTTCACTTTCCCTGAGGAAAGTGATGCCTAGAAAATAGAACAGATCTTCCCAAACAATGTCAGAGTGAATATTAAACCAGATCTTTACTTGAAAGCTTTCAGGCACACAGTATGACGAAAACCACACATGGTACATTAATTCCACAATTCTTATAAGGTCAATTGATTAATATAGCTGCCATATATTGGCCAATTAACAGGTTAGTTGGTTAGGTAATAATTCCGGTGTGGCAATATGAACACTATGCACCAAGGAGATGCTGCTGCATGGAAAATCTCCATGTGGTGGATGGTATAATGACATCCCCACCACCTGAGTTCATTAGACCCGAGCTGAGTGCCAGAAAGAGAGAAGGTGTTAGTGGAAAACTTACTTTGGATGTTGAGGTGTATCTCTTTGCTGAAGGAGCCATGATGGAACACATTGAAAACACATCTGTAACAGGACTCATCCTCAAGTGTGAGATTTTGGAGGGTGATAGCTGAGGCCTTTGGGGTTGCTCTAGTGAAACGCACCTTCTTCTGAAATGACCCTATCAGCCTCAGCCCGTGGGTTGGGCTGTAGGTGGCCATGTTCAGGAAGGAAGTCCCATTTCTCTTCTGCCACGTGACTTGCAAAACATCTCTCCAAAGTGAGAAGTTGCAATGGAGATTTGCCTCTTCACCAAGGGCTGCTACGATGCTGGTATCAGATTGGATGGGTTCCTTCACAGCTAGGAACAAAGCAAACCCCAGAATCAGGGCAGGAGGAAAAGCAATTGACTCAGGAAAGGCCACAGTGCCTTGGCACATCCAGGCACATTGTTCCCACCTTGCAGGATGCTGCAGTAAGGAGCTGCCCCACGAGGCCATGGGGCACAGCGGGAGACCTCAAACACCCTGTTGTCTTCACAGGTGGCCATCACATCATTATCCTCTGCTGTACAATTCCATGGGGAGGAGGAAGGCAGCATGGGAACGGAGGGCAGGCAGGCTCTTTAGCAAGAACAGCAGCCACCCAGCAAAAGCAGCTCTCGCTCCCAAACTTCCAACCTGCTCCATCCCCTGTGCTGAGGGGTTTAGCAACAGCAACAAAGAAAGGGAATATACAGGCAGAACAAACAGTTTGTGAGCAAAGACAAAGTGCCCTGTGCTGTCTCTGACCAAGCCTCGCCCAATTTGGCTGCTGCAGCCTCATGCCCAGGTTACTAGCTACTGTTCCAGTCACCAGGCAGTATATTTTAGTCAGCAAAGTATCCGTGTCTCTCTGCTTGCTGGGAAAGGCTGGTGGTGCTCCAGGGTTAAGCTGGTATGGGGAAAGGGTGCTCCACTCACCCATCGCCGGTTCCACTCGCTGGCAGCCTCCACAGAGCAGCAGGTGGCAGATTTCAGCCCAGAAAAGCAGGCAGAAAATCATCATGGGGCAAAACAATTGCCTGCGAGAGCTTCTCCTTCTCCCCGTTTCCTTTAAAGGGGAGCTTGCATTCCCAGGCAGCCGTTGATTTTGGCGCCTTTCTCAGCCCGCTCCTCAGTGGCCAATTTGTAGCACCACTGGCCAATCATTGATTTTTATTGCCTGCCAACAGCGCTGGCTGCCAAAGGCGGAAACAAAGAACACTCACACTTTTTTTTTTTTCCTCTTTTTTTTCTCCTCCTGCAATGTTTGGTGGTGTTCCTTGTTCACCCCATCCTGCCGGGCTCTGCCATGAGGCATCAGAACTACTTGCACCTCTCAAGGTGTAAATTTGGGATCTTCCAGGTAAGTGTGGGAGGTGTCTGATGGAGAGGGAAGAAAGAAGGGGCCACAGTCCCTGAGAGACCCTGCTCCCTTTGTCTTTGGCAGGAAAGGGATGGTGGGCAGGGAGGTGCTGCCTGTTGCTACTGCCTCTGAGGCTTCTGGACACTACACTTGGTTCCGACTGTAGAGTCCTCAGGGTGCAAACCACATGTTAGAGCCTTTCCACAGGGTCCCTTGGGGGTTTTCAACTTCTCTCCCCTGATGCTTGGTCCCATCCCAGCCTCCTCTGTCCCAGACTTCTGCTTTGGGCAGAAGGGGTGTCCCTACTGCCAGCAAGGCAGAAGCATTTTGGGCTTGGAGCGAGCTCCCAGGGGCTGAGAGATGCTCCAGAGCAAACTGTATGACATAGAGCAGAGAAATTAATGACAACTCATTTGTATTCCCTTTGCCGGGGTCAGAACTGCCAACCAGATTCAGGTACTTTGTTAAGCTCAGAAACCTCAACAAAAAACAACATCAGAGGTTTTGGCAGAAGGAACTCATGGCAGGGAATGACAGGTGAGGACAGGAGAGGATGCCGCTAATGCTGCTGAGCTCACATAGGGAGCTTTCCTGGCTTAGAAGGGCCAAAGAGCCCATGGAGGTGAATATGCTGAATGGACATGGGCAGCTGCATGGGGGCACAAAGTCACTGCCCCACGCAAACAGACTGTAGCTAACACTGAACAACCAGCACAAATACTGACCATCACAATGTGTATCTTGCACCAACAACAGACTTAACAGAGCAGATCTGCTCTTTTCCATCAATCCCCAGAACCTGATTTGAGATGGGAAAGCAGACCCACGTGCAGGCATCAGGGGAGGCTTACATATGTAAAGAGTTTTGTGGAGGTACATCTTCAATTTCTTTCCTATATAAGAGGGGAGATTGGTGCAGTCACCATGACCACTTCTTCCCTTCCAGAAGCTCTTCGTTGTCCAGGCAACAAAATGGGCTCAGATATTTTGATTACAGCAAGAACCTTTACCCTCTGAATCTCACTGCTTGTTTTACCTGGGCAAGGATCCTACTGGCCAGCTGTGTATTGTGCAGCAAAACTTACCCGCTCACATACAAACTAACAACATGCAGAAATGGCACTAGCATCTCTAGAAAGTCCTGACAACAGGTCAGATTATAGAAACAGATTCTTTCTAACTTGTTTCCCACATGCCCCTTCCCCAACTTTTATTTTTCTTTTGTATAGTTCCTGAACTTTGCTCACCAAAAGAGGCTTGCTGGTTTTCTCTTTTCAGTCATTTATCTAAGTTGCTGGAAGATGCAGTTGTTTGTTTAAACAGAACTGTCTCAGGGGACTGCTTGTCCAAGCCTGACCTCAATGCTTTCAAATTTTCAGATAAAACAGCATGTTTGGACTGTGAGTACTGGACAGTGTCTCCTTAATTACTTAATTTTTACTTTCTGAAAGGAAAAAAAAAGTTTCAAATTCTGCCTAATTGCCCTATGCTTAAATTGGAGAGGCAACTTTCTAGGGACTTCTCTCTTTTTTGGGCTTTAATGTCGCTATTTCTGCTGATGCCAAAGAGAATTACTAGTAAAGAGAAGGACAGTTCGTCAGCAGCTTTACAGCACTGTACTTTCCCCCCTTTCTGGTGGTTCATGTTTGTTCTCAGTTCTGCCAGCGACCAAAGGGCTCCTGGTCACAGCCTGTAGATGAAAGGGTGAGGAGGAAATGAAATGTTGGCTCACTCCTGGCTGCAAGCCCAGACTCACTGCTGAGCCAAGAGGGGCAGACATTCGACTAGAAAATGCCATGAGAGGAGGTTATCACCAGAAAGGTTTATTCCCTTCGTTTTCTCTTGGTAGCTTGTGTACTTCAGTTAGGAAGTTACGGGAATTTGATCAGAAATCAATTGAGGAACACAGTGATATCCAGTGCCAGATCCCTCCCGCAGCATCAGCTCCCTGCTGTGCCCAGTCTTTATCTTCCCTGGCTGCATTACCCATAGCCAGCCTCCTGTCTCATGTTGGCCATCTAGGGACAAAAAGGAGTGCGAACTGCTCCCATCCATTGCTAATTAACTCTGCAGACTGCACAAAACAGAACACTTGCTCATAGTCTTAAGGGGTTCTCTTTCTAAGCACTCCTCAAATTACTTTTACTGAGTATCTCTGTGGCTTGGTTGTCCAACTGGCCAAACTCCTCCAGCAATTCCTTGCTAATGCCTGCAGAAGTGACAGGCCACAGAGAGGCATGTACTGATTGCAGGTAATCTAAAGCTCTGTTTATGTTGTGTAGGGGTCTTAGACTGTGGATTCTCTCAGGCTTCCCAGAAATTTCAGGTGGCTTTTCTCAAAGTTGAACAGACTACAACAGAGTCCATCCGCAAAGAGTTGGACAAGTATTCAGTGCTCCCTTCACACACAGCTTTACATGTCCAAAGATGAAAGGGGCAGAGATATGAGAAGGCTCTTTGTATGGCTTCCAAAAATATGAACAATTTCTGGTGTTCTGAGAGTGAAAACAAAAATACACTTGATTTGTATCTGGCTGGCTCGATAGTCTCATTTATACAAGAGAAAAATGCAATCAATTAGTGCAATTCTCTTGTTTCAGCTGACTTCCAGGGGTTCAGTGCTGAAAACGGAATGAAAAACAGTGGGTTATATTTTCTTTCATGTCTGATTTCATAAGAAAATTTACTGGTGTAGTATTTAGATGAATCATTCCCCCAGGGTCATGCAAGACAGAACTGATGAATGATGCTTTCAAAGGTCTATCACCTAAACAAAGTTTCTTTCCACTGTACAAAATTAGTCCCATGCCTCTGCCAGCACAGGTTTCAGAAGAAGAATATTCTTCCTATTTCAGCCAGTGCCTGTAAAATATCTAAGGCAAACATTTCAACTACATTTTGAGGTCATACCTTCAGCCAGAGCTGTTGGGGCCAATTACCTTGCATCTTACTGCTCTCTTAGAACCAGGAACCCAGTATATGGGCAGAGAAAAATACCAACACAATACACCTCTGCAATAGCCTGACATGCCAAAACAGAAACATGGACATGTTATATAGCCAGAAGAACCTTCATTTTATATATATATATCTATATATCTATATCTCAGTTAAAAAGGACACTTCTTACATGAGTTAAAACCTTAACCCAAACTAGCTAATGTCAGGGTCAAAGGATCACAAAGCTGAGGGGTGCGGGCTACATTTGCTTTATAAAGAGAAACACTTTACCCAGAATCAGTTTTATCTAAGTGAGAGGCAAGCAGGAAGGTGTCATTCCCGTTTCCTCTTTTTTCTTCAATTAGGAGAAATTATACCCTGAATCAACACCACTTGTCCCTAGGCTGGACAAAATGCAGTAACACAAAGTGGCCAAAGGCAGAGTTGGGTGAGACTGTTAACTGCCCAGCCTCAAAACTGACAAAAATACTAGGTTTTTTTTTCTTTCTTTCTTTTGTGGCAGTAGTAGCTCAGAACATTCCCACAGAATTTATGTTGAAAATATGATCTGCTTCCATTTACTTACAAAGTTAACCTGCTTCATATCACGTGTATTGGAGCAGCAAAATAGAGCAGTCTATTTCACTTAAATATCCTGCCAGATTTATTTCTATTTCTCATCTCAAGCTCCAACCTCACCTACCACCTCCACCTACAGTCAATGCAGGGCCACAGCAGACAAAAGGTGTTGAAGATCAAACCCACCCATTTATTAAAATCACATTTATTAAAACAAATACTAGGTATCTGTAAAAACTCATTTGAAATATAACCTCCAGGGAATTGCTTACAAATTGTTCACAGAAGTAACACACAGAAAAGCACAAAATAATCACAAAGAAACCTCATAACAGCAGTTAGGATGTTCATCATTCATAGTCAAACCTTCTGATCCCCTCAGTCATGCTTTTACTTATTCCACAAAAGGTGGTTTGTATCTATTTCATATTCTTTTTCCCTCCATAGCTATCAGCCAGTTACTTATGCATAGTCTGTATTCTTGCATTCATTTCATTGCAACGTGAAGCCAAACACCACAGCAGTAGCAACAGCATTTTATGGCACTGCATCTTAGTAGATGGCTTTGTATAGCATGAAGGTAAGTGCATGTATTGGTTTTAAGTGTTCCGTGTCTGGATGTCATGTTCTTATTCCAGTACCATGAATGAAAAATAAATCTTGTGGTTTTTTGTTTTTTTTTTTAATTTTACTTGTAAGCCATTGCATCCCTCTCCTTCATCCAGCTGCTGAACCTATCATGCTCATAAGCAGAAACCTCTAAAAGCTTAAAAAACTTCTACATTCAGCTAAAAAGTAAAAGAAACTACAATCCCACACATAAACAGATACTTTCCTGACTCCAAGCCCTGCTTTCCCACACTCCAGGTGATTAGATTGTAGAAAACAATAATGGGAATCTCTGCCATTTTCCTGGGTTTGAATAAATTTCTCACTGGCCTTGTATCTTTCTCTCTTCCCACAGGAAATCCTTTTTCTTCACCCATGTCCAAACTCCCTGTTTGTTTTTTTTAAATTAAAAAACTCCAGTAAACCAAACAATAAAACCTTATGCTAACCTTAGCAGAACCCTCATATTAAAATTCAGATAAACGGCTCTAAATTGCAAGTGCAGACTCTGCAGATTGGTAAGGGCTGATGCCACACCACCTGCTCAAGAAGGGTGCCAGGGGCTGTCCACCCCATTCCTGCCCTCCACTAACCCAGGGAAAAACCTTCTTCTCCCCTGGCCTCTTTTCATGGAGGAAGAAAGGAAGCTGCAATGGTGGAAAAGTTTGGACAAACCACTACTTCCTCCTTTGACAATTAAGGGGCTACAGAGAAAAAAAACCCCAATTGTAACAGCTGCAGCCAGTTCCCCTTTCCCCTCACTCACCAACTGTGCTCTTACTAAGTGTTAGGGTGACCTAAAAGAAGTATTTTATAGTAAAGACCAAAGTTACTCATTCTCAACTCAGCCACTTGCTTTCATTTTAGTTCACTTGGCTTTTTGACTACAACTTAGTGATTCATGTGGAATGCCCATTTGAAATACATGGATGAGGAAAAACCAGATTACATGCATTTGTTCCGGAAAGCCAGAAGGAGAGGAAGCAGCCTGCACTGGTGGCTTTCCACAAGACCAGCATCAGCCAGGTGGGCTCATTTCTCCTTCCTAAGTCTACAAGACTTCATGAGCACATGATGCAATTCAGGGAATTACAGGAGATTACAGCTCAGATCTGACCTACTGGTTATGAGCAAAGCATTTTCAGACTAGGGAACACTCCTGCACTGGTATTTACCTGCCCGTATGGAAATAAATAAAGCACCCACCTCCTCAGGCCAAGCGGCCTCCTGCTTCCTACTGCACTCACCTGCCACTACACCAGGACACAAAGAAAGTGCACTGGACAACCCACTACCCCTGCAACTGCCCTTTTGTTGCCCTGCTTCCTCCTGCAGGTGGGTGGGATGTCAGGAAACACAAGGCAGCTGTGATGGACCAGGAATGTGAAGAAGGGGGCTGTGGAAACCCCTGAGAAAGAGGCAAGAAGGAAACATTTATGTGCTTTTTGCATTGGTTTCCAGGAAACATTGCTGGAAATCAGGTGTGGCACTTCCTCATGACTCCTGGCTTGAAGCCTGTTGCTCCTGGTATCCAGGTTACAAATTCAGGCTGGCTGCAGTCTTGACCTGATCTCTCATGCCCTTCAGGGAACAAGTTCAACACCTGAAGTTCACAGCAGCGTGGTGGGCTGTTCCACGGATTTTCTGCAGCTCAGCTCCTGATGGGGGGACTTCTTTGGTCCATCAGCAATCCTTTCCAGACCAGCAGCCTTACAAAATGCCTTGTTTCAGACAATTCTCCATCCACTTTTGAGTTTGCAATGTTAAAATATCAAAAAGTAATAAACAATGTTCAAATCCCTCAAAAATACAAAGCATGAGTTCCACTAGGATCCCATGAGGACCCACACAGCCACCCTAAGTTTCAAATAAATACTTTACATTTTTTTTCTACAAAACAGATTACTATAGTACAACAAAAAAAATAAATATCTATTAAAAAATTGTCCTTTTTCTGTATTTCTCTTATAAAAAGTCACAGGAAATTTCCTTGGAAGCTTGAGGTGCCATTTTAAGAGTTTCTCTCTTGCATGTGTAGGGTGGGCAGCTTCTCAGGTGTTCAGTGGTGCACCGAGGCTGGGGGACACTGCAGAAGCCCACCTGCCTGCAGCTCTGTACTGCCTGCACTTCTTGGCCTTGGTACAGGCAGGAAGTACCTGATGAAAGAGAGGTTGTTGTGTTTATTTCTTCAAAATATATGGATGTTTTAAGTGTGAGGGTAAAGATCCTGAATATTTGTATTGCCAAATGAGTCCTTGGATCTCTCTGTGAGGGGAGACTAAGGTTTTTCCCTTGCGATCCCACCAGCAGCCTTCAGCTTGGACCTAGAGGTATTAACGCCCATGGAACACTTCTGTTGCATTTCCTCCACTCCTTCTTTTTCTCCAAAATTTTCACCAAAATTCAGGGTGCACATGCTAGGCATATACTGCAAGGAGGATGAGGAGCCTTCACAAAACTGGACGGTGATTTTCTGAAACGATGCCACTTCACTCAGTTTACCCCCATCTGAAGCTTGTATCCTGCACTCCCTTGCATTAGGACGGCCTTGGTGGACAACCAGCAGTGCCTCAGCCCATACTGCAGCGTGGGACCCTGGGCTTCCCTCACAGAGGCACGGTTCTCCTCTGAGACCACATTTTGTTTGAGACAGATCCTCAAAGCTGCTGCCTCCGTGAGCTGCATTGGCTGTGCTGAGGGAGGTTATTTTAGGAGCTGCAGAAGACTGGTGCAAGGGTCTGGCCACTGCTTGCAGAACAGTTTTGTGCATAAATGTAGTAGCAGAGTGATGCTTCTGCCACAGCATGCCTTGTCATCGGCACAGTGAATGTTCTCTAGCTGCCAGCACTCTTGGGCACCTGTAGCTGGCTATGCAGAGTCAGGTTTCCCCTTCCCAGCTGTCTGGCTGGGGGCTAATTCCTGTGTCCCTCTCCAGCCCAGGTTCAGCCTGGCTTGGGCAGTGTGCAGGCAGCCCTGGTGTGGGTGGGCAGAGCTGGGTCATGGTACTGAGCCCCATGACCTGTGGGGGTGACCCTTGCAGCACCCTGAGGAAAGGCAGACCTACCCAGCACTGACAGATTGGGTTTCTCTCTGGGTCACGCAGGTGCCTGAGGCAGTAGAAGAGGAGGCAGGTGAGAAGGAGAAGGGAGGTCAGGGGGACCAGGACCCTCACTGCAATGGCAATGGTCAGTGGCACGCTGCTGTCTGGATCTGTGGGGAAAGCACAGGTACTCAGTTTGTGCATGAAGTGAAAAAACAACCCAAAACCCATTTCAAACATCCCTTGGCCATTCCCCAGGGTGAAATGGGGTGGATAGGAGCACTGGGAGCATATGCCAGCATGACGTACACAAGTGGCACTGCCAGCAGATTTGTCTGCTTGGGGTCTGATGTACAGAATCCAGGTCAGGCGTACAGAATCCAGGTCAGGCGTACAGAATGCAGCCCCTCTGAGGTCTGATGTCATGGTCAGGCATGTGGAACCCAGCCCCTCTGAGCTACCCAACGCCGGCACGTCTTGTTGGAGTCACGCTACGTGACAGGGAACCCCGCCACAAATAGTCCTTCACAGAGACAGGGAGGCTGGGGCTCATCATGGTGGGTAAGGGGACCTGATGAGCAGTAAGACATTATGTGCCATTGGCCAGGGCATCTGAATGTTCCACAGCACCTCCTCCATCCCTCCCAAGCCCAGCTACAGCTGCTCTTCCAGATGCCTTCCCCACCTGCTCCCAACCCTCTGAGGAGTTTTCTGATCTACTCCAGGAGGTGTTTCGCAGTTTCTGCCCCACTCCAGAGCAGAGCAGAGTTACATACTGACCCTGCTCCAGGCTGTCTGTGGGCAGGACCAGGGTGACATTTAGAGAAGGGTGTTGGATCATGCAGGTGATGGGGTACTCCTGAAGGATTTTGGAGTGGGTGTGGGTAAAATTGCTGATGACAGTCACAGTATGGTTGCTGAACTTGATGTGGTACTCCCTTGGTTTCTGCTGCAGGATGCTGGGAAGCTGCCAGGTTATTTTTGGAGCTGGTTTCCCTGTTGCTGAGCAGCTCATCTCCACCATTTTCTCAGAGTCCTCAGCTTTGTCTGGACTGGGTATAAGCTTAGTTTCCACTTTGGGATCTGAGATGGCTGTAAACAACAAAGTGACAAAGTCCATTAGTTTCTTCCCATGTTTCAGGAAAGAGCATCTGTATTTACAATTATCTTGGAGGACAAGCTTGCTATCTAATCTTACCTCCCCCCTCCCAAAGCCCCAGCAGTGACAAATAAACATGAAAATGATCAGACAGCAGTCTGGAAGTGAAGAGTTAAACAAAAGAAAGGGCAAAAGGGTAGAAGCATCTGTTTCAATTCTGTTACTAGCAGCAGCACTGCAGCGTCCCAACTGAGAAGTGGTGGTTATGGCTGAGTTAAAAGCAGAAGGTAGTGAAACTGTGAAATCATATGTGCTTTTCTCGCTGAAAGAGCTAAACTGCTTGAATGAGTTAAAATTATTTTCCTTTAAAAATAACTGTAGAATTAGCTTTACTGCTGTTTGAGGTGTACAGAGTTGCAAAGCAAAGGACTAAATGCATCTATTTATGCAAGTAATAGTGAATTTCTATGTGGCTACACCATGGCATTTTACCTGTGGGGGGTTTGTGCTTGTATAACTTTGTTC
The DNA here is from genome assembly GCA_013397795.1 of Orthonyx spaldingii. NCBI lineage: Eukaryota > Metazoa > Chordata > Aves > Passeriformes > Orthonychidae > Orthonyx > Orthonyx spaldingii. The sequence continues at coordinate 47,688 of VZTJ01006232.1, read as the reverse complement.
CCTCTTGTACTGGGTTTTGGGTGCATCACAGTATCCCTCAAAACTTTCACTAAAGAACACTTCTTCTGAACTCACTCACTCCAGAAGATTTGCGGATGATGTCACATTTAATTTTAGTCTGCAAGAAGGATGAACTACAGGCATCATCCATGCTTACTCACTCACGTGAGTACTTGTTGATTCCTATTTATACAAACTGTATTTGCAAGGAATAGATAAAGGGGAGCAGTTCAGGAAGCTGGTTTCAACCTGGACAGAACTCCAGGTGAGATCTGAACACATAAGGACACATCACTCCCCTGTGAAAAATCGCCTGTTTATCCTTTGAAATAAAATCATGCCATAATTTAGGTCAGAAGGGACTTCTGGAGATTGTCTAGTTCAAGCCTCTGCTCAGTTTGATAAGGTCAGGTTGCACAGGCCAATATCTATAAAGGCCTGTAGTTCCATTTGGGAGTGCAATCCATGGGTTTCTGTGTGGCAGCTCAGCAGCCTGCCTTTTACTTCAGTGCATGTGCTGATGGGATAGGGGTCCAAATCACACTCCACTTCTAGGTCTCTGTTTCTGAGAATATTACTTTTTTTAACCATTTAAGTCCAGTGGCAACTCTAGTTTCAATCAAGTCTGAGTTACCATGAATGCTCTCTGATTAAAAAACTAGCCATTACTATAATTGGTAGAACTCCATGTGTATATTACTACTTACATAAGAAAAATAACAGTAGTAAGTGCAATATTTATGCTGAAATTAATTTTTGTCCCAACACTAGAACATACCACTATCATTTAGCAATCCTGCTTTTAAACAAGCAAACAAAACTTCTTTTTATTCTTCCTAGGAAAAACAATGATTGTTGCTTTTGTGAGGTAAACAAAGATTTGCCTGTGAGGTGTAGCAGACACTGGAAAAAGGGGAAAAGGCTTGTGCCAGATGCATAATGGCACCTATAACCTCCTGGTACAATTCCAGGTGCTCCTCAAGAGGTTGTCTGTGTCCTCCAAGCCATAACTACCAGAGGGAAGAAGCAAGACTTTGTATACCAACAATTTTGCTGCTTTTTCTTTGTGTTTGGTTTTCTTACATGTCTGACCTCATTTACTTAATAAGCTTGTATTTCTCATTTTTTGCATCACCCATAGACAAAAACTCAACCCCCACGGAGTTGCTGAAACCTCTGAGAAAAACAAGGAAAGCATGTAGGGGGATTTCAGCTGGAACTTTTCAAAATCTCCCAGGTGTGAAAAGACTAGTGTCACAAACAATTTATGTTTCGATTAATAAATGATCTCTGAACTTCTTCTTTCACTCATGGGATGCATAAAAATAACATATCCACCCACAGCATTAACTTCAAATATTAGGTTTCAAAATTCAAAAGCAATCAAAGGGAGAAGTCACAGACGTTACCAGAGCGGATGAGAAAAATTTCTCAGTGTTTTGCCAGAAACACATGCACTCCACACCTGCTCTTCCTCTGACTAAGCAGATCTCTCCTCATAATGGACCCCAAGGAATCCTCCTGCAGGGCTGAGCTTCTCTCTAGCAAATGTCTGTAACAGATGCACTGTCAAAGCCTATAAGTGCTTGCTTTTGCAGTAAAGTCCTGCTACACTGTTTGCTAGTATGTGCTGGCTGTTTATGTTTGATGCATACACTTAACTGCTTCTTTTGCCGTTCATCAAAATATTTGTTTCCAGTGAAAAAGTTTTTGCATGAGAGGTTGTGTGCAAGTACTTGCTTTAGTCTCTCTTGCAGATCAGTATTGCAGACTTTCCCACACTTGAGCCCTGTCAGCATTCCCAAATATTTGAAAAAGGGACTTTCTGTAATGGCTTCCTGCAATTAGAAGGGGACAGTCAGGTCATGATATGCTTTTCATGTTTAAAGGCTTAGCAGTGGTGTTACAGAGAATGATAAAAGATTGTAGGAATCACAGTATGCCTCGTGATGACAGAAAGCTTTTTCCAACCATATGGGTGTTCACCAGCAGCACTGTGCCTTGGTTTCCCTGTCTAAAAAATTGCAATGGCATTTTGCCACTGTGCTCAAGACTTCCAGGCAAATGGTGCCATCTACACCGACAGCAGGCGGTCTCCAAAGATGGCTCAGTAAATGTCCAGGGAATTTTGTGACTCAGCAAGTCTTGCCCATCCTCATGTGGCACATCCCCCTGTCTCCACACCTCTCCCGCAATCCTCATCCTGGATTTCATTCTCATCCTCTTTGACAACGAAGGTTGGCAAAATATTTCCAAAGTAAAATGAAGGGGAAAAGGGAGGAGAATGTTCAAAAGAGACCCACCAAGCTTGCTTGAAACTATTCTATTCCAAAATAGATTTTGCTACTGGGTAGGAAATTTCTGCTTCTTCCTGGATTTGCTGTTTTCAGTCAGGAAGGTCAGACATCCCTCCAGTAATACCTGTTTGTTTTTTCACAGTGTTGTATCCAGTTCTTACATGGTTTCAATTCCCCTCATCACGCGGGGATGGTTCCTGTCCCATCCCGGAACAGCCACATTTCCAAGGCTGCTGTAATTGGGCAATTAGCAGCTCGTAAACTCCCTGGCAGTCCCCTGTTGAGGGCAAAGACATGGCAGCGTTTCATTTTCAGCTGGTGACTCTGACTTGCTCACCTTGCTGTGAAGCTCTGAGCCTTGGGAGATTCCTGCTGACTTCAGTCTCCCTCCTGGGGCACCCTCTGGGCTTGTTCAGACAAGTTGTTCCCATCGTTAGGAGTTGGAGAATAAGGGAGCAAGACCGTGGCTTTTGAGTAGCATCGTATAAATTAATTTCAATGAAATAGCCATATATGAACTAAAATCTTGTGTCAGAGTGCCAAACACTCAGTTTGTTCATGGTGACTCTCCTGAGCAGGTTTGATACAGCACTTTACAGGAAGGTCACCGTGACCTTGGTGGGGCAGCCCCTGGCAGTGGCCTATGAGAGAAGTTAAACCCTTCTCAGTTGATGTGTTTTCATCTGAGCTGCAGAAAGAGATGTTTGCATGAGTGTGTGTAGCAGCACACACAAAAACATCCCTTTTTTTTTTCAGAAGTAGTGCTCTGGTGAAGGATGAACCGTAGCCACAAGGTTGGTGATTTTGGGAAGGAAATCCCCCATTTGGATAGAAAAAAACCAAACCAAAACCAAAAATCAAAAGAAATCTCTGTGTTTAGATTTACATGAAAAAAAAGAATGGGATCCCTCTGGTAGGCACTTCCATGTTTTTCCTGTAATGCATAATCAGTGTTTACCCTCTGAATGACTCAGAATCGGGTTTTGTTAGGAACTATCCTCTTTGTATATGAAATACTGCAAGAATTTCTCCTAATTTCTCTTTTCTGCCCTAGGAGTTTTCCCAAAAGAGCGGAAAAAGAACTTTTGCTGCAGACTTGGTTTCCCCTTGGATTTTCCACCACCACCTCTTTTCCCCTATAAGTTAGGAGCTTCCTTTCTCCACATAGAGGACTCCAGAGACATGTGTAGGGACATACATGCCTGTGTCTTTGTCACCAGAAGGTACTAGGGATAAACAAAATACTCTGCAGGGGTCTTATCACCAGTAACAGGTCACAGACACTGATACTCTCCACATGGGATATGATCTTTGGCCAATGTCCCCACAGCAGTCTCATCCATGAGAAAGCTGGGAGCCAACAGGGTGCCCTCAGAGCATGTTTAATATCTTAGCTTTCTCAGCGGGATGAAACCCAGCAGCTTTCCTCAAAAGCAGCTTGTCACTCTCGGTTCTTTTGAGTTCATCTATGTGTCTTTTTTTCAGGTTGCTAGTTGATGATTTTATGTGGAGGTGACAAATATTTTTTGCATCCTTTTCCTGACCCCAGCCCAACTACTGTTATTTTTACTCTATCTTCAAAATGAGCTTCCAGCTATTCTAGTCGTGCATGTGCCTCTTTGCCTTTTGAATACTTTGCAATTTTTTGCAAACCAAATGCAGAGCAAGTTAAAAATTGCCTGGTTTCCAGGATTAGGAGGTGAGAGCAGTACTGAAAGGAAGCAGAGGAGGACAGGGTTCATGGCTGTGGCCAGGCAGCTGTCAGCACAGCACATGGCCAGGGAAACTTGGAGGAAGTCATGGGTTATGTGTCAGTTTTGAATCTCGCTGTTGCTGACTTGAAAGGGAAGAAAATTAAAGAACTGTGGAAGGCTGGTTTCCCATCAGAGGTAAAACCAGAGAGGGAGAGAGAGCCAGGGAGGAAGCTGAACCATTTTTCCCGCATCAGTGTAGCAATGTCAGGGAAGGTTTTTCACAGGACAAATGACTTGGTCCTCAGATGAGCGCCCGTACACAATTACAGTGCCTTACCATAAACCTTGAGACACATCCTGCCGGTGGCAGCCCCCGAGGGAAATGTGTTGAAGATACATTTGTAACATCCTTCATGCTGGAGGGTGACTCCATGAAGGGTGATGGCCGAGGCTTGTAACTCGCTGTGGGCAAAGCTCACGTGGCTGACATAGGCCTTGGCTATCTTTTGGCCGTTCATCGTACTGTAAGTTGCTATGTTGTCTTCAGCCCCGTCCATCTCCTTCTGCCAGGTCACCTGTATCACATCTTCTTTCGTGACTGACCGGCATGAAAAAGTAACGTTTCCTCCTGCCTGGACTGACTGGACCTTTCTGTTCATCACCTGCACAGAGACTGGGGGAGAAGCAGGTGCCACACTCAGCATTTCTCACACTCTTCTGCAGCCCAACCCCAGCAGAGGCCCCTGCAGCCCCTCACCCTTATTTCCAAGCAGAGCAACTCTGGAGGATTTCTCTATCCCTCCATGCAGGGAAAAATTGAAAATGCAGCTTGAAAGAACTACCCAGAGAGTTTCAGTGGACCTGCCACCTCTCACACCAAGCATCTTGCCAGCCTGATACCTGTGCTGCAGAGAGCACCACTGAGAAAGGCAGCCCTGGTGTTGGGAGCCACTGATTTTTCTGCTAGGACTGCTATCCCACGGGCACCCATGGAGAGGTTCCCTAAACTTTCAGCCATGCTAATGACCAAATGGGTATTTAGAGGCCCAATACCACCCTCTTAGCCCTCCTGTGACATGGAGTGAAGCAAATCAGTAAAACTGCTAAAAATAATTATGTGTCTCACTATACATTGTGTACTCACACTTGTCAAAGACTGGCAAAGAACAGAAAACCAAAAGGAAAAAGCAAGGTAGTGATGCCAAAAGGATTTTTTGCTATTTCTTTTTATACCTTTTACACAGTTCTGTGTATCCACAAGTATTAGCATGCGTACTTGTACTTCTGTAAGTCTGATAACTCAGGATAGCTCCAAGGTCCTGTAGAGCCAGGAGAACGAACATCCTATCTTGAGGAGCCATGGCTCCCCTCAGTAGAATATGTTCTGTAAACTTATTGGCCCCCCGGGGAGATTAGGTCTATAAGAGTGTGCGGGAATGGGGTGGGGGGGTACAGCAGAAGAAGAGGAAAAGAGGAGAGAGAGCATGCATGCATGGTGGGTTTCACGATGTGATGTTTCAGAACAGGATCCTATTAAAATACTGAGGTAAATGACCCTCGACCCTCTAACCTCCAACCGTGTCTAGTGTTCATTCCTGAAACCAGGGGAAAAAGCATCAGTAGGGAGGACCTGAAGAAAACTACATCTGCCCTCTTATCTCAGCATAGAATTCATGCTGCTGAGAAGCAGCTGCAGAAGAGACCCTACTGAAGGCCCACAGGCAGAAAACTTTCACAGCATAAATGTCACGGCATTAAAAGTCTCAAAGGAAAAGAAGAAACCAATCAGTCTCCTCTTCTGATTCATAGATGTGAAAAAACTGTTAAGGGTACAGGCAAGGTGAAGCTGACAGCTCAGCTCCATTGTTCTCTTGGATAATAATTTTCAAAGTTTATTTGTGCACATCAGCATGGGAAGGGAGATATCAGCAGTAACAGTTGCAGCACTGAAAACATAATTCACTTTACAAGAAAGGGAAATATCTTTGCAGACTTTAAGGAGGAGTGAGGCTGTCTGCTGTGCCCAGAGGTATATTAGGCTAACCCACTCGACAAAGTGCTCTGAGATTCTGGCTGTGACCGTGGTCAGGCAGATTTCCACCAAAGACCAGGGAGCCAATTGTCAAGCTGTGCCAGTCACTTTGCTTGCCAGATCTCAGCAGTGTCATAGACAGATTACAAACCATGATCATGGAAGCTAGTTTGAAACGAATTCAGCCTTTTCTACATGATTTTTAAATACAAAACCAGTGTAATACATCCATGCTTTTGATGGCTGATACCTACAAGCACTGTTTGACTGCTTTATAATTTGCCCATTGCAATAAACTTATATATCTCTCTGGAACTTATAAATGCACTGGATACTGTCAACACAACCAGCAGTGACACATCTGAAGCCCCAGGTAAGTAGTACAGTGCCACAAGTGCCGTGTCACCACTGGGCTTGCCCCAGGAGGGTACAAGGTAGGGACTGCAGCACTCAGCAGCACAGGAGGAGGCTGGCACCAAGGCCTCTAACGGTGTTAAGATAATGACACAGACACCCAGACAGACAAGGGAGTTACCTGGAGCAGCAGTCCAGATGCTGGAGAGGAGCAGGCAAGTGACCATCATCATCTTAGCTGTGCGCTCAGTGAGACGAGCAACTGATCCACTGAGTGCAACTTCCCTTTTTTATATGCTTTGCTCTTCTCTAGGGACATTCCCCCCCATGTATCTACAGTAAATGGCACCTGATAAAAACCTCCTGCCTCTTATGACCCTCAACCAAATTTTACGGGACAGGAGAACAAATGTCAGAGCCAGAAACTCAGCTTTTCCCAGCTATGCTGCTAAGCAGACGGGGGTACTGGGTTTTTCACAAGCACTTTGTCCACAAGGTTGGGTTTTCGTAAGTGCCTAAATACAAGCACTGATTTCTAAACTGGCTCAGCACCCAGTATCTGTGGGCTGCAGGAGGAAAGCCCACCTCAGCCCTTACCTGAGCTCCATAAAAGGCCATGCTGCAATGAGTAGTGCAAAAGTCCCTATGTGTAACTCAAAGGACCCAGTTGGGGGTCTGCACCCTTTGTGTAAATCAGAGGAGACCCAGGAGCTGCTGATGCTTCTGTAATGCAACTATTTTTCTACGTTAAGGAGACCAAAGAAAGCCAAGAGGTGGACTCAGGGCTTAGGTCATGTGTTGCCTCAGGGAAAATGCAGAGCCTTGGTCTCACCTCTCCTCCACTGAGGTTGTTCCCTTCTCCACAGGTCCATGATCCTTCCCAAGCCCTGTCCCTTGGAAAGACAGGGTTGTCCTCCCACAAGCACACCCTTACCCCTCCACCATCACCTGAGATGACATAAAAGTAGGTCACACAACTTGTATGAGTCATTGTTTTTGTTCCTTTTTGCTTTGTCATTGTTATGCCTGTGTTCCCCTTCTCGTGTGGGTTGTGATCACGCTGCTGAAACCAGTCAAGCCCTCAGCCCACAGGTGGCTCACCTATGGCACACTGGGGCAGCCAGACTGCAAGACCTCATTTGCTAATCAAACTTCTACTGGTAAATTGTGTCTCATGTTTCTGGTTTCTGATGAGGTGGCTTACATTTTTGCAAATTCTTACTACTCCAAATGACTATGATTGCAAACAAAATGTTTTCTCTCAGTTGAATGGCCACACAGATTTGCCTCGAATTATGCAAATTGGTTGGATGCCAGCGAGCCCAAACCATAAAGTGACACAAAAAGGTCTCAAGCATGCTTTCACATTTATGGTTCCTTTTCTCCTTAGTGGTAACTAATCTGAAAACAGAAACAGTTCAGGTATCAGTATTCCTCTAAAGAAACATTTTGGATGTACTTCTGAGTAGGTTCAAGAATTCATTCCCATAAATCTGCAAAATGCAATTGCTTCATGGTATTGTCTTTTTCCTTTAAGATATCTTATTTTCCTTTCCTTGAGTTATTTTCATAGTTGCACTTTCCTGCAAAATTTCTGGAAGGGCATTCTGGCCTGATTAAAATGTGAGATCACTACTTAGCAATCACAAAAGGAACTGCACTTGAACTGTGTATGCTGCCTGCTCCTTCCAAGCTCTGCCTTTCCCCTGGCAGCTCCTGGTGCCACAGGGAATCTGAGGGTGCAGGGACTTCCCTAACAGCCTTCATGGGTCGGTGTTTGCATGCGCATCCAACTGCTGCAGCATCTCTGTCGAACCACTCCCCATTCTCTCATCAGCTGATTAATTACTTTAAACATAACATTGTACTCATAAAGTGAGACCCCTTAACCCAACCTCTTATTTAAAATTTGTGCTTGTATCTTAAAGTGCATGTATTCCTGCTCTGTTCATCTTTGCATAGACTTTTGGTGGATTACAGACCTTCTCCTTCCTTGTCAGTCAGATCCCATGCTCTTCTGCTTCAGTTGCACAATGTCCTTATTTTTGAGAACTGCACACCATGCCTGAGCTTAAGTCCTGTCCAAGGACAGTGAAATCTTGGGGATAAATTAGACAGAAGTAGTTCTGCAAGTACTGCTTGAAAAGCAGTGATTCATATTATTTTCTTCCTTTCTGTTTCACCGGATGTTCTCTTTAGTTCTGAGTAAATTGAAAAAAGGACATACAAGAATTGCACAGTCATGAAATGCCAGCATTTCCCCGCAGGCCAAGAGACTAATGAAATTAATAATTCCCATAGTTGAACTTCCAGAAAACGTTGCCAAGGGGAGTCATTCAGGCACAATTATAGTCTAAAATTTTGCTTCATCAACCACCAGTTTAAACCACTGTTTTTTCAACCATCCAAGCCCAGGTTAACAACTGCATAGCTGCCTACCTTGTCAGAAGGATTCACTGCCACCTCTCAAGACACTGTCTGTAAAGAGAACAAAACATGTGGAGAGGGTTTCATCCACTTCTGAATTGCAGTGACTGTTGGAGGTTGGTTCCTCAGCTCTAGTTTTAAGTAGCACTGTTGGGAAGCAGCTTGTCGAATGCAATGGAACAGACCTGGAACATTTTAACATGTTGCAGTAGTGCCTGCGTATGGCAAATCACTCTACATCTCAGTTGAGTTCGGAGAGCCGCAGTACACTGAGGTAAAGACAGCAGCTGCATCTACCAACATTTGCTCCAGCCTCTGTCATTGCATCAGGGCAGGCTGTGGCAGCTCAAAGCCAAGGGCTGCTGCAGAACCAGGTGGTGCTCACCTGGGCAGGGTTACAGACAAATTGTTTTGTTTGTGCACAGTTTTCAGATCAGAGGACACAAGGGTGGTTTGTACACAGACACAGCTGTTTATCCTTGTCAGGTTTGAATTGGAGGTCTGTGATCTCTCCCCAAACTGGACTCCCTCCCTCTGCTAACACACTGCTGTCAGCTGCAAGTTACAGCTTCTGCTGCTGAGATCTGGTGTTGGACTGCCTAGAGAAGTGCAAAACAGAAACAAAGAGGGGGCTACTTAGCTGAGACCCAGCTCATGGTGGTGTACCTCTGTCTGCAAAACCACGTGTTCCCAGGGGACAGCATGTGTTCTTAAAATGTCCTGTTAACTCCTGACACTTCTTACCTCTGAGGTTTGATTAAATTGCTGCAGACACCTGAAGTCTTATAGAGATTTTATTTTTCTTTTCAGGCAACACACTTCAGTTACCATGTGCCAACTAAAACTTGCCTTCTCCCTAGCCAACCAGCCCTGCAAATTATATTTCTGGCTCTTCTATTTTTCTTCTTCCTTGTAGCTCAGGAGAAAGAAAAAGGGATAAAAGTATAATATATTTTTTAAAAAGGACAAAAAGGAGACGAGGAAGCACAAAAAGACTGCACTGAAAAGCTTCAGTAGAAAAGGCTATGCTTCATTGTGGTTTGAAGTGTTTGGTTACTACCATTAAGTTTGTCAGAGCATTTCTCAGAAAAGCATGTGGCTTCCTCATGCCAAAAGTGCCCTAAATTGATGTTTCAGGCTATGAAACATAGAAGGAGTCCATTCTGCAACACACCAGTCACTTTGTGGAGGCCCCCAGCTCACCCCAGCCCTCCAGGAAGCTACACCACTCATCCATTCCACCTCACTTCCTCTGCCACCCCCACTGGTTAATGTTTGCCTGCAATGGAGGCTTTGGGGTGGTTTTTGGTTTCTTTAGGTGCACAACATCTGAGTGCTGCATACACTTACAGTGAGATAACGAACTGCTTTTGTCACTGAGTTTCATTCTATAACACAGTAAGAAAACAACTCAGCCAGCAAGTAAACCACACCACAACTGACTACCAAAGGGTGCAGAGATCCAGTGGAAGGATGGGCAACTGCATACCAAAAATAAGGTAGGTCCAGTACCATTTTTTATTTAATTACTAAACAAGAGGATTAGGAGAGTGGTTCCAAAACAAATGATACCTGCAATGAATCAACCTCAAGAGATCATGCAAGGCACCATGAGGAGCTTCTTGATTAACAAAACATAATTTATCAAGCAAATTAAGATGAACAATATAGTTCTTAGTATATCAAAGAGTATTGCCTCAGGATGATGTTTAGAGAGGTGACGTTGTCTGTAAGCTCCCAGCACGGAGAGTCTGCTGAAGGAAGGAAGGGAGTTCATCCTGCTGAGGAACAGAAGGAACAGAGAATACTTGTCATCTGCTCCAAGTTTCCAGGCAGGAAAAATACACTTAGAGGAGATTCACTTTGCTATCTCTTACCTGTTGGTACCATGTCTCATGAAGACAAGCTCTTATGTGCACTATATAGAAACAGACTAACCTGTACAGTATATTTAAATGCTGTACACGAGACATGTGAGTGTCCTATAGTTACATACAACAGTGGTTAGGAATACTTTGTCTCCTAAGGAACTATAAAGACAGAGGAGGATGCTCAACAGGAGCCAGCTAGGACAGGTGGAAAATTCCCTTTCTTTTCCACTGTCTCCTTGATAGGTCAAAGAAAAGGTTGTGCAATCTCTGAGTACTGTACCCTGACTGCTTACTTGGTCTTAAGGAGCTCAGATGAGGCACTCCATTGCCAAAATGCAACTGTTCCTCTTGTTTCCAAAGAGAATGCATCTCTCACATCTCTGCAGGTCTGTGGCCAGATGTCTAAGTTGTGACCACATTACCTGGCCTTGGGGGAAAGGGCAGAAGTCCCCAAAGCACAAAGCCTTGCTCTCAGAAGCAGATTGAGTCAAGGCAAACAAAATCCATGTGGAACTGGTGGCAGCAAGGAGCAGTGATGAGCTCATGTGCCTTAAGGGTCTCAGGTCCAAGCTCTCAGCTCCTGAGCTTGCTGAATCCCCACTGTTTTAAGTGATCTTGTCACCCTTGCATGTGGGACTTGTCTTGCTTTTGAAATAAATCCTGACTGCTTTTTAGGAGCAGGAATAAGAACAGAATTCTTTACAAGAACCTTGCTAGCAAGGTTTTTGTAAAGCAGATTTTTCCTGCTAGCTTGATGGGGCTGTGAAACCCATATCCCCCATCAGAGGGGAGAGGAGGAACGGCCACTGCCATAAAAGACATCACTGGCATGGTGCTGTGCCCCAGCCTGTGCTCATGCAGCTCCACACTCTGTTTTCCTCACTTTCAAAAACTCTAACAAACCACTGCCCGGAGAAGTCATTCAGGGAGACTACTGACCAGCTGCCCTTGCATGGCAGAGAGAAACTGCAATTCATCTCCCTCCAGCTGCTGTCGATGAGTGTGCCAGCTTGGTGTGATTTTTGTGTAGCACATCTCTCCTCAGTCATAGCTGCCACATTGCTGGCAAAGCCGTGCCTTTCAGAAAAATCATAGATCTCACAGAAGTTCAGAGGGATGGAGAAATGACGAGGGTGGGGTTTTTGGTTTGGTTTTGGGTTTTTTTTCCAGAGAAACAGTCATTCCTACGCAATGACTCAGCATCCTTGCAAAACTCTGGTGCTGCAGAGGTCCAGTCCTGGCCACCGCTGCTCTCCAGGCAGTGTGAGAGGCAGAGACTGAGGGTCAGCTAGGAAAGGCTCCTCTGCTCCACAGCAAAGGGCCAGCTTAGAGTCAGGCTAAAGGGAAAGTTCAGGTTACAACACCAAGTTTATATGTCTGTCATAACAGGCAGCCCATGCACATAAAATTCCTAAGGAATGAGGCTCATGCAGTTACATCATCCAGCTGTCAGGATCTCTCCTGGGTAAATTTAACTAGATCTGGAAAAAAATCAAAGTAGATAGGCACCTATAGGTGGGGGAATGTCTATAAATCTTGGAAAAATTGTCAGCCAAGTGGAAGAAATATCCAGAAATTTTCACTCCAGTGAGATAGGCAGGCAAAGTTCATCAGCTTCAGATGAACTGGCCCACATGCAGGTGAGGACCAGCCATGTCTGGTGGGGCCCAAGCGAGGAGGGCCCAGAGCCAATTACAGAAGTGTCAGGAATTAAAATGTGCTGAAGTGATGGGGAATTGGGCTTTCTTTGCCAAGCAGCAGTCACAGAACAAGGGTGGCACTTTTTACTTGGTTGGATGTGGGGGTTTTTGAGAGTTTGGCAGTTTTGTGTCAGAGCTGGTGGGTTTAAGGAGTCATGTAAGAACTGGATATTTTTGGAGGAAGGTCCAGCTATTTCTGGACCAGCAACCTCTTGTTCTGGGCCATGAAGTTAGATGGAGACAACAGCTGCAGCAGGTCCCCACTGAAGCGCTCCCTCCTGAAGGCTGATTCTGTCATGCCTCACAGCAGGTCAGAGGAGCTTCATACTTCTGGAAGCAGGTGAGGCTGGCATCACCCCTTATTAAGGTGGCTCTGTGGGTGTTTGTGTGACCTTACCAGCAGCATTCCAGTACCTCTGCTCAGGAAGTCCCCCTTCAGGGACAGAAAGGGCTATCCACTGCCTTGTCTCTTGGCCCTTTGGCAGCGGGTTGAAGTAAAATCAGACTGAAGGCAACCTTAGTTTCAGGTATGCAAAGCAGACCTAACACAAACTTGAGCTCTTAACAGCAGCTGCTGGGAGAAAATGTTGCAGACCCCACCATTTATCTGTAAACTCTGCTACTTACTCTGTCATTAATTTCTTGACTCTTTCCTTCTTCCTATACATCCCCAAGTCTGCCATTTCATCCCTTCTGTTTGGAGTGTTTGCTCTTTAGAGGCATTTCTATATTTGGTTTGACCACTTCCCAAGCACGACAGCCTCTGTAGCCTGTAATACAGTTCATGCAGCTTCTCTGCAAAGAGCTAAGTGAAACTATGGAAACAAAGAAAAGGAAATCTGCTTTTGTTCTCATTTTAATGAGAGTCACATTTGTCCTCTTTCATGACCTCTGGCCAGGACTATTTCCCAGCATTTTTACTAATAAAGCTATACTTATAATTGCCTCAGAAAAACTCAACCCAGTAAGAGCCAACCCCTCAGAACCCGTCTCCACCCACAGGGTTCCCTTTCTCTAACTGCTGGGGACCTGACTCAGAGAGTCAGCATGTCTGTAGCATGAATGCAGATGCTGAGAAAGATTTTCAATTCTCAGACTATGCAGTGTATTTTCCCACAGGATTGCACATGATTGACTAAATAAGAATTTATCTAAGAGTTGTGCATCAGTTTACAGATCTACTTTGCTATAGGAACATATGCTATTTATCTTTTAGCAGGGGAAGAGCTACCCAAACCCAACAGCCTTTTTATCTGAGCAAGGGACTAAAAAATCAGAAGCCAACTGAATATAAACAAGAAAAAGTGGAATAAATAGAGATCCAAACCAAAAATACTTATATCAAACTCACAATATCTGATAGCTATAACAGACTCCTAATGTGAGTTATGTGTATTATAAATACACATACATATTTAATTTTAAATGTAGCTCATAGGACTTCTAGGACTGAATTGTATGAAATGGTCCCACTGGCATCTCCAACTAAGTTAGAGCATTTTATATCCAGTATAGGCAAAACTCACTATATAATTTAAAGAAAACCAGGTAGGCAACCTGGAATGAGGTAGTATTGTAGCTTTATTTTTATACCCGGCTGTAATGAAAGCTATCTAAATTCTTCCACTAAACAGAAAATTGGGAAGTTCACTGCTATTTGCAAAACTTTCTGCTACTCTTATAAGAGCACCAGGGACATCTGCAGAAAGAAATTATTCCAGGTGAGTTGCGAAACTTAGGTAGTTTATAAAAGAAATCAGACCTAAGAGCACACATTTAGCAAGGTAAGTATCAACAGCAAAAAAGAATGGTGGCATTACCTATTTTCTTCAGTCATAGGAAAGAAAAAAAAAAATGCAAATAAGCAATTAGAGTCTGATTCATAGTGTACCTCCATCAGCAAGTTGTGTGTAATTCCTAAATTCATATAACTTGGCACCTTTACATCCCTTAGCACATTTTTATTATATATATATATAAATCTAGCATATAAATATTAACACTACATTGCAAAATGTTCGTTAATTACTGGCCTTTTACAAGCACAAAATTGTAAACTATAAGCAACATTGCATGCCCCAGAAAGCCTGGCTTTTATTACCAAGAAACTTACTAACAGCAACGTGAACATAATGTAAAGGCTCCTAAATTTGCCAAATAATTTCAGTACTTAAACCTACAAGTATAGTCTTCTGCTTGAACCAGCAAGGATTATTTCAACTGCTAAAGGTCAGATCCACTAGCCTTGCACTCAGCCCCCTGGGTTTGCACTTTCTGTCACGCTATTGCTATGTTTTTCTTCCTTTTGCTTTTTCTCAAGGCATGCCAGATGTCAGATTGATGTAGATCATTTGTGGGAGCATGAGATGGATTCTCTCCTATCTCTTCCCAATATTTACTGCTGACTCACCCACCTAGAGCTATTTAATATGGACAAACCCAGAAAGACTGATTGCTCCTCCAATGCACAAACTTTGCTGCTGTACTGCCAGGGTTCCCCAGGAACAGCTGAATGCTGGAACACTTACCAATAGCTGCCACCCTTCACCCCTGGACCTACGATTTTGCCTCTTCTACCCTGTGGCAGCCCCTGTTTCTGGAACCCCCAGAGCAGGACTGGGTATCTGCCAGGGGATGTCTCTCGGAGAGCACAGCAGCACAGAAGCTGCATAAAGTGCCTTGTCCAAAAAGCTGGAGAAGGCATCTCCCTACAGGTTTACGTGTGCCCACAGCTGGCAGTGGGAAGTGAGGACCATGAAGCCCCAGATCTGCCTGCTCACCCTTATTTCCATGCCCTAGGTGGAAAGTGCCTGTCCCCATCCGGAGAAAAAGATACTCCCACAAGCAAAGTAAGTAAAGAAGCTGCTTGAGCCCCTCGGGAGTGGTTTGGCATGGGGACCTGGGGGAGCCCTCTGCATTGCTGCAGGGGCAGCTGGCAGGCACAGCCATAGGAAGCAGCCAGGGCAATGTATTTTGCATCCTAGCCGAGGGAAACCTCCGTGCATCCAGTGGGGAATATACCTGCCCTCTGATGCCCCACCGTGCTGGATTGCTTGGGGCCTCTTTGGTCTTTTTTGTTTCCGGAGAAGGCAGCGGGGGGGGGGGCAGCCATCCCCTCCAGCTACGGAGCCACAGGTGCCTCAGCCCCTGCCTTGCAGCTGCCTCCTGTAATGGGGCACTCGGACCTCACAGCGGGACCCGCAGGCTGGCAAGCACTGGAACCACAGTGGGGGAACCTCTGCTGTGCCCCTGCTTCCTCCCTTGCAAATGAGGTGGAGGGCTGCTGAAGAAAGTGGGCTGCCAGCACAGCACAGCACAGCCTAGCTTTGCTCACACACCAGCCCCCGTTCCCATGCACAAGCACCGTTTGGGACTTTCTCTAAACAGACGTCAGCATGAGGTGTTCTCCTAAAAAACCAGTTTCTGTGTATCGAGTATGCAAATAGGGAAGACTCTATGACAGCCAGGATCACATGTGCTCACGTGAATCAGGAGGTCTTGGTTTAGATTCAGTTTGCTGCCTTTTCCCTCTTGTGGGTAAAGCCATTCATGTAGCAAAGGTAAAATAGTTTTACCACTTTCACAAGTTGCAATATTAGCAAAAACCCTCTTCTTGTTAGTCACGTACATTGGCAATTTCATGGCAGTGTTAAGGCAGCACAATAATATTTGAAAACACCATAAATTCTCTAAGATGGCAGCTTTAATGCAATATTGAGAGACTGACATCTCTCCTGTCAGGTTGTAAAACAAGTATGCTTAAGAAGCCCTGTTATCTTAACCAAAAGTGAAAGTTCAGCTCTGAAATTTTACAGGAGCAACCTGGTCAATCCACCTCATGATAAGAACGAGCCAGACTGATAAACACAAGGTCAGGAGAAAGCAGGATGTAAAATGACAGACCTCTGCCACTTAGATGTTTATGGGAGAGGGAGACAAATTTCCAGAAAAGCTCCAGGCTGCCAAACCTGTGCACACAGACACCCAGTGCATGTGGCACATCAGGTAGTGCCTCTGTGCCCCAGCACCCAGCCAGCGATCCCAGGCAGAATCAAGGCTGCATTGGTCATAAAGCTAAAATACAGTCAGAAAGCAGCAAGAACTTTCATTTCTAAGACAGACATGCAAAACTGATTTCACTTAATTAAATGAAACAAAACCAAAACAAAAACCCAAGAAGATTGGACATCTAGGTTTAATTAAGGTTAGTGGGTAGTGCTGTGTGACACAAGTGTGTATAAACTACAGAAAAGATAAATCTCGAAAAGCCACCAGATTTATTTAGCTCTCAGAGGTTCAACCCTTTTACCTACTAGTGTCACACAAGTTCATGCTTTTGCACAGTCTGTAGCTGAGTAAATCCTGTGCTGACAAAAATCCTTGTCTCGTGTTACTACACCAGAGAATGACAATCACATGTATTTTCTTCCTCTTTCCTCAGCACAGACCTGCAGCTTTCCACCAGGTACCATCAAGGTAAAGACTAAAACTTTTCCCCCCCTCCTGCTCTCTGGGGCAACTGAGTCCAAAACATCCGCATATTAGAAAGACAAAGTGTCCATCATGTTCCTGCAGAAGAGAGAAAAGCCCATAATCAGACTATTTGCTTAGGATGCAGAAAACTACCAGTTTAAGCCTAGGTACAAAATAAGTGTGTGCACATAAAACTATAACACTAATATGCAGCCCCACTCTTGGGCAGCCAGTGGCCAAATAGACTGCAGCACACACTCATAATTTCTGAGGCTGAGTGCAATGTTGTCTGGCCCAAACCAGACAATTCAGGAGGCTGAACCTTGTGATGATATCCTGGGTAAATGTCCTCAACCACTGCACAATTTATGGCTGTGGGAGTGCTTCTCCATCCTCCTCCTCCTCCTCTCTTTCTCCACTCAGCTTTTTGGTAGCCAGCAGAGCCTCTCTTGACTTTGTTTCCACAAAGACTTTCAGTTTCAGCACATCATTTTCTAAAAGTCATTTAAATTGACTATTGCCAACCAGGTTTAATAATAAAGAAATCTTCAGTTGAAAAACAAAGGGAGATTTAATACTTTGAGGCTTTTAAAGGGTTTTGGTTAATCTTTGCAGTATAAAAGAATAGAGGATGTATCAATAAATGGCTAAGTCTCTGTTGGAAAGAATAAGGTTTCCCTTTCCAGTGTCTCACTGCCTCTAGAAGGAACAAAAGAAAGAAAAAAACCCCACATGCCCTTTCAGGTTGCACTTTTAGTTCCAGATAAACCAGAATAGAGCAAATGGTTGCATTGCAACTCAGCAAAGACTGCTATGATAAACACATTGCCCGTTCATCTCACCTCCCTCCTTTGGGGTTAGCTTTAGGAGTTCTGGCAATGCATCCCAGAGTGATTTAAAAGGTAACTCTGTAACGGTGTGTGCCCTGCTTCTCTGCCCAAACTTATCATCCTGGAAGGCAGAGGTGGAGTAACAGCCCCTTCTCAACTGTTGCACTCCAGAGTCTCGTGTGGTTGTTTGTCTGTGGTTGTTTGTGTGTATCAATACGCTGGGCTCCGAGAGGAAGGAGCTGAGTACCTGTGGTTTGCCGCCTCTGCTTTGTAAACAGTTCATTTTGTCTGAGGGTAAGTGAAGTTGCCTCTTGAGTCTCTGATGAAGGGAAGAAGCCCTACGTACTGCAGAACTAAGCGCTGCCATTTAGCAGCCTAACTGGGTTGATTTGGGTTTTTTTAAATAAAGATGACATCAGTAAAGCAGAAGTTGGTGCCCAGCAGATAAGTGGGTGTTTAGCAGAAAATTTTGAAGAAAGATGACAGAAAAGGGTGTGATGAAATGAGCTCATCATTTGTACCTGTGAGTGTGGGATGGATTGTGGGGGAAGAGGCCGGGGTGGAACTGTAATTGGGAACCTGCCAAGTTGCTGTGCGGTTTTGAGAGTTTTAGATGTCTCAAGGAAAAGCCCCAGAGCGTGGTTTGAAGATAGTCCTGGAAGGGCTGTTAGTGCAATAGGAGACACGCCCCTTCTGAGTCTTAAACTTGGCTTCTGAATAATGAAGTTTTCACACTGCTCCATTGGCGTGTGGGAGAAATCACTCCACCTCTGCACTTCAGTCTCCCTACTGATAAGAGAAGGCTGATGATAACAGCCTTTCAAAACATGATGACTGGAAGGATTCTGGAAAATGTGACTCAGACCAATTCTTGTCACATTGTCTAGACCTATGTGTTTGAAGGGACAAGAGGTGCTCCAGACTTCACTCAGTGGATTAAGAGCCACCCACTCATGAAAATTAAGAGTGTGCATGTTCTCGTTTCTGTGAGAAATTGCAAAAATTATTACAAAAATGCAACAATAACAGGTACATTAAGAGAGATGCTGCTGTCTTCCCATCTTTCCAATCATGACTAGGGGAGGAGAGGGCCATGCACTTGATGATAAGCAAGTCTACCCTGATTGTTCTGCTCCCTAAAATTTCTGGAATTTCTAAATCTCAAAACTTTATAAAACCTCAAATCAAAAATCAAAATTTATTTTCAGTGAAGCATCCTCAAGGTCAGGAGATTTTTCACACAAAGCAGAATCTAAATAGACAATATGATTTGCATAAACTTGGAAAACCTGAGGCAAATTCTGCAAGAGTTTTGTTCTAACAATATTGTCCTGCTTCTAGGCTTGAAAAATAAAAGCTAACCCTTTGGGGTTTTTAATCCATGAAACAGAGACCTCTGTTCCGCTTAAAGAGTGTGACGGTAGCTACAAATGTCACCACAAACCCAGCAACACTCACTCAAACTACTGCACGACTGCAGACAACAGACTATACCCCTATGAAGCCAGTACTTACTCATTGGCTTCAGTACTCAGTGCATTCAAATCAAGAACATAAGGGCAAACAAATTTTTAACTTCTGGCTCCAAGTACTTAATCAGTGCACATTGTCCCTTTAGATTTAATGAGTCATCCTCCTAACTATTTAATGCACGATCACCCACAACCCATTAGCAAGCACCTTCAGGAGGCAAAAGGAGGGACAAGTCTAAACAGAGTTGGGAAGGCATTTGCCCACACAACCTTACCTCCTCCTTCGCTAATGGCTCTTCTTTCTCCTCCCTCTGTTCTCAAGGAGACAATCAGATGAGGGCTGCTGGGGAAGGGATTAGCCATCACTTCATCTCTGGAGAGGCCAGGGCAGATGCATCTTCCAGGACAGGGCATCTCCTGCACAGCCACATGCACACATGCACTTGGGGTCTTAATTGCCTCCCAGACCCTACAGTCTCTCTGGCACCTTGCTGTGACTCCTGTCCCTCCCTTTCTTCCTCTGTTTTCTTATGCTTTTTACTCTGCAAGTCACTCTGACCCCCTTCCTTTAGTTCCTCCCCTAAAGACCCCATATTAAGTCTTGTTCAAATCCCAATGCTCTCCCTTCACGTGCATCGATAATATGTCCCATGCAACTTTCTCTTCTTGCCCATCAGCTCCCATTCCCTGGTTGGGTGGATGTCACAGGGATGATCTCTCTCTTGGGACAGTCCGCGGGGGACCCGGGTCCGGGATGATTCAGGCTCTCCGGCTGCATTTGTGCTGCTGTGCCTCCCTCGTGTGGTGATGAGCTTTAACCATGTCATCACCGCTAAGCAGGGCCGTGGGTTTTTGGGCTCCCCAGGTGTGCAGTCACAGCCTGGACAGTGGGGAAATGGCTGTGGATTTATAAACCCTTCTCAGTACTGCCTGTGGATTTATAAACCCTTCTCAGTACTGCCTGTATTAGTCAACAGCACTGCATGAGTATACAGGCTGTACCACATCTGCTCACGTCTCCAAACTTCTTCAGGGGATAATCATATTGAAGCTTTGCTCTTTCTCGCTTCCCCTTTTCCCCCTCAGGAACAGGTTGCCAAAAAAGATTCTGTGAATTCCAGTGAACTGTGGTACTCAACTGTCAGGCATGATGTAAAACATGAAGTCTCTGTGATTGACAGCAATAATCAGACAGAATATGCACTTGTCAGCGTGCCCAAGAGGAAGGCAAATGTCACCAGCCCTGAAGAGCACAGTGAATATGATGATGTCCTGGTAACTTAGAAGGCACTCTTTTGCCCGAGTGTGTGCAGCCGTGATAACCATCCTGCCTCTGCTGCTGGGTCTTCAAACAAATCTCTCTCTCTTGTCATCAGGCTTACTCATTAGGCTATGCCTACCAGTCATTTACTGAGATAAACCTGTCCATGAACAGCTGAAAGAAACATGGACTGGGTACAGGACTTGGCAATTAAACCAGGAGGAATCAGTAGCAACTGCCATCATAAGACAATGTTCCTCTATAGAAAATTAGGAGCTACAATATTTGAAGCAACTGAGGCTGTACATTTTTCTGGATGTTTATAATACTTTTTAAAAAGAGGCCTTAAAGAACTACTCCTATAAATCTCAAAAATGCAACAATAACAGCATTTTCCTCTTTGTTTGGAGAATGTTTCATGTTTTAAATGAAAGCATAAACCTTGTGTCAGATGCACTTATTCAAAATTTCTCTGACCTGCTTGATTTGTACCATTATACAATGCACAATTTTTATAAAGAACTCATTTCTCAATTCCTCCCTCCCCCATCTAATGAAATACTACTTATCTTAGTATGAAGTCTCTATGAAGTTGGAATTAAATAAAAAAACTGAAACCAATAAACTGTATGCAAAACAAACATTACACCTACTGAGAAAACAGTCGATACTGATGCTGCCCAGGTGGTAACTACCTCTCAGTAGCAGGAGTCCAGGTGTTGCTTCCATGACACAATGCTTTCAGCTCACTCCTGCTGGAGTCTCAGGTTTGGCTTTCTGCAATGCTGGACTATCACCTCCTCACAGCCCAGCACTCCTCTGCAAGCAGCATTTCTGGACATGTGTAAAGGACTGAAACCAGGCGTTCAACTGTTTACCAGAGGTCATAAAGTGATTATGTGCTTCTGTTCTTGCCTAAGCATGTTTTTTCACTACCTCCATTTTTGTAACAAAACAGTATGGAAGAAAATGTTGAACAGTTTTTCTGATTTTAAGTCTTCCTTAGTATGTGCTTGCTGGCTGCAGCCCTGGCTTTATGATGCAGTGCCTTTGTGACCCCCACCTGTCATTTCCATGCTGGGGACAGTCCCATGGGCAGGTGGTTGCACGGAGCAGTGAATGGACACACTGCCAGCACAGTGCAGGTATCACTGCTGCGGCAGGCAGCTGAATCTGCCCAAAACTCATACTGGCTGCTGTGGCTACACAGATGACACCTGCCAGAGGATTTTAAAGGGCTAATTGTACACTCCACAAGCTGCTTTTTAACAGTGTCTCATTTGTCTCAGTCATTTAAGTATTATCCTCACTCCATCTATTAAACGGAATATTGATCATTCACGCAAAATACCTAACTTGATGTAATAATGTGTTTTCACACTGCTGTGTCCCTAATGCATTGAGTCATAATTAATTCACTTTTTAATTTTCTTTTACATGATCAATTTACCTCACAGATATATAACCAGAAACTACTTTTTTTTTTTTTTTGACACTTTCTTCAATGAGAGTTCAAAACCTGACTGGATGCAGTCTGCAAAGTCAGACATTTTGTGTTGAATATCACATCTTACTACAGCTCCTCCTCCTTCTTTCCTGTGAAGTTCTGGGGTAAAGGTACGGAAGTAGAGGAGGGTGGCTGGGAAAAAAATGAATGCTTGATTCCTTTTTTTTCTCTCAACTCTTAATGCTTATATGGGTATCACCAGAAAGAAGTCTAATCATTACATTATTTTTCAGTTCCTAGAATCAAGATAAAGAACTGTTCAAGGAAAGGATCAGGTGCCTTGGTAAGAGCAATAAGACTGAGCAGCATTTAAACAGCAACTTATTTCTTTGCTGCTGGTACTTTCATAGCCTGCTACTTTTGGGACAAGCCATGAAGTTTATCCTTCCCCCGTGTAAGAATCAAAAGGAATCTCTTCTAGCTGTATACTGCACAGAATATTACAGCAAGAGAAAATATAGTTCTTACAATCAATGCTGTATCTTAAAAACCAAGAGGGGATCAGAATAAGCCACAAATATGAGAGTCATGCAAACTACTAATTTGGTCCAGAATGTTTCCCAACATGCAGCAACAACTATGGGTTTGAGTGTACAGCTCTGTCAGACATGCTTCATACAGCTCAGCTTTTAGAATTCCAATGGCTATTTTCCAACTCAAACAGCTGAAAGACTAGAGCTGCTAAAGAATGAAGACAGTCACTTTAAGAGTAAAAATAAATAATTTAATGCACAATAATATTGTCAGATTACTCCTTAAATAAACTAGTAATATTAGAAAAAGAGAAAAACAATTTTCCATGACATATTTCTTACAGTACAAAATGTTTCTTAAAATGAAAGTGTCTATTCAACAGTACTAATGTTTATAAGGCTATAAATAAATGGCAAAATACACTAACATGGTAGTGAATACATTCCCTTCTGCATAAAGTTAATGCTTAATGTTTATGTTATAGCCAGTTACTGTCTACAACTTTCATGCCACGCTGGCCTATGTGGTCTCCTTCAGCACCTTCCTCTTGGCACTGATGCATCTCATCTGGTCTCTTATCACCAAGAACAACTAGTTACTGCCTTATTAAGGCAAATACCTTACATCTCATCATGTTATTCCCCAGTGCTGGGCAGGAACTATAATTAAGGGTATCCACTAGTCTTCAGATTTACAAATACAGGTCAAGTATCTGTCTATTCACTAGTAACAGTAGCTAACACTAAAAGGACATCGCTAATTTAACCCGTGAAAGATTCCTGTGACATTCAGGTGTGTTAGTGAACAAGACATATCTCTTCATGCTGTTTCTTTCTTCTTTTGTATTTCACATTGAAGAAGAGAAAAACAGAGCAAAGAGCACCTTATCCAGGGAGACTGTAGGAAGAATAAGGAAATTATAAGAGCTGAAGCTTTCTCAAGAAGCTAGTGCAAAGGCCTTGCATGTAATTAAAGAATACAAATATATATATACACACATATATATATTTAGGTTTTCAGGCTGTTTTACAAGGCAAGAGCAACAAGGAAACACAGCATATGAAGTTAGAAGGGAAAAAATAACAGATCTGAGTTTGGGTGGAAGCGAGCATTAAGGATGAAGCTATGCAGATAATTTTGGATAAGCCAAGGAAGAAGAAAGGAGTCACATGCAAGACTGCTTTTAAATGCTTGTGCAGAATATTCAGATTTAATCATAAGGTGAGACAAAGAAGAGTTTTCAAAGTCAACAGAGCATGCATCAAATACATGATTTTCTCAAGGATGAAATGGATTACTGAGATATAGAAGGAGGAGGTAGTGGTGCTACAGCAATACAACACTGTCATAAACATACCATGTTTTCCATTTACAATATTGTATCACAGGCAGCATTTATAGGACAACAATTTTAGAAGTGTTTCTACAGAATGAATAGTTCCCTGCCCTGGGATTACTAATAGATAGGGAATCCCATCTCTTCTAGGTGGAGACGAAGATGAGGAATCTTTCCATCATTTCTCTGAAAGTTAAAACAGTACAATATTAATATTAAAATGAAACTTTAATTAGTTATTTCAACATATTCTTTCCTGTCTCTTTTTACACTATTTTTTTTCCAAGACTCCTGTCAATATATAAGGAACAAAATGCTTCTAAGAATTGGAACTCATGACTTGTTGATCTCTTGTCCCTTGGTAAGAGTCCCAAGAAAGATCAATATGAGTTAATTGCAAACATTACTTACATCACTGCAATGCTGAGTTGTTAGCCTAGGATTATTCTAAAAGCACATAGGTGTGGCTCAGTAAATTGGGGCTGGGGGAGGCAGCTGCATGCATTGTTTTCAGTATAACTTCAAAGCTCATGGGACTTTTATACAGGTATTTCTATCAGGACAAATATAAATGTATTGGAATTACTGTCTAGTCACTAGTTGTCATTGGAATCACTGCCTAGAAAACCTGGAACATTTGGTTCCTTTAAAAGGTATCGCTGTGCATGATAAGTTTTCAAAAAAAACTACAGAAAGACAAAAATCAGGAGTCTTTTTCATCCCTTGGATTAAAATTTGTTTTATTAGCATTCAAACCCAAATATACAATAAGGAGACATATTTTAAATTATTTGTCTCCCCATTATGGTACACACACATACAAGAGAATAATTTTTTTGTATAGATAAAATGCAATATTACATCAGAAAAGTTTGGTTGAAGTCCACAGCTAACGAGTCTCATCACTATTCCCTTTCTCATCAGAGGACCAAACAGTGAGTCCCAGGTCTTAAGTATATCAAGACTTTCTGAAAACTATTTTTAAATGTTCTTAATACTGTTATGCAAATTATATTTACTAATGAATCCCAATATTGTTCTAGAAATATTTCCTGCCTTTCCCATAAATACTTCTGCTCTTTGTAAGGAAACAGTTTCTCTAATGTATAGCACTTACATGTGAGAGAAGTTGGGTCAAGTTTTAACCTGTCACATTCAGATGTCCCAGGATTAAGAGTGTCTTCATCATAAATATTTTGACGTAAAATATTCCTTATAAAATCTGGGTTCATAGTGTTTTCCATAAATCCCTCTGTTGATGGTGGTACAGAAAACACTAGCTGATAAGTTACAGTGGAGCTTTCATTACTGAAAAACAAAGTCAAGGATGAATGTCTTCAAGTTTCAACAGGATCTTTTTTTTGTTTTTGAGAAGACTGACTTTTCATATCAATGTTCGCATGGATTTTTAAAAAAAACATTTCCCCAAGAAAAGCATTAAGAAAGAAAACTGCCAAAGATGCCAGTTTCCACCTCCCCTCCCTTCTCAGAACAGCTCTTGAAACGGGGTACGTACTTGAAGCCAGCCAGGGACATGTTCTCAAATGCACAAAGGGCAATTGGACAGTGTGTCCTGACGGGGTGTGGTTTTCAGCACTGGTGCTTCCCAAGAAGCTACTGATAAGAGGTGTTGCAATATCCTGTGCACAGCTTAGCTAGGAACCTGAAGGAAGGTTTGTTTTCCTGCCAGTAGTAGCTGGGACCACCCAGCTGTGCTCCTTACTCAGCTCTAGAGTGCCTTATACAAACCAGTGAACTGGAGACCGTCTCTGGAGATTTCATTTTTTGTGGTCTACCAAAACTGACTATGTTTCAAGAGCTACCTTTTGTACTCACAGAACTCAAAACATTTTCAAAAAATACTTGAATGAGGGAAAATAAAAGGAAAGAAAGAGAGTGAGACAGCAAAAGAGAGACGTCAAAGAGGTGGAGAGAGGGAAGGATCAGCTAATCAACATATGTGCAGAACTACAGCTTTGTACTTGATGGTCTAAATCATAACTTGTACCCTTAAGGCTAAGGAGCTACAGTTCACCATTGAACAGAGCTGGTGTGCCCAAGGCTGGCAGGGCAAGGGAGCAAAGTGCCCTCAGGACTGCCCCTTGCCACATTCCAACGTGACTCTTCCTCTGTCCTTGCTATCTCAAAGGACTTGGGACTTTGCAAATCTACCTCCCTTTATTTTCTCCTGTCTTTCTAATTCCTTTTTAAGAGTTCTTTTTCAGAAGTCCTTGGGGAAGCTGTCTGTCTTCCTTGCCTCTCTGCTATTCCTCCATGACAGGAGACATTTATATTCCTCTTGCCTTTATCGCTTTTGGGAACAAAATGATTCTCTCCTCCCCATGAACCCTGTTTTATTTATTTAAGATTACTTAAATTACGTCAATCTTAAGTGTCCCCATCAATTAATTTTCCTTTTAATAAATAATATTGAATATGTTTATTAAGGGCTGCAGTTGGAACCAAAGATAACAGAGATGATATTTCACGGCAACAATATGTTCCTGTCATTATATAATTTTAACAGGATTTACCATTTACACCAGAGGATCCTGTGGCCAGTTTTCACTGACTATACACATAATTTTCCCTAAACAACGTATTTTTCACAGATTTAAATACTGTACATATTTACATAAGCACGTCAAAAGCCTGTAATTTTCAGATAACTTTGGTGGCAGAAATTGCTTACCTGAAAGAAATCACCTGAGCTGACCTAAAGTAACGTCCTAGAGCTGGAGATGAACTATACACCGCTGTTAGCTGAGAGAGAAAAAAGAAATATATTTCTTCTATGCAATCTCCTCCTCCTCCACCCCCCTGCCTCCAAAAAAAAAAAAGCACAGCAAATCATTCTTACAAGGTGCTTTAAGGAGCATAAAAACAGGTCAAATAACAGCAAATATCTGCCCTGGAAAAGGTACAGAGTCTCTTTAAATTTGTCAGACAAGTTAATTGTGCATTTGAGTGACTGCTGTATAACCTTAACACAATGGAGGTATTCAGGGTGAACTAATAGTATTTGCTCATGTTGCCACGTGCAATTGATGTTGTTAGGTTTGGGATTTAATTAGTACCAAAAGACTCTGCTAACTCTTACTTCGTAGAGGAGAAGGTCTCTCTTCTGAGACTGCCTTCCCACAATGTCCAAATGAGCACTGCCAGGTATGCTGAGCAGTAGAAGTCACAGCTATAAACCCAGGCTGTAATCATGTACTCATAAGAGAATGCAGCACACAGGATGTTTAGCCCATATTATGCTTAGATGACTTTCACAGGCCCCTCCTAAATTATTCAAGATTCTATGAAAATGGTGAAGACTGTGTCTTAACAAATGGTCAAATTTAAGGGGAAAAAAAATCAATACTTTTTTGTGCTTAAAAGCAGACAATTCTTTTTTGTCTGGATTGTGACTTTAAAAAGTACAATGCATTTTATTTGTGGACTCCCAAACGACTGAGTTGCTACATAGAGAAAAAGAAACTTCTTAAATGGCAAAACACTGAAACTATGTTCTAAGCAGAATCAACTTTGCCAAGAACCACATCAACACTTACCCTCTTAGTAATGTCCTCAGGGAAAAAGTGTGGGAGACCACACATTAACTCCAATGTTCCTGAAAAATTGTGAAAATTTCCACTGTTTAGTAGTTCATCAGGATCCCAGTAGTCATCCTCATCTGTGTAAACATCTAATAACCAAAAGGGGATAGAAAGGGGAGAAAAAAGTTTCAGTTAGCTGAAGTATTGAAAAAAAACCCCTCTTGGCTTTCTCCAGGCTGGCTTTCTCACAAATTTCCTAGGTAAGGACTGACTGGGAAAGACAGAAAGAAAGTGCAAGTTACCTGAAAAAAAGTGACACCACATGGAGGTTAATCACCCACCTCCTTTAGCAAAAGTCATCTGCTCTGGGAGCCTGACAGGCAAGGACACCATGGGACCTAAGTCATCCATGGCACTTGTTCCAACACCACAAACATCATTTCCATCCTCATATCCAAATCTCTTCTTGCAATATTTTCTCACTTAGCTACAAACTGAAATTGCCACCTGATCAGGATACAGGTTGTTTGCTGCCTGCTAAGATAAAGACATTCACATCCACTATTGAACACACCACCCTCTGCAGTCAGTATTCCAGTTCCTTCAGCAGTTTACTGACAGAGATGAAATGATGCTATTGCTGCATTTTTGTTCTATCAGATTATACACACTGCATATTTGTATTAGTGTAACCAAGAGTGAGATACTTACTAGAATAAAGAATTAGGCTGATAAGAATGACCAGGAAGATCACTAGAAATATTGTAGTTATAACCATCCATAGTTTACACTTCCAGAAGACTACATTCCTGCATGGTTTCCAGGGATCTGTCTCCTAGGTAAAAGAGATGGGCATATTAATTAATCAAAAAAGGCAGGAAAAAACACTGAAGCATGTCTCTACTGTCACATTGAGAAACAAAACCCCCACATAGAGGGAAGAGCCTCATTGGTGAGCAATGCCCTACACCAGGAGTTCCCTGCCTTGACTACTGCTGCAGGAGGAAATGCAGACCTAGAGAAGGCAAAGGACATTCACCTGAGAGAGATCATTCCCCTTTGTGTAGAATTTCTGACTCCTGAATTGCCCATAAAGCTAAAGGTGATTTCTTGGCTCCATTTTTTTTTTTTAACTACATGAATTAAATTTGCATATTCCACAAGCTCTCCTTTTAATGTTTGTCATCTCTCCCAGCTAAAAAGGTATCTATAGAGGTATTTCCAAAATCATTCACCTCTGTAGCATTGATGATGTCAACCTGCATAGATCCTGGGTGCCAGTACCCAAAGCAAAGGCAGCAAAGTATCAATAGATACTATTGCATTAAACCCTCTATAAAATAATTGAGACTTTTATAGCTGACTCACTTTTTCTTTAGAAGATTGGAAACTTGAAGGCTATTGAGTATATTTAGCAGAGAACTGAATGCAAATCTCACCGGTTCTATGAGGTCATAAGAAACCTTTACTCAAAGCAATTGTGCATGTATGTACATTCATATGGGAGGGAAAGGACAATACCTTGCCTGTCATTTAATTTTTAGTAAGATTGAAAACCATAACAGAAATTAGTCTTTTAATGAGTTAATCCAGCAGGATGAATATTAAAAAAGCAAAAGGAAAAAACAACAAACAAAACCAAAAACAAGCTTAGGTGACAGCAAAACAGAAAACTTCATCTGTTTTGTTCCACAGCCAGAAGAATCAGAAGACTGAAGGAAGGGCTTGAATTCATAAGCAGACCAGGCTGTCTTTTTGATTGCTCCTCTCCCCCCCTCTCCATCCACCATAAAGGTAGTAGTAAGCTCCACGTCCTGTTTGACATCAGTGGCAGGTGAGAAAAAGCACGTGCTGTAGGTTGTTTGGGCCACACACATGCAGATTGGCAGGAGGCACTAATCTGGGTTTCCTTCCTTTACTTTTTGAACTTTCTAAGAACCCAGAATAACGGAGAGGCTTTCACTGAATTTAACCGAATTGGCCAGATGGCTAAAAGCTTTTGTGTGGGTGGCAGGGGAACAGGGAGAGAAAATAAACACACAGAGAAAGATCTTACAAGAGAGACTCCTCAGCAGCAGAGGCAGAAAAAGGGAAACACTCTTTTGTAGACACCTCTGCACACAGAACATGGCTCTGCTGAAGAATGAAAGGCAAACACTGAATATGGTTTCATGTACAGCATGCCTTCAGCTGTGATCACATTTACGTTTTTTTACAATTTGATTTTTAAACTATTTTAGAAGTATGAATTTCAATTTAATACTTAACACTAGCATATAATTTTGTATTTAAAAAGTTGTTAAAAGCCAGTAACTACTGCCTAGAGTGCAACTATGAAACCAGCCATAGCCTTATCAGTTGAGACAGACGCCTGTCAAGCCAAAGTTTTGATTGGGCCACCACATGTTTAGACTATCACAAAAGGCAATTCTTAATCACACAGAGCAAACTGGCTTGATCTCAAGAAAACATTGAGCTCCACAACTAGTCCAACACCTTCTGAACTTTGCCCATAGGTCAGGGGGGAGCAAGAGCAGCAGAGAAAGTCTCTCCCCGGTGGGCAGGGCAGCTTTGATTACCCTGCCACCTGAGCAGAAAGCAGAGGATGGTAGCTTCCCAGCAGTCTGTATAGGACGGGAAGCCAGTTGCCAGAATCAGCAGAAAGAGAGCTCACATAAAAACTCAGTTCTGGAAAGAGGAAGGATAAACCTAAGGGTAAAGTTTCCCAAGATAGTCAAGCAGACCTAGCTCACCCCTGCCTCTCCTGTTCCTCTTTGCACCTCGTAGAATGTGTGACCCTGCAGTGAGCTGATTCAGCTCACCAGACCACAGCAGAAGTAACTGACCCCTGATATAACAGAATAAAGGGGAGTTTTGCCTGGTCAGCGAATGAATCAGCCCGAAAGGTGACCAGCGGGGCTCACACAAGGAAGCAGTGCCGTCCACCAAGAGCGGGAAGGGAGGGGCGGTGTGACTCATGCAGAGAGCTCAGCCGTGCCTACAGAAAAGCGGGAAACACCTTTGCTCCGCCACAAATATTCCTGGAATAAGTAGTGTAATTCATTGTACAGCAGTCACTTGTGAATATGTTATTCCTCTGTCAGCATTAGTCTGTTCTGTAGCTTTAAACTAGGGACTAGGAGCTACCTCCCTCAGGATTCACGGGCTGGTCTTAACTGAGGCTTGGGGGCATTCTACTAATTCGTAATGGTTAGCATCTGAAAATTACTCAGAGATAAAGGGAATCCAGCATGCTCTGTTGGAGGACATCTTATTTTTGTTTTGGCAGCACTGTTTCCTGGTTAATTTCTTCTGATGGAAAGCCTGGTTTTAAAACTTATTTCAGCCTTTTTGTGGTTTTGAGCCCAATCGCATTGACAGTACATGAAAAGAGAAAGCAAAACTCAGAGAACCAATTACAGTTTCAGTTCCTAAATTAAAGCTTAAAATCCCACTCTCATATTAGAACACTTCATTAATTAAAAAACCCCCACATTTAACAGGATTTTAGCCGCTTTCCCTTTCCCTCAAGCAACAAATTAAATCACCCCTACAAGATGTTCCTTTAAGTGTCATTTCTCTGGCTGTGTATTTTCCCCAACAGGAAGCATTAAATGAGCAAGTGAAATGCCTACCTTTCTCGTTTGAGCATTTAGAGGCTTGTCATGATCAGTCTCACTTTCCTCCACATTATTTTGCTGTAATTCAATAATCTCATGCTCCTGAGCAGAGCTCTGCCTTTTCATTGCTTCTGTCTCTGTGCGAGGACCTCTGTCTCTGAAGTAAGAACGGAGCCAACTCATTTCCTTCTGGTTTCAGCTGCAATTATGGTCAGCAATAGCGCTGATACAAGGCTGGAAACAGGGAAAGTGGGGATAGTTTTCACAGGCGAGGTCTCAAAATACTGTGAAATTAGGGGAATTCCTTGGAAGAACAAATAAAGTTGGCTGCCCTGGCTGCAGAGAAACAGGAGGCGCAGCAAGTATTGATTTGCGTAGCCGTGAGAACTCTGGCCCTCAGCTGTGCAATACTCGGTTTTCCAGTTTGCCTACCTTCTTGTACCAGCCCGTGACAAGCAAGTGACTAAACCTTCAGCAATGCTGTCATTTGCTGGGACAGTTTTGAAAGGAACCAGAGTGGTTTCTCTGCTGCTGTCAGCCAAAACAATAAAATGTTATTACTGTTATCTATGGATCTGAACAGATGTGGTGCTGAACAACACAAACTGAGTAAAAGTTCATAGAGCATGTTGTTTGCTTAGCCTGGGACTCAGTCAACACTTGTAATTCTAGTCTCCCTCTATAGTCAATAAAGAAATGAACACTACTGACCTTTGTGTTGTAAATTGTTCTCTCTCTAGGTATTATACTGCCTAAAATCATATCTGGTGTTAAAGAACCATTTATGTCCTTTAACATACTATCTAACCTAAGCCTGAGAAGCTGCTTTCAGGTGAAAAAACCCCAAAGGACATATCTGGAGAAGAGAAAGATGGCCTTCAGTTTCAACCTGTGCTCTACAGGACATGCTTTTATGAAACAACACAATGGTGATTTGGTGTGCACTCCCACATGAACTCTCATGTGCACTTAGAGTCACTCACAACAGCTTACTGTAGCCAGGGACTGACTACTCCCTCAGCCTCCCCAATATCCTTCATCCTACCTCCCCTTATTTCTCCTCTTTGCACTCATCCTCATGTTTCTCCTTCCCCACAGAGCATCTCTCTCCCTTCTGAATCAAAAGGTCTGGCCAGACAGCTGGTAACCACCCCCTTTGCTCACTCTTGTCCCAGCACAGGGACCAAAGAACCAAACAAGCCTCTCTCACCACCCCCCCTTTCCTGCTGCCTGGGTATCCACTCACAGCATGGCTCCTTTTTCCTGCCAGAAGCTCTGGGTGCTCTCCCCTCGTCCCTCCTCTTTGTGCAACTCACCTTACTTCTGCCGCCTGAAGCACTCGCAGGGTTAGCATTCCTGCATTCCTGATGTCACGTCACAGCCATCCAGGCAAAGGCACTCCATGAATGTGAGCATGTCTTAGGCTTATTCCGCAAGTAAAAAGAAATACAAATTGTATAACCCACACCTTTTGGTTCTGAGAATCCTTAAAGGTCTGGAGGACTGAGGGTGAAGCTGAGCAGTCATCAAGATCAGAACGTGTATCTGGATCCACAAAATCTTACTTGGGACATCTAACACTAGAAAAGCCTTTATCTGGTTCTCACTACTCCTGCTGGCTATCAGGTTCATTTATTTAATTTCCACGCACAGTAGAAGACTTTATCTTCCTACTGAATTGTCTGAAACCAAAGCTGTTCCTCGAAGACAAAGAGTTAATGATTATACAGATCTTGCCACGCAAAGGCCAAAGTCCTTATTTTATTTTATATACTTGTGAAGGACCTCCTTAAAGTCTCACGTTTCTTTCATCTGGGGGATCTAACTTCCACACTTGGTGCATTTTTTCCACGTGAAATACTGAGCCTTCTGACATTTTGCTGAGAAACTCACTGAGAAAATAGGAAGTCTAGAGCTGGTCTGAACTTTCTGGGCTAGGATTTTATCTAAAGCAGAACAGCAGGAAACCTGTTTTCTTCCCTAGGCAAGACATCTCTGGTTTCAACAAAAGGAAAAGAAACTTGTGCTCTTAAATGTATACTTTAGTAACATGGGCACAGCTTTCCTGCTCAGCTTTACAAAAAGAGGAAAGTCGAAGGCACCAATGCAGTTCTGGTTGCACCTGGGGTTTAGAGTTTCAGAGGCACATCTAAACAAATAAAACATAGCCACTGGCAGTTTTAGCATGTGTTTATTAAAAAGAAAGATTTGAATAATTGACTAGCCATTAAAGAAACAAACCTCCTAACACAGAGGCTTTGAATATATCTTATGGTGTAAGTTTGACAGGAGCCGGGGCAAGATGCCCAACACAAGAAAGGAAGGAAAAGCAAGAGCAGTGTTAGAAAGAGCAATCACACTGCATGCAGGTTACAGTGCTAGTTCTCTCCAACATTGCCCCCGCACGCTGCCAAGGTGGGTCTAACATTAGACAGAGATCACATACTTATGTACTGCAGAGTAAGTGTGCTGTGTGGAGAAGAATGACAGGCATTCAAACTGCCAGCTTCATTTTGTTAATATATATATTAAAGGTGAAAGCTAAACACTTCCAAATATTGAGCACAACTTAAAGACCATCTAAATGGTCTTAAGGCCATCTAGACAAGTCTCTTATTAAGCTAAGTACTGGTATTCTGAAGTCCCATAAACAGTTTTGGAAACCTTAAATTAGCTAGATTTGGAGTGATAATATCATCAGGAGATTAAAATTATCAAAACTAGATTTACTGCCAGGGTTAAAGGAATGTTGCTGTAATTTCTTATTCTACTTTCTTTGAGCCCAAGGATGCACCCAACCAGATAAATCCATTTTTCTGTCCATTTCAATTTAGTGTAGCCTTTTGGGCACAGCCCAGAAGGATACACAAAAAAAAAAAAAAAAAATACTGAACCTGAAACTCTGCTTACTGTGGATGAAGGACAGCAGGAGAAACAATCCTAACCTACCGGGAACATGCTAAAAATCCATAATGCATGCCAGAGCCAGAGTTGGAGAAATACACCTGTAACATATTGCAACATTAGACCCTACAGTTATGTTGAAATTCTCAAGAGAATGTAAGAAAGCATTAAAGTTTCCTTTTGTTTAATTAATTACAACTCATTAATTCCTTCCTTTTATTTAGACATCCTCCCAAAGAACCAAATTATGCTCTTCCAGTTCTTTAATGAAAATTTCTTGCATCCTAACATTTTTGAGCTATATATCTGGTATTTTTAAGAAAACACATTAGAGAACCCAAAAGTTACAGCCCAGAAAGTTTTTACTTATGCAGTGGCATATAACTAGAATGAATTAATATCAGCTTTGTACACAATACACTACTCATATTTTTGAGAACTATGAAATAGTTTAGAATCCTGTAACATCCCGAAGGAGTTGAATATATATGGCGTGTGGCCATTTGTATCCAGATATGCATATGTGAAAACAAATACAGATAACACGGGACAAGGACAAGGACGGAGAGGAGAAGGTTTATGAATGAGATATGGCTGGATTTTTGTTACAGGTTCTAATCTATTTTATTTGGTTTTAAGGCAGTGCTGTTTCTGCAAATGGGCATAAGGAAGATGACTCCATAAGGAATCTGAAGTTCCTCTGAGATTGAACAGTTATTGCTAGGTGAACCACAAATGATAGTTTCTTCATTAAGAAAGTGTACTCTTTCACAAAGGAACAGTCAATGGCATTTTCATGTTGTATCACCAAGCTGACTACACCAGGAAGCAGCTTTTACACAGAGATGATTTGCATTTTCTCCTTGGCTCCTCAGTTTGTATTCTGACGGATCCAGTCATAAAGTGCTGTCACCTTAGCATACACACCAGGGCGATTGCGCCGAGCACAGCCCTCACCCCAGCTCACAATGCCAGCAAGGTACCATCTACTGCCCTTTCCTGTGCAGGCCAAGGGACCTCCAGAATCTCCCTAAAATGAAGGAAGCCCAGCCATTAGTGCAGACACACAGAGCACTGGAACAAAAAAATAGGTTATTTAAGAACAGTAAATACCTGCCCCTCTTTTTCTCAAATTAAAACTTAATATTAGAATCTTACTTCTGGATATAATGTACTCAGACAGATGTCAACTTTATTCAACTATTTTAACTTGTGGATGTAGCACACTAACCAATATAAAGCCAATGGCAAGAAGCAGTTTATAAAATTATTCCTTGATAATGTCCCATTATAGGATTCATAGAATAACTCACCACAGCCCAAACAGGAGAGAAGACAGGGATGGAAATGGGGAATTCTACTACAATTTGAACATAAATTGTTCACAGGTTGAAGGCAGATCTCGTATACTGTGTGTTAAAGAGGAACAGAAAGATACCACACCCCCCCAACCAATAAAAGCCAACAAATCAAACCAAACCCAAACCCAACAAACAGGCCAGGCACAATTAAGTCTTATCAGCAGTTTTCTAATCAAGACTGATTCTACAGTGGACTATGTAGAGGCAGAAGAAGAAACAAAGTCTAAGGAATGTGCAAATAAGAACTGGCTTCTCAAATGGAACATGCAGGTTTGCACAGCAATGTAGAAAAATAAACACTCCCATTCAGTTCAGTTCACAGGATCAAAATACATTTGGGCTCATCGATGCTTTTTGCCCTTCACTGCGTTAACCTTGTACGTCTTCTGTGAACTGGTCTGTTCACAGAACTCTGGGCAGCTACAGTGCAGCTCCTTTCTGCAGCTATTCCTGAGGCACACAAGGCAGTCAGCAGCCTCCAGATTGACCCTGGGGTTTGTTTGAGCCCCCACTGGAGCCAAAACAAGTAAGAGATCTGGAGAAAGCCGTGTACTGAGAAAAGAGTAGTAACAGAAAGCCTTCACTACTCAACCAAACAAAATTATCTATTGTGGTGGTATAAAATTATCTAGAGATAAGAAGCCAGAGTTCTTCCTCTCTCTCAGGCCGCTGTCATACTAGAAATTTTGATAATGCAAGAGGCTGATGTCA
Source organism: Orthonyx spaldingii (assembly GCA_013397795.1). Lineage (NCBI taxonomy): Eukaryota > Metazoa > Chordata > Aves > Passeriformes > Orthonychidae > Orthonyx > Orthonyx spaldingii. Next base: position 11,822 of record VZTJ01006232.1, on the reverse strand, counting down.
AAGTTACTTGAGAAAGGAGGCTGTGTAGTCCAGCCATTACTTAGACAGTTCTGAAAGACCAAAGGGGCTGTATGTCAGTGGGGAGAGGAAGGAGCCTAAGCAGAGGAACCAAGATCAAAGAACATCCTAGAGTGATAAGAAAACAGTCTGAAAGGGTAAATTTTTTATTTCTCATGTATCAGAACCTCTAAAGATGAAAAGTATTTGGAAGCTTCACATAACTTGTGCAACATATGCACAGCTTACATGTCCAGGAAGAAGTGAAACAAAACAGGATGCTCACAACTCTGAAAGCATAGTAAAGGGGGTTTAGGGTGCTGTGGGGGTTTCCTGAACTCCCAGTGTCATTCCTTTCCAGCACAGTACAGGAAATACGTACTATATATTATATAATATATATACTAGTGACAGAAAGAAAAAAAAAATTAGCAAAAATGCTACCCAGACTAAGAACTTAAAGATCCAGAGGGCCAACATGCTAGAATTCAAACACAGTATATCATGCTGGAAATTGGCCAGTATTATATATAGCTGAATTGGTAAACAAAGCCCATCTGAAAATTCAAGGGCATTTCTTAAGCAACGCATTTTTTGGAGGAACATCACCCCTCTAAATTAATGTGTTTTAGCAAAACAATTCCAAGGTCAAAGTTTGCAAACTCTACATAATGTTAATAAAAATAATAATTAATTTAATTAAATCTTGGAGACTGCAAGAAAATTCTACAAATAGTCTGTTGTGTTAAAGAAGTTTGACTCATCATGAACTACAGTCTTGCAAAAGTTATCCTATTGCATTAAAATATAATGTTTATATATTAAACAAGAATTGCACCAAATTGCCTCAGTCCAATAATCACCACCAGGCTTCTATCTCCTTTGCATGGTAACTGGTATAAAAAACGTGTTTGTAAGGTTGATATTCATCATGAGAACTCTGACCACCAATGAAGTACAGAACTAGTCTAATAACTAAGAAGGACAAGAAGGCAGAGTCGGGACAGGTGAAGTATGACCAAGAAGCAGTTTCTGATTGTGTGTGTAAACAAGCTGGGTTTTATAACTTACATGTACTGTGACGTAGTCACAACTTGTAATTATACACATGAAAAGCACCATTAAAGCTGCAGTTTCCAAACCTAGCTTAGCTTTTCCTTTTGTATTTCTTTGCAACTGTAATAATACATTACTTGTCATACTCTTACAGTATTTTAGCAATTCCATACCCAGATATTAAAAAAAGATAAAAAGAAATTAATGCAAATAGCATAATTCACAGATGGACATAACTTGATTCCTTTTATGTTTATATTTTTGTTCTCTTGTATGAAATATAAATGTTGAACATGAAAAAGAATTCTTCTTGACACATTTTAGCCCTTGTCTTTGCAAAATATTTCTCAAGATAGTCAGAAATTATCTATGATAAATTTTCTTTCTTTTTTTGGTGAGCTTTTAGCTGCCATGTTAAATTAACCATATACTCACACGCAAGACATCTCCTTGTACTAGTAATAAAAAACCCCCAAAAGCAACCAAACAAAAAAACCACCACACAAACAACCTAAAACTCTGAACAGTTTTCCAATGGAAGCAAATACTCCTTTGTAGTTTTCCTACAAGTTCCAGATTACCTGGCATGCATCAATGCCACCATTAAGATTCCCAGCACACAGCATACGTGAAGTAATAAGACCATCATACAGCTTGTTGCAAACACTTTGGTTAATCATTCTCACTCGAGCTTCCTGCAGTGTTTTGGCAAGATGACCTAGAAAAAAATACAAATGGTATTGCAGAGATTAAGGTGGCACAAATTTCTAATAGAGATACCAATTATCAAAACAAAAGACAGCTGCTTCAAACTCAAAATCTACCCAGCTAGTGACAGCAGCATAATTCCCTTCCCTTCAAATGGTGCCTGCCCTAGTTTTTGAAAGCTGTTGTCCACACTACCCTATAGCCATAGAGGTTCCAATGCACCACCTTATGATCTTATTCTGACAGAAAATAGTAAAAGTGACATGCAAATTGTAAGTAAGACTGCACACAGGATGACTAACTTTGAATGCCGTTTCAGTTGATACCTGAAGCTTTTTCTTATCATTTACACCATGATTGTACTCCAAACAACATCCAAGTCCTACAAAAAGCAATTTCTATATTGTTTTCTATCCTCTCATTTTTAGGGAAGAAACTGAGGAATAAAGCTGAGGGGGAAAAACAAATAATTTAAAAAAACCCCTGAAGAACAGTCTGTAAGTCACAAATGATGCTAAGAGCTTAATTCTGTGCTATGGTGTTGACATAAGGTGCCCTTGTGAGCTAAATATCCCGAGTCACATTTTGGCCCCATAGTGAACATAACCCTTTTAATACCTGGATGATCAGAGAAGGTATTGGGTTTTGGTTTATTGCTTATTCAGCTCTGAGGATGGGTTGGAAATGAAACAGGTAAGATGGAAAAATATGTTTCTTTCACATACCTTTATATTGAATTTGAATGTTACCCCATCATTTTGATAGAAAAACATTGTATGAAAGTATTAATTGTAAAACCATTTGCACTTCATTATGTATTAAGTTGTTAACAAGATTTAATTTTTTTTTAAGCATATTAAGTAAGCCAGAATTACCACAGCCTATGGCTTCTGACCAAGCATGAGGAACCAGGTCTCAGCACCACTGTGGGGACCTCTGATGTGCTGGGACGCTGTCCAAGCCCAGGTTTCAAACTGTTTAATTAATGCTGAGACAGGGCAAGGATCCCACAGGCTCCCCCGCCATTCCTCTCCAACTCAGTGTGCTTTTTCCTGCCTCCCCACTGCAGCTGGCTGCTCCAAGCTACACAGAGGCAGAACTTTTCATGAGGCAGACTTTAAACTGCCTTTGGTTAAGACAGAGAAAATGAAAGATCCTCCACAAGTTTTTTTGCAATTATTGCTGCTTATGGCTCTATACTGTCAATCAGTCTTAGAAACAAATTCTTTCTCTGCAATAGTTGCAAGTTACTGATCTCTTTACCTGCAAGGGTCTATTCACCAGATAAAATGAGTCATGAGCATGAAAATGGGCACGTTATTGTACATCTAAAATAATTTGCTTTTCAATGACCTGTGAAACCTGAGTATGCATTTTGTCACTTATCACCTGCCACACAAGCAACCATTCAGAATTCACAGACTGTAGCTAAGGAGATATTTTCTGGCTTCTTATAGACACACTAAGTAAAACATGGGTTTTTACAAGTATAAATATTTCATTGTTAGAGTTTAAAACTAAGCCAAACTTCCAAAAAGTATATCCAGGAAATTAACATACTATTTTCTTTTATGGCTCCCCAGCCAGTTACATAGCAGACAGTTCCATAAAGAAATACTCTAGAGGTGCTGGGTAAACAAATGGGCTGTACCAGCTCACTGAAGAGTACAGGTGTCTCCATTTCCAACAGGGCAATGTCATAGTCTGAGATAGATTGGTCATACTGTGGATGGACAATAATCCTTTTGATTGATCTCATAGCTACACGATTGCTCTTTTCATTAATAGTATGTGAGCCCATATACGCTCTCCATCCCATTGGAACGGAGTATCTGTAAAAAAAAGGGGTTTAGAACATCCCATTGGAAAGCAATGCAGTGTTAGTTCACTCCATTTTAACTGCTTTTCAGTATTTGAGGGCTTTCATCAAAACCAAAGTGCATGGAGTAGAATATGACTTCAGAAAATAGATGAACTCTAGTGTCTATCTGCTAAAACATTAAGTAATGTTTTTACTTGCTCTTTTGAAAAGAATTCATTTCCTGGAGCTATAAGACCAATTCCTTGCTCTGCATCATGCTTTGGAACTCATAGAAGCGTATTATCAAACTTTATCTCCTCCTTACCAGATGTAGGAGGTATGCATTTTCAATTTACAGTACCTAAACTGAACATCACTGAGTTTTTCACTCCATTGTTCAATAAATAGGACTTGTCTTGGGAGAAAAGGCCATAGCTTCTACTCAGAAAACTTTTGAAAAGAAGAAAAACAACAACAAAAAAGGGTGTTTACCCTAAATCCAACAGAACAGTGTTCTATCATGCAGGATTCACTGGCAACAAAAGCAAAAGAATAACTTCAAAGACTTGAAGCCAGCAGATAACATCGAGTGTTTATGTAGTAAGATCATATCACAGTTATAACCTGGATCAACTCATGTAGACAAGGAATAGCTTCTGCACATTATTGAAAGCAACTTTGTAAGGTTATTAAACTGCAAATAGTCTAGATCAGTATCATTTCTTCATACCTCACAGAACCAGAATCCAGGAAGCAATGGGCAGCAGATACGAGCCACCTGTTGGAAATCACAGATGCGCCACACACGTGGCCATGTGCTCCCATCTGTAAACTTGCTTGCCAAGGCCACTTTTCAGATCTCGCATCTTCTCCTCCAACAATTCTGTTTCTCTTAAGCTGATGTCTTCCACAAGCTAATAAAAATAATTTAAGAACTTAGTAAAAAGCCCACCAGTTAATTTACTTTGCCATGCTTTACACAAACTTTAACCCTTAGACTTTACTGTGCAATTGGTAAAAAGGTGAGTACTTGTCCATTTTCACTCAATGGGCAGGTCAGATATAAACCAATCATTGGCTATCCTCCCATGCAGCTTTCTAAAGTGTTAAATAACTCAAAAAGAGATTCAAGCACAATTCAAAAGTTCATTGGAATAATTCTCATATATTTTCCCTCCTTGCAAATACTCGTTCCCTTCTTGACTGCATTTCATTCAGCTCAAAAAAGCAGCAAGACCTACCAGCTTATCCTGGAAATGCATTGCATGAAATAAGTCATCATAGCCAGAATGGATGAGTTTATTTAAAAGAAACAGTGCAAAATTCAAGACAGACATTTGCTGTTACCGGGAAATTAATTTTTTAAAAATTCATATTTGATCTAACCAATTCTTAATCCAATAATGCTTAATAATAACACAAACTCCTGACTTAGTTTCCCAAGTAATTAATTAATTTAAAATAAATGTTACCACACCACAGTTTATTTCATCAGATCCATCTGTACAGTCTCTTTTCCCATCACACTCAGGATTTGGTTTCAGCAAGCATTTTCCATTGAGGCATTTGTATGCATAAGGGGGGCACCTTTTGTAGGCTGCAATAAGAGAGAGAAGATAGTGTCACATGTTTGGAGTCATGCTTTCAAATTATTAACAAAACCTTGCATGTTCAACAAGTTGTTCAAAGCTACACATTCTAGCCTGCCTGAAGTAGTAGTCTATACTGGTGTAAACTGGTCCCTCTATGGAGAGGGGACAGGGGAATGAGCACTCTAATTAATGATCACACTAATTTCAGTCCCCACTATTCGTGAGGAAAAAGAAGACCCTCCAAGTGTCCACACTCCAATTTTACATAAGTCTAAACGGAGTAAGCGAGGCTTGTCAGGTCTGTTCTTTTGCATTCACCAGCACTACTGGCATTACAAATCATAAATCTTCACAGCATGTCTTCATTTTCAAGTGAAATTGAGAAAACTATGGAAGAGCTTTATACCTCCCTCCAATAAATTTCAGACTAAGGACATCACAGTTTACAATGTGAGAATCCCGACAGATCTCAGCAATTGGCTTCCATTACTATTATTCATATAACAGTTGTTTATACAGACCTCTAAACAGTGGGAAGTAGGTTTTTGTCAACAAAGACATACACCTGGCTACCTCAAGGACCCAAGATTGAAAGCAAGACAAAAATTATAGAAGCAAAATGCAGCAAGTCACGAGGGAGCCATTGGTAGTAGCAGCAATGTTCACAATCATTGTGGATCTACAGTAAAAAGACCACCAATGTGGCAAAAGTCTCCAGCCTACTATGCCTCTCATCCGTAAATTATGTGGTACTGATCTGGCAGCATTTGGGAAAAAGTGTTCTTCCAACAGGATCACCAGCAAAATGTGGTTTGGTTTTCTTACTAAAATCCCTGTTATCTTGGATTTTGCTTCATTAATTGCCTGAACACTCCCAAAACCTAGTTTTACTCTGCATGTTTTGTGTTCACTATTATGAAAACTTTACTTTGTGCCATGAAAAAAATATCTAGAAACAACACATTTAACCATTAAAATATGCATAGTCCTGCTTCTGCCTTCCACCATCTTTTGGAAATTAGCTAAAAATACATACTTACAGCAGTTGTTTTCATCACTGTCTTGCCCACACCTGTCATCATCTTTACAGGTCTTATACTGAGGTTTACACTTCCCATCACCACAGTTCAATTGTTCTGGATTACAACCTGAAGGAAAAAGGTCTGTAAATTTATAATGCAAACTGCAGACTAACAGACACATGCTACACTCCCTGCCAGAGGTCACCTGGATATTGCTGTGCCATTTCTGTCAGATATTTATCTACCTTGGTTTTGATAGCATCCAGTGTCAGAGAGATTTGTGCTGTACTCGCTGACCTTGGATTACCTTCTGGTCACCGTTTCTGGCATCTTTTGAATGTTCCCTATCTTCTTTGACATGCACTACCTAGTTTAGATACAGTACTATAGCTGAAGCTTTCCCACTGGTGACTGAAAGGTATTTTCAAATTCCTGTCTTACATCCTAGTGTGACACTTAAAAAATCCCAGAACAAAGACAACCAACAAACAAAACACTAACTACAAACAAAACTCACAAAGAGTATTTTATGACTTTGACTCACAAGTCAGCTTTTGAACAACAATCATCCCCCAGCAATTTTTTAGCCAAAAAAAAGCAACTTAGCCAATCCACATGTCTGTTTAATTACCTACATTCAGATCTTCACCAAATCACAGAATATTCTGAGTTGGAAGGGACCTATAAGGATCAACTTCATAGTCCAGCTCCTGGCCCTGCACAGCACCATCCCCAAGAGTCCCACCCTGTGCCTGAGAGCATTGTCCAAAGGCTTCTTGAACTCTGTCAGGCTGGTGCTGTGACCACTTCCCTGGGGAGCCTGTTCCAGTGCCCAACCACCCTCTGGGTGAAGAACCTTTTCCTAATATCCAACCTAAACCTTCCCTGATACAACTTCAGGCCATTCCCTTGGGACTGTCACTGGTCACCAGAGATCTCTGGTGTCTGAGAGCAGTGTCTGCCCCTCCTCTTCCCCTTACAAGGAAGTTGTAATTGCAATGAGGTCTCTCCTCAGTCTTCTCCAGGCTGAACAGACCAAGTACCCTCAGCTGCTCCTCATATGGTTTCCCCTCAAGGCCCTTCACCATCCTCGTTGCCCTCCTTTGGACACTCTCCAACAGATTAATATTTTTTATACTGTGGCACCTAAAGCTGCCCCCAGCACTCGAGGTGAGGCTGCCCCAGTGCAGAGCAGAGCGGGACAACCCCCTCCCTGGCCCAGCTGATGATGCTGTGCCTGATGCCCCCCAGGACACCACTGGCCCTCCTGGCTGCCAGGGCACTGCTGGCTCATACTCTTGTCTTTATTTTTCTCCACATACATTCTACAGCTTCTCAGGACCACTTACAAATACATCCCTCTTATCCATCTTTCTATTGTGCAACACTAGTGCAACACTAATTTCATAAGCATCTGCTCTAATCCATCATTTAGATCATGAACAAAAATTATGTGACATTCCATTACAATATTGGCAGAATGACATTAAAAATATCCTCCATCTTTGGTAATGAGTCTTGATCAATTGTTCTGTGGAAACAGTTTCCTGTATTTTTTTCTCCCCACCTTTTCTTTACTTATTGATAAGCTTGTCACACAAGACATTGTCAAAGTACAACTTCTCTATTTATCCTCTCACAGCAACTAAATTATTCCTCTCACAGGAACTAAAACAAAATTTTAAATCTCCATGGTGGTTTTAATATTCTTTTCACTATTTACAAATAGGTTACTTTGGCTACTTCTTGTGCATTATTGTTTTTCCTTTAGAAGATTAACTCATAAACATTGGTGTAAAATTCCCTCTTGGTTTTTCTGTTCTCCCACTCTTTAAAGAGACACATTACACAGCCTCTTTTCCAGACTTTTACATCTTCACCCACATCCTTCATGTGATCGTAAAGACTGCCAGCAGTAGTTTAGAGATAATTTCAGCCCATCTCTCAGCTTTGTGGAAGAAACTCTTTAGAGAAAACAACAAAGAAGACATAATTGCTCTACCCCAATCCAATTCACCACTACCATCTGAGCAACCTTTCTGGCTTTCAGACTGATTTCTTGAAGGAATGCACATTCTGTCTGCATATCTAAGGATAAGCTAGAAAAATAAGAAATCAATGACACTAGAAATACTGACACAGTGTAAATGCTGTAGTGCAAGACTATACCATGAAGGAATATTAAAATGGCTATCAAAAAATAAAGCTAGTGTCATTTGTAAAATAAATTGAATATTAAAAAAGAAATAGTATCTCCCTTGGCACAATCTGTCAAAGATTTTTATCACGCAGTTTGAATTAAATGAATCAATATTCACCTAAATGGACTTAGCAAACTACATTCACATTAATTGCCTCTAAGGGTTGAAAGTCATTCACCACAGATACATAACTACTGATAGGAAGCACTTCTTTAATTTGTTAAGGGAATGTATTTTATACAGGAGCATCTAAGCAGAAGGAAAATAAAATCAAAACTAGGCCTTCTTTTCAGTATTACATACAAATAGTAACACATATTTCCTGATATTAAAATTTTGTAGAAATTAATCTCTGTATTACTGCACTCAATATCTGATGTACGTGCTTTATCAAACACATTCCAAATCTTGTAATCTCATTATGAAATAGCCTTTGACCAAGAAGTTCTTTGACATTCACGAAAACTAACCATTAGTATAGATGGTAAGTTGTTTCTTTTCAATATATAAAAAATGTTTGTTCTTTCACTCTTCCAGATGTGCAAGAAAAAAATCTCTGAAAGATTAAGTAGCCCAAACCACTCCTCTTTCTGCCCAAATCAAGTAAAACAACTTTCTCCCATTTAGCACCATAGGCAAATTAAGAGCTACATCAGATGGAAGGATCAAATCCATTTGTCCCACAGTTGTTTAATCTGTTCCAATCAGGAGTAGTTTAAACCTCTTCACTGCCTTGCATGTGATGGCAGTGGGAGGAAAGCTCACACTATGCAGCCAACACAAGCTGAAAGCTGGAGTGTCTCAATTTTCTTGTCACCTGTCCCTGAAGTTATTCAGCTGATGGCTGGCATTTGCTTTCCAGGTCAGCTCAGAGCAGTGCCTGTGATTTTTAATAACTGTGCTTTGATAGGCACCCAACAATGGGAGGAAACTAATCTCAGGTGGCTGACTGCAGGTACTAACAATGTGGGAGAACATGAATTTATTTTTTTCCTTCTCCTATTACTACTGCTACAGGCAAGACTGATATAGGCCAGTGCTCTCCACCCATGCTGATATCCCAGACAGCCTTCCACAAACTCCTGCATCAACTTGATACTGACACATCACAGCTATTCCACTCCTCCTGATGAGTCTTAATACAGAGCCTTATGATTATGACTAAGAATTGATTAAATAACTTTGAGTCATCTGCTTGCTGGATCAGTGCTAGAAGCAGAGCACACAGATACACACAGTAAAGACTGGGGATTTTCTCTGTTAAAAAAAAGTATTCTCAGGCTTAGACTCTTTAAACCATTTTTGAGGCAACTTTTGAGTAAGCACAGAACTCAGAATAGTTGGTAACTTTTTCCAGTAGAAAGAGACCCACATTGGTGGAAGAAGAAATACTTGAAAATATGTGAGTCCTATAGAGTGACCAACCACAACACCTGCCACTTATTTACAGTGAAAGGCATGAAACAAAAATCTTTACCTGAGGCCTTAATATTTAAATGCTTCTATGTCAACGATGAACAGAACTACATTCAGACAAGCAAGCTGGAGATTTGAAGAGGCTTCTCAAAATGAACTGATCTCTTGAAATCAGAGAGAACTTTAGCTACCCAGACATTAATTGGATAAACAAAATAAAAGGCATTTAAAAAATAAGAAATTGCGTATTTTCTAAGAAATATCACAAGTAAATATGTGTATCTCCTGAAATACCCTGTTCCACCATTTTGTTGTTCAAAATCTAACACTGATCCAGAAATACATAGACTGGGGAGTTAGGAAAGGCCTATTAGAAACCCAGGCATATTTCTGCAACATGTTCTAGCAAGGGGTCCTCTTTGACTGCCAGTAAAACTTCAATAGTTTCTCTGAACCTGGAAACTGATCCAGAGCACCTTGAGTTGTGATTTTAAAGAGAAGACGAAGTATTCATGGTTAACTTTTGTTGGCAGAAGAGTCATGCTTAGAGGCCCTCTGCCAGTCTATTTTCATGTTGCAGCTTGGATATTTTAAGGTGTCAACAAAGTGCCATATAATTAGATCTACAGAAAATGAGAATTTTTACTTTTACTCCCCATTCTACACAAGTGTTGATAAAAGTTAGAAAATAAGTACTAGCTTCTAAAAGCATCTTATATCTACATTTGTACCTCTATTTGTTCAACTAAAGACATAACATTTTAAACATTTGTTTCCTGCAATCAGGTTAAGAAAATAGACAAGCTGAGTTATATATGATTGGTCTGTCAAGCAGGGCTTCTCAAAGATTTCTCCTTAAAAATTAAAGTATGTGCTTAATAACTTACGGTCTGTGTGACTGAGGGCTTTGTATTCAATATAAAATCCTCTGTGGGTGACCAGCTCATCAGAATGGAAGGTGATTGCAACAGAAGAGTCATATTCTCTGTTTCTGTTGTTTTCTGAAAGAGCTTTACAGTATCTAGCAAGGCAAAAGTGAGAAATATTAATTTCTAACCAAACTGACCACTACCATCCAGCTATGTCTCCTTTTACTGAACAGTAGTGACATCAAAAAAGCTTTAAGACAATGCAGTAAGGATCATCTTATTTTGGTGTTAAAAGCAGTCCAACAGAAGTATTAGAAAGCCTATTTACAAATTTCTCCCACTCTGCAACTTTTTTGGGACTAGGGGACTTTGAAACAAAATACAGCAAGATGATTGTTGGGGTTTAGGATTTTTCCTTTTGTTTCTTTCTCTCATGGAATTTTGTCCCATCTGTTGCTAAGAGACAATAACGACCGGTACTTAAGAGAGACAAAGATGGAGCCAAGGGGGAGGAGTGCAGCTGTCTGCACTGCTGTAGTTGAGGGGCATTCTCTTGGGAAGGGCAGCGAAACGCGAGATTTTGGCTGGGGGTGAGGGACAGGGCTCAGCACCTCTTGCTCTCTCACTCTTGGGATTGGAGGAGGGACAGCTGGTCTGTGGTTCCTGCCTGGAGGATTCGCTGCTCCTAGGGAGCTTTTGTCCTCCCACTGCTTCTCCTACCATGTTTGAGCCTTTGCTCGTTAGAGCAGCTGTTGAACTGGGACCTTATTAACACCTGATCTGACTGGAAAGAACCCTCACTATCTATTTGGGTGCCTGAGGGGAAAATCCTGGGACCCCGACCCCCTAGCCCTTCCTGGAGGGCGCGTCGCCCTGGCTGCGTGCGGCAGCTGCTACACACAAGTGCGGCCGCCGCTGCCAAGCCCTGCTGCTTTTCTGCCATTGCCTCGGGTTTTTTCGCTACACTCTAACCCAGCACCCCGCGTCCACCTGACCCCCGCGGCTCCTGCTAAGGCTGTGGAGTTTTCTGTTGCATTTTGTTTGCCACGCGGGGGTGTGCCTGCCTCTGCGGTCCCAGCCGCCGCTCCGAGGTTCCTCCTGCGGCCCCTTTCGCCATTCAGCCTGCCCGCCATTGCTGCGTGACGGAGATGCGACTGAGC
>VZTJ01006226.1:0-32412 GCA_013397795.1 Orthonyx spaldingii | reverse complement strand
TATTATTCTCTCCCCTGCTCCAGCAGCAAAGGGAGGGATAGAGCGACTGAGTGGGTACCTGGCACCTAGCCAGGGTCAACCCACAACACTGGCGTGTGCACTTCCATGCACAACCTCTCTCTGCTCATGTCCCTGTTCTCTACACGTGGTGCTTAGAGACTTAAAAGACTCATTTTCCTGTGCAGTACCTTCTCTCTGCTTGCCTCAGGCTGTGCCTCAAATCATTCCACCTCAGTTGCATGGACATGATCGCAAAACTACAGGTTTTTAAGTCCTGTTAGACATCCCACTTATTTATAGTATTGTTCTATTACCTTGAAAAGGATATTCCTCCATGACACGCCCCCAAAAAAATATCATTGAAATGATCAATGATAGGCAGCAAACAAGCCATCATCTGATATTTGTCTCATCACACAGATTTGACTGTGTCTACAGTTTAAACAACATGCTGCTGTTACAATATCTTTATTGGATGCCATAGGCATACAAAACTTTATGTTTGGCTTATTCATAATTTAAAACAATGTATAAACAACTATCTTACTTAAACAATCTGATTTTAAAAACCCTCCAGTACACTCATTTTTCTACTAGGTTTGCAGTTAAGATGAAAGTATCAGTATTCCATCTGATGCCAAGATTTCACACCAGAGTCACCTGAGCCTAAAGAACATTAATTAATGCATGATAAAAAATAAAAATCAGAGTAACAATTCCATTCCCTTGATTCAAAACAATAAGTTAACTCCCTCTTTCTTAACACAACTTATTATGCATAATCATTTCCTTGTTATGGTTTATTCTTCTATTCTTTTGGTACTCCTTAGCTGTCCTAAATAAGACGATATGGTACAGTAATCATGTTTTTTCCTCTTCTGACATTAAAAACCCCTGAAACTGTACATGGTTGGACCTGTCTTCCAGTAATAGAAAATGAAATTACATCATTGTCTTGTTTAGGCTAGTCTGAGCCTAATCACCAGGTTTGTTAAAACTAACTTCCTCTCTAGAGGCCACATCACTGTCTGACCACAAACAATGGGGCCCGACAGGGTGCTCTGCTGATTGTTCCTGTGGCCTGTGACAGGAGACCACACAGGGCGTTTATTAGTCTCAGTCTGGTCTCACCACTTAGGAGCACACAGGAGATAATCCTCTAAGATCAATGTGGATCCGTTAAGGGATGGGTAACTCTAGTGGGATTAGGGGATGGCAGACTGCACTATGCTGCGCCTTTTTAAGAGCCTAAGTCCTGTAGCAGTCACTGTGGAGAGAGGAGCATGGAGGGCGGGACAGGGCAGTAGATGAAAAACTGTCTAACCCCTTGTCCAGCAGACAGTGTGGGGTGCTCAGCTGCAGAAGATGCTAAGTATCAGAATGATGCAATATCCTATTTAAATGAAGAGACAAGTTTTTTGCCCCTATGCCCTTCAGCACTGCACTTCAAGCCTGGACATTCAACTTGACACAGAAAATCAGGCAGGCTTCTTGAATGTCATGCAGCATGTCAGGATCCCATCCCCTGTGGCTCTCAATGGCTGGCAGATATTATTACTCTTAAAAGGCATGCTATCGTCTTGGGGTTTGAACTGAAGTGGCTGTCTCCTGGAAACAGCCCATCTCCTCATTTGCACAGCCACTGCTCAAGCAGTGTGGAATGGAGAAGCTTGAAAAAGAAGAGATGCTTGGGACAGTCTTATCTATAGACTCTTACACAGCCTAGCCTGTTTCTCGACGTCACACGTGCACCAGATTTGTGTCAATGACAGTTCTTCTCGATGTACCAACCCCTTATCTCCACTGTGCATGTTTACCTAATGGTGCCCGATTGTTGCAGCTGCACTGGTTTGCAGCCAGAACAGTGTCTGCAGAGTGCAGTCTGCAGAGGTGAGTATTTTTAATGTATATTGCACCATTATAAACAGCCTTGAAAACAAAATGCTGGAACTAGCCCACGGTATTAATTCTAATTTAGTTTGGGCCCAGTTCCAAATGGGTGACTATGTATGCAAACATTTGTCTGAGTGTACAATTGGCTGTTATGAACACAAAATTATTTCTTGTGCTCATGCATGCATAATTTACACACACTGATTTAGATCCCAAAGTAATTCCCTAGCAGAATTCCAGTGATCAGATTTAACTTGTAGACTGGTGTTAAAAAAATAACACATATTCTTAAGTCACACAAAAAGGAAGAAAATGAGACATGAACTGATGTTTCTATAACTAAAAGAAAAAAACTTTCAGTATAAAACTATTATTTTACAGCTGACTGCTGGGTTTTCTCCTTTCCCAGATCCCCCAGCTAATTTCCCCCCCACTATTTAATTTCTGCTAATACGCATCTTATATTGTGGCATATAAGCTTAGTGTCATCCATTAAAAAGAACCAGCAGGATGTGAATGCTGTTAAGTAGAATGTTGTCTATCAGGTTTCTACCTGAGTTTCATGCTTTAATGCACAAAACCCAAAATGCCTCTCAGGACTCATTACTTGGCTTCTCAGTTTTGAAGTGAAATGCCAAACAAGTGAGCCCAGTGAACCAAAAGTGAACTACGAATCATAATCTAAGAAAGACCTAATTTGCATTAAGAAAATCAAGAAGCAGAGGTTAGGCAAATTGTTATGATGAAAAAACAGAGTGCAATTATTTCTCTCTAGGTAATTTTCATGATAAATTCGTGTCCTTTCCAAAATAAATTAGTAAACACTGATTAAACATATGCCAGATACATGTGCCTGGAATATTGCTTTTTGTAACAAGACCATATAGAAATCATGCAAAATCATCATCAAGCATGCAATTAACACAGAAGTCCCCTGGAACCAGGATCTCTGCAAACTAAGCCTGATTTTTCCATACAATTGCCACACTGATTTACTCTTTGTGTAATCCTTATTCAAAAGGAAGAAAGGGTATTGTTTAAGCTACAAGAGATTCTTAAGGGAATCCTGTATTTTGGAAGGTGTGAGATTTGTTTTTTAAAAACTCACTTTACAGAAGCAAATGCTCAGGCTGGTAAAAAAAAACCTTGGAAAGTTAATAATTTTTTTAAGTAACATACTCGGGACATTAAATTGTAAAGTAGACTCCAAAGACTGGTCTTCACTCAAGTCAGTTTGTTCTTGACTTTAACTCAGGTAGAAACAGGTCTTGTATGTGACAAGAGACATATATGCGGAATGGTTTTGAAATAGCCTCACGTGAAAAAGACTTCCCAGAGCTATTGATTCTGCATGCAAGCTGCAAAATATGATCTGGAATTTCCCCTGCCTGTTTCACAATCCTTCATTTCTGTTCACTGTGATCAGAACACACTTTGAAATATGCTGACGTACTTTATATTCAGTTAACAGAGGTGAACATTACCTTACCAAAACCAAAGAAGTAGAGATTTCAATTCACCAAATTATGGCACATTCTTAACTACAGGAATAAAACTATCAAAGTTAGTCAAAGAAATTATATGTGTGTTTGTAATCAAGCTGGTATTTAAAAATACAATCAATATTACTTGTTAGAGTTTGTTACTTCTAAGGATGCAGGAAAATCTGTTCCAGAAGAATCATTCTGCATTTTGGCCTTTCCAAGGTAACAGAGTCCAGAAGTAAGTCATTCTGAAATTAGAAGTATTCATATTACCATGTTGCATAACTCTTGATTTATTTTTATAAATAAAAACATGCGTACCATATGCGTATGTATGTATGTGTATATTTATCCTTATTTGTCAGCATAATTTATATAGGACATATTTCCAAAGACTGATTTTTTTTTTTTAAATAAAAAGCACTGCATATCATGAGACAAGCTTAAAGTGAAATTGTATTTATGGTAACTTAAAGTATCAGGCATTGCTCCTTAAATGAATTTAAATGATGCATTTTTCCATTGCCAGACATGTCTCAACATTTCACCTTGCCTTGACTGATAGGTTACATCTGGCAGTTTCTCCAGACAACATGGTGTTTTTCAGTCTAGTGGAAATACGCTTTTTAGGTCTTATTTAGAGGCAACAATGGAAAATATCTGGGTTGTAAGCAAGAGTAAGTAAATATTCGACAAAAAACCCCACAGACTGTTACCTAATTTCAGAATGTTCAAGGTGGTTTGGGATGGCGGGATTAATAGAGTTAGTAACTAAGATTTAATTGCAGGTTTTGCAATGTTTGGTATTCTTAAAACTCCCAACCCTGGAGCTGTATGAACAAGCAAAAATCTTTCTTTTCTATATTGTCAGTTTCTAGCTTTCATTTTTCCGAGTATCTTAGAAAGATCAACCCTAAAGGCCTAAAAGTCACAAGAAAAATATAAAAAAGGTTTTCCTTCCCACAAACCTTTTTTTCATAAATCAGTTTCTTGGCTTCTGGTTCTTGATTAGTTTTTAAGCATTTGGGATCAGCAATAAAGAATTAGAGATAAAATATACCAAGATGCAAGTGAGGAACTTGCAGAGAAGAAACGTTTGTGTGCTGCATGGATGCAGAACCACACCCCAGCTCACATGGAGCTGCCTTGGGTGCCCCCTTTCCAGCTTACAGCAAAGGAATAATGTGAGCACATCCAGGGGAGACTGAATGCAGCATGCAGAAATCCTTAAGACATTTGTCATGCAGAGAAACGCCCTTTCCCCTAACCAATTCCAAAGATTTCCAAAACATTGCTACAATGGAAAGTTTTAATAAAATAATTACAGAGATCATACATCCAGTTCCTAGAATTCTTTCTTCTTCAGTAAACACATTACAGAAGCATTTACTTTAACTGAAGAAAACTACTGGCCATTTATCAACTTTGTCCCACCTGTTTTTCACATCCACTTGTAGATGTGAAATCAAAGCAATTGTATCAGGTTAGCAGTGATGCAATGAAGATCCCTAATCAGACCCTTCATATTTATACATGTTCCACTCCAGCAGAAAGTGAAGTGAGGACTACATTTTCCAAAGGCTACAAGTCCATGGTTTTTCCTAATAGCAGTTTTAATTATTCATTTATTTATTATTAATAGCTATAAGCAGTGAAATTCTAATAGATTCATCTAGCATACAGAGATCAAAAAGAGCCCTTTTGGCAAAAAGTATCCAAACTTGCTCATTATGCATCTTTTGCATTTTCCCCACTAGTAGTTGTATTTTAAGAAATACGTGTCCCTATATGAACCAGCTTTAAGAATGAAAAGCGTCTGAAGAAAACTGGAAAGGCTTCCCATCAGATTTATCTTGGGCTTCTGATAATCTTGGGCTCCTTAATTTCAAAACTAGAATACTGTAGCAGTACCAGAAGCAATGGATAGGATAAAGACCCCATTGTAACAGCAGCTTAAAAAAATGCAGGGGAGGAGAAAAGTAACCATTCAAAAATGTTTAACTTAAAAGGAAAAGGCAGAAAATGGAAATATTAATTATCCTTACTTTGTAAACGGTGAAGTACAGCATCCCATTGCACACTATCTGACATTCTGCAAGCACTCAGAAATAGACCCCTTGCCACTTACGCACTGATTCCCTGCTTTTGCTTGAAAGCCATCTTTCATATCTTTTGAAATACTTCCACCCTCTGAATTAGGAGAGCTCTGACTGCTGAAGATAGTTACAGAAAGCCTGTCAAAATCCAACATATATTCAAAAGATTATATGATAAATTGTGACATAAATCCACAATTCTCCTAGAAAAAAAATATCATCTGGTCATGTAAGTCATGGAAATTTTTGTGATCCTCTAAGTATGTTAATATTTGGAATCAAGGAAACCTCAAAGTGTTTTCAAGACATTGACTCATATTCTTCCGAAAAGGTCTTTTACTCATAAGCGCTGTAAGTCAATAATGATGAAAAATGGTTGTTTCCCCATGCTTACCCCAGAATTTCTTCTGATCATTTGGCAGTCAACCACCACTGATATACAGTTCTAATTATGCCATTACACAGTTATCACATCACATCTCAACCCTGTTTGCTCTTGCTGTGCTAATAAACAAAGTGGATTACAGCTCACAGTATTCACTGTGAGACTCCACTCTATTTCACAATTGGCTGAAGCCATGAAAAATCTTTGTATGTTGTGCACTATTATGAACTACAGCTAAGTAAGATATTCTGAAAACTTACTACTGGTAGATCCCAACTCAGATACAGAAATTTCCTAATTATGTCTTGGCACAATCCACTAAGTAAACAGATTCTCCTTGAAACGTCACCTACAAGTGCCTTGACAGCCACCAATTACCCACCAGGGACTGGGGAAATAGCTTATTTTTTTGATAAAATCTTATTGGTTCCTTGTTCTTGATATTAAATGGATCTTACAAAACATATTACATGTCACAGTCCTCAGCCTACTGTCCAAGTTACTACACATCAGGTAGAAATGGTTAACACCATACTGAGCCAGAGCCAAAGTGTCCTGCAATGAACTGTCTCCATTCTGCCTACTGAAGAGTCATAATGCTACAGAGAAGCCCTATAAATAATGCATCCCATCTACCAGCTTTTTTATGAATTGAGCACAAAGCATGTGGAAGAGGTGCACAGCTTTCCTAGAGATTCTTCAGGACTGAAGGCAGCCTTCTGATCAGCAGCAGCTGGCAGAGTATTATGCATCTCTCTTGTTATGCAACAACACAGAGGCACTTGACTTCCACAGGAAGCCTCCTCTCTTAGTGGAGGGTATTAATCTGGGGCTGGTTTTATTTAATTTCATGTTGAAATTCATTAATGTTTAGTTTTTTTCTGTTTTGTGTGCCAGACCTTTTCTTGTTTCTTAAGCAGATCTGAAGAATGCACTTGGGCTCACAGCTCTTGTCAAAGTTCCCAAATAAAATGCTCACCTCTTAAATAGTCTTTGATTAAACCAGTCTCTATCTACGATGGCCTAAGAACCACCATTTGTGAAGGGAAAGCAGCCAACTGTCCCATGTGAAATGAAACCAGGATTTCCACAAGTCTGTTTCCTGAGATAGAGGCTACCAAGTTCCTCAAAACTTTCTGTGTCTACAGAATAACACAAACTGAATATATTTCTCCTTTACACACAACAACACAGACAAGTTAAAAATTAAAATAGAATTGTCAAAAGAAAAGAAGGCATGGGTGCCTCCTTGTAACTGCTGTGAGTTTAATGAAGTTGTAGAAATTAATTTGGCCCAAGTTCACCATGTGTTTAAATCTGATTAGATAAATTAGGTTACCACCAATTTAAATGTCAGTTGTTACAAATACTGAGCTCTTCTTTTTCTTAAAATTACAACTTGCAGATACCACAAAATTACCTTCTCACATACATGACACTCTATGACTAGCTTCATTGTTATCCTTCTTTCCTTTAAAACATAAGGCAGCAATTTGAGTTTCTCCATGGAAAGCAGGAACAGCCCAAAAGTGAAAATACAAGCTGGTGATTTCACAAATGTATTGGGTCTGACTGAGGTAAAGCTCACAGCCCTTACAGCGCTGTGCTTTGCATTGGTAGCTGGTGTTGATAACAGACCAGTGTTTTGGCTACTGCCAAGCAGTGCTGTCCCTCTGACATTCCTTCTCCCACCAAAGGGGATGGGGGTGGGCGAGATCCTGGGAGGGAACACAAGCAGGCCAGCTGACCGAAATCAGCCAAAGGGATATTCCAGACCATATGACGTCAGCTCAGATATAAAAGCTGAGGAAGAGAGGAGGAAGGGGGGGGCATTCATGGAGTCTTCACTGTGTGCCTCCCGGAAGAACCATTACGCGTGCTGAGGCCCTGCTTCCCAGGAAGTGTCTGAACATCGCTGCTGATGGGAAGTAGAGATTGATTGTTTTTCCCTCTTCAGCTCTTGCGCGTGCAGACCTTTGCTTGTCTGTTCTTTTTGCTGTAATAAACTGCCTTATCTCACCCTATTAGTTTTTTCCCCTCCATATTATTCTCTCCCCTGCCCCAGTGGGAAAGGGAGAGATAGAGCGACTGAGTGGGTACCTGGCACCTAGCCAGGGTCAACCCACGACAACAAATTTCTCAAAGTTCTGCAAGGCACTTCCAAAGCAATAGGACCCACAATTTAGAAAGATATGAATGAAGAGTGATAAAACCTTCTGACTTGCTTTTCATAGAATCAGCAAGCTTGGAAGATACCTTTAAGATCATCAAGGCCAATTGTAAACCCAGGTCTATCATAACCCCTAAACCACTAAACCACATCACGCAGATACCTCTTAGACATCTCCAGGGATGGTGACTCCACTCCCTCCCTGGGCAACCTTTTCCAATGCCTGACCACCCTAACACTGAACTTTTTTTCCCAGTATCTAATCTCAATCTCCCCTGTTTCAGTTTAAGGCCATTGCCTCTGGTCCTCTCACTGCAGGCACAGTAGAAGAGACTGGCCCCCACCTCACTACAACCTCCTTTCAGGCAGTTGTAGAGATCAATGAGTTCCCTCCTGAGCACCTCTTCTTGAGAATAAACAAACCCCCCTCAGCTATTCCTCATAAGACATATTTTCCAGACCTTTCACAAGCCTTGTTGGCCTTCCTTGGACATGCTCCAGCACCTCAATGCCCTTGCAAAAGTGAGAGGCCCAGAACTGAACACAGAATTCAAGGTGTGGCCTCACCAGTGCTGGGCACAGGAGAGTGATCACTGCCCTGGTCCTGCTGGCCACACTGTTCTTCACACAGGCCAGGATGCCATTGATCTTCGTGGCCACTGGGCACACTGCTGGCTCATATTGAGCCAACTGTTAACCAGCACCACCAGGTCCCTTTCTGCTGAACATCACTTGAGCCACTCCTCCCAACCTTGTAGGGCTGCATGGGCTTGCTGGGACCCAAGTGAAGGACCCAGCACTTCCCCATTGTCCTCAGCCCATTGATCGAGTCTGTCCAGGCTTCTCTGCAAGGCCTTCTTACTCCTGAGCAGATCAACACTCCCATCCAACTTAGTGTTTTCTGCAAATTTACTGAGGGTTCCCTGAATTCCCAGGTCCAGTTCGTCAATAAAGGTTTTAAACAGGGACCAGCCCCAAAACTGAGCCCTGGGGAACACAGCTACTGACCCCCACCAGGTGGATTTAATTCCATTCACCACAACTCTCCAGGCCTGGCCATCCAGCCAGGTTTCTACCTACTGAAGAGTCCACCCATCCAAGCCATGACCAGCCAGTTTTTCTGGGAGGATGCTGTGAGAGACTCTGTTGAATGCTTTGGTGAATTCTAGCTAGAGTATATCCACAGCCTCTTCCTCATCTACTCAGTGGGTCTCTTGGTCATAGAAGAAGGTCAGGTTGATCAAGCAGGACCTGCCTTTCATAAGTCCACGTTGGCTGGGCTTGATCCCCTGATTGTCCTGCACGTGCCACATAATGGCATTCAGGATGAAGTCCTAGCACTCAGGACCCTCCTGTTTTTTTGCTACCACAATGGCATTGGACTAAGACAGAAATAGGAGTCTCTGAAAGCTGACCCTAACCCAACAATGAGGGCTGGTTAAAAAGCAGCCCCAGGAAACTACTGAAGAAACAGCTCTCAGTATCTCACAGTAAATATGGGAGATCTGAGTGCTGATTAAGACACTACTGCTGCTAAAGTTATTAATGTGGCATCCTTACGGAATCACTGAAGCCTGGAGTTGCAGTGTGTAGCATCAAGCACCTTTAGCTTTACTCCTGCCCCAGGCATGCAGCCAAGACTCAACTTTATGGGTCATCCAAAGGCAAGGGGCTACATGTCTTCAGGGTTGATTTAAAGCCTTCCAAAATAAAACAAGCAAGCCAAAAACTTGGAGCCTATAGAAACAGTGCATGCCTTATGACACTGCTCAGTTTCTATTGGTTTCATGTCAAAATGCAGCACAGTGGCTTGGGTTCAGCTTTTTTCATTTTTACTCACAGCACCCATCAATCCAAACAGTGATTTTGCCCACACTATTTTCTCAGACTGAAGAAATACCTGGTACAGATTGCTCTCCCCACCAGATAGTGGGAATAAAAGAATTATTTAACAAGTAATTGAGCCCTAAAGGACAGAGCTAAAAGCGGACAGCCTAAGGCTAGGCAAAATTTAATTCAGTCTCTGAACTAGAGAGAACTTCCCTGATTATATTACTCCAGACACTGAACTCACCTTCCACAACAATAACATATTTTTGTGCAAACCTCACCAAAGAATTAACTCTGAACATCACAGACAAGTCATTATGTTGCTGAATTGTCATAACAGGGGGCAAAAAAGTAATTTGAGAACTAATGTTAGCCTTTTTTAGGTGCCTTCTACAAATCATGGAGATGGAAGAATCAGCAGTAGAAAAAGACAAACCTAGGTTTTATTTTGAATTTGTATTTGAAAGCCATTCATGTTGAGATCCAGGCAATTGTTTAGTAAGTGATATGAAAGAAAGGAGCTATCTGTCCCCTTTAGCCATCCCTGTTGTTTTTCTTTCCCCCCTACGCACACCGTTTGACACCACCCAAGCTATGCCTGTGTTCTGAGAACTGTAACTCCGGCATGACCTCTGACATGCCTCAGAAATGCAGCAGCTTCAGGCATACGTGGAGCAGAGACCCTTGTGCTATTTCCCACCATTCCAGAGAGGATCATGTCTTCTGCATCCCATGGCCAGCCAGATCTGGGTTAGAGATTAAGGTTTCTCACCATGGCTGGCGAGAAAAGATGACTAGAACCTAAGCTTCATACTATACCAGCATTTGCCCAGACCTCTTTTCAAGTCTAAGGAGCATGTAGAAGAATAGATGAAATATGCTCTGCACGTTTCTGTAATCATATCCCTTCCTGCTTTCGTCATTGGAAAAGTTATTTTCAGAGCAACTTTAAAGGATCCGAGGAACAGGCACTGTAACAGCAGACTGCAACATCTCTCCTACCTCCTCACCAACTTAGACTATATCCTTTGGATTTCCTCTCAGAAAGTATAGCTTGGACATGACAGAAAACTGCTGTACTGTGGTTCATTATCTAAGTAGGACAGAGTGGCAACATTTACTACCTCTGCTCTCTTCTTGCCTCTACAGTTCACACCTTATGCTGAGAAGAAAGTAGGTGTGTCTATGCCAATACTTTAATCCCCATCCCAACACTGAAAGACCTGGTTAAGATCCTCGAAGGAAAAGAAGTACTATTTGAACTGTGGTGATCTGTTAATTTCTAAAGCTGTGCACACCAATTCCTCTTACTTCAGAGGAACGAGTAGTAGAAGTAGAGATTTGGAGGTGTTCAACTCTGTACTGACTGTACAAGTGATGGCAATCACCTCCTTTAAGGACTGTTAAAGCACCTCACTATGATCCAACAAAACAAATGCAAACAGCAGCACTCTAGCAGCTCTCTAAGAATACTTTTCTTCTGTGAAGAGCAGTGAAGACTGCAAGGAACTGACACAGCAGGAGTAAAACTACAAACCTCATCACTGAGCACAACATCAGCATTAAAGGATGAAGGGTAAAGACACTGAAGGGTGAAGACATTGCATGTATCTTGTTACACTGGAGCAGTAAAAAATGTTTTAACTAGAACCTTGCTTAAACTAAACAAACTTGAGGTCTAGACCTCAAGCACTTAGAAACCATTTCTTCTGGGTTCAGTTTCTTCCCCAGGTACACATAGGAACAAACCCCGAGATTCTTCCCTCTGACACCAAATAAGAATGAGATTTATTTTTGCCACTTATTTCCTCTAGTGCCATGAACTCAGGGTGCAGAGTAGCTCCACTTCATTAAGAGGGATTTCTTTTATCCAAGTAAGTTTTCTCACCCAAACCTTTTTCTAGTCTCATGGTTAGAAACTTCCCTGACTAAACAGGTGACTGGATTTAAAAACACAAATGGTAGAAAAGCAAAGGGCTTGGCTTCCCCATAGCTAGGCCCCTTCAAAGTCCCTTGGAAGACAGATGTGCAGTTTCTTGATATTTAAAAATATAGAGGTACTTTGAGGCTCTTCATGAGGCAGTTCTGAACCATGACATAAGCAGAAATCAAGATCATGTCAAAAGTCATGCTACAGTACTGAGCGTAGAAGCCTCCAAGCCTCCATGCTTAAGGCAGCAGAGAACCACAGTTTACTATCTGACCTTGGACACGGGTAATTTAATTCCACATGGTCTGCATCAACTCATCCCTCTTAAGGTTTAACCCTCTTGGTTTGCAAGCTCAACAAGTTTAACTAGTCTTTTCTAAAATTCATGCCCAGGCTCTGGTTCTGCACAACACCTGAGGTTTACCTTCACACCTGCCACAGGCCAACTGAATTCAACTCCTCATGCACCACTTACTGCTGGGATGGCTGCAGCTTAAGCTGATCACATGAGCCACCCCCATCATGAGCTTTGCACAACTGAGAACTTACACTCTAACATCTGAAAAAGCCAAGAGGCAGCTCGGAGACCGGCTCGGCTCTGGAGTAGGCTGTAGATGGGAGCAAGCAGTAATTTTGCAAAAGTGTCTTCATTAGAGGATGAAGCTGGGTACAATCAGGAGCCTGAGCCAGCTCAGCCTCCTGTTGCTCCTGCTGCACACATCTCAGAGCTCCAGCTGGCCAACCTTGCACAAATCTACCATTAAACCAGGACATGTGTCCCAACACAATGTGCAAACACAGAACAGAAGACCAGTTCCAGTCTCAACAAGCCTGTGAGAAACACAAAGGGGCAGTGAAGCACTGTCTGACAGTGAGACAAACCCTGGCAACTACAGGTTAATTACTGATTATTTTTGGGTATGCCACATGGCAAGGAGAAACATAAAAGAGGATGGGAGATAGATTTGTAGTGCTTTTGTTTCAGCTGGGAAGATTCTTTCCAGCATGAAGGTAGAATATGAAAAGTATAAAGAGTCTTGCTAACATTTGAGGTAATGTGGCACCTTTTGCTCAAAGGATGCAATGATGTAAAGCTTCTCCCATTTGGACTTCATTCCCTAGTTGTTCCTTCCACTCAGGGGAGAGAAAGGGTAGGATACTGACACATGCACAGTTGAAGGAGCAGTTAGTATCTTAAGGACCATACAACTTGAAAGAGAAATACCAAGATTACTGGTAATAAAATAAACAAATTTAAGAGAATAATGCAATTTTTTAAAGAGACATTACTTAATGTTGGGATTCTGCAGAGACACACTGGAACTCTGCCTGAAAAGTTTGGGAAGCAAAAGCTAAGTCCAGATTTAAAATATATGTAAAGCAAGATCACAGTCATTGAAAATGGAATGATCAATCCTGACGTGAGACAAGTCTCATCCCATTGGGGTAAGCCCTTGTAAAAGTTGAATTCAGTACCTCTGGAAAATATCCCTGCCAAGGCCAAGCCACACTGGAGTTCTGAACAGTGAAATAAGAAAGACTTACTTAGGAGTAAACCCCAGGAGCCAAAACTTCACAACCAAGACTGCAGGATGTCTCAATAAGAGATTAAAATTAATTTTCCACACAATTTCTTTTTGTAGAAATACTGGTGATTACTAGAGGTAAGTCAGTCCTCTGAGAAAAGAATGACAGCAGCCAGTCAACTAGTCTAAATTGTTTCAGTAGATACTGGTTTGCAAGTGACCTCAGCTGGCTGTGTTGGCCATCACAGCTCATTTCCCCATTCTGCCTTCACTGATGTCCAAATGACCTCAGAATAACCCTAAAAGCCTATATTCAAGCAATGGCACAAAGAAAATTTGTAAGATGAGTGGAAAATAGCTGTCTGCTTTCTGCTCTCACACCTCACACAACAGATGTTTTGATCATCACCTTACACTATGTAATGATACAGTGTAAGAAAAATATTGTTCCAACGATCAAATGTGTCCTCCGCATAACTTTGCTTGCTAGGATATTTTTGAAAAGGACAAATTGCCTTCATTAATTGAAGGTGTGCATCCTGCATTTTACAAGAAAGATGTCCCAACATGCATGACCTCACTTTGTGATTAATTACAAAGTTCATACACAAAAGAAATGTTGTAAGGAGAAAATACAGGGACTCAACTGAAAAACCAAACAAACAAAAACCAACCAACCAAACAAGAACTCAACGAAGTTGATTAGAAAAGAGCGAGCCATTCAGGATGGTTTTGAAACAGTCACTGCTATGCGAACACATTTGTGAGAGACTGTCCTCAGGGCTGCCAAAAGGAGGGGTATTCAGTTTTATTTAACATCCTTATTATGAATCCAACTGAGGGGCTGCAAATGCATTTCTTGAGTCTGCAGCTTGAGTTTGAGGCGCTCTGTGCCCCGGGGTGCTAATGCTGTGAAGTGCACAAACCCAGCCTTAACGGTAGGCTTGCTCACATCAATGTCAAATTTCTCAGAAATCCTAAATCCTTGCGCCCTTATGACGGTCAGAGCTTTATATCAGAGGAGCTACTTGCATGCTAGGGGTGTCATTTACACACACTTAGGTGTTCCACTCAAGAGTCTTAGGGAGCCTGACCTAAAGTCCCTTGAAAGCAACAGCAGTAAAAGACTTGATCCATGGTCTTTTGGACCCACCTCCGATAAAATTCACATGGGAAAGTTAGTACTTCAGATGGAAAGTAAATGGTACACAGAATATCCAACAACTCAGCTCTTCCAAGCTGAATGAAAAGTCCTTTAATAAGAAGGTAATACTAGAGAAACTTCTTGGCCTGGTTTTGAGATCGGTGAGATAATCTGTTGGGTCATTTTCATCACTGATTATTTGATGTTCTGCTTAAAATGAGCTTAGAAACCTGAGCAAATACAAATATCTAACTCCATTTTGAGCCTGAATAGCTGAGGTCAACAAAACATTCAAACATTACTCTCAGCCACCAGATACATGGAGCATCCTAATCAGACAGGAGCACCAAACTGGGGTGACACAGCAGCGTGGACACACAACCATGGGAAAGAGTGTTTTTTTACTGAGCCAGTGGTAACAGAAGTAGAAAGACAACATAATTAAGAACAGCAATGTTGTGGTAACTGTTTATGGAGTTTATTCTTCACTGCTTTGTCTTGTTTTACACAGGACTGATTTGCCAAAATGTCTCAATCTCTCATTGTCTGCTGGTAGGGCATGGAGCAGCTTATTTAATAAAAAAACCAAATAGAATACAGTCTTCTGCATGGAGAGAGCTGCTTGTACCAATAACCTCCTGTTTACTAACAGGACTGTACAATGCACCAGCTCTAAGTTAGAAACCACCCACTAGCTTAAAAATGTTATCTGGTTGCTGTCTTGCTGCAGTGAAGGAGGCAACATTTTTCTCCCTTCACAAGAGCATGAAGGGCTGTCCTCTCCATAGGCATCACATAGTAGTCTCCTAATCCTCATCATGAGGATGCTATGTTGAACAGCCACTTCATTACCCTCGTATTTCAGAGGAAAGACCCCAGCCCTCAGCTGAGCAATCAAATTTAGACTACAAATCCCTTTGGCACAGCCAGCAAAGATATTTGTGGCTCAGAGTGTAACCAGCCTGAACAGCAATCAACATGTTTAGAAAATGAACCAACACAGTTCACAACAAATAACCAAGCCTGATAAAGGGCAGACTAGAGGAGGCACTGGGGGAGCTATGACTTACAGAGAAGGTTAAACTGGATATTCACATAGCATTCCTACTGGTGTCAGAACTTCAATGTTCCATTTTGGGAAGATCTCTGCATTAATTCCTTTTTAACTACCAAACCAAAGTTTCCTTGTAACTTGTACGTCCTCTTAGCAACGCTCGGGGCCTGCTGGCTCAATCTGTGTTGTTATTAAACAGCAATATCCTTTTTGCTGCTAAAAGCACTAATACATTACTAGTATAACACGTTTGCTTAAAAGAGCAAAGAACACAAGGTGATTGACCTCAACTCCTGCAGCAGCTACTCTGAAGCATGCATCCAAAATGTACATTCCCCAGCACAATGTGAATCTGATCCACATAATTTCAGCAGCACTCTGTGGAAATGTCAGAGGAGACCCTGGCTCGCAGAACTGCTGCTGCTGGGTGTCTTCAACTTGCCCAATAGCTCTCTAGCTCTGGCATTGGTTTTCAGGTTTGAGTTCAGTTCCTGTCCTCTGCTCAAGTGGAGATACAACCACCAATATCTACACTTGATACTGCAGGACAGCTACCAGTGAGGCTCTGTCAGCAACTCTGGATGAAGCTATTTCACTATAGATTAAATACCTCAAATTCAATAGAAAAAAAAAACAAGAACATGAGTCTGTCTCTCAGCATCACCTGTAAGGATGCTCACCTGCCAAGCAAAATCCTTCATTCTCTGTTTCTGTTCCAATCCTGTTTTAGTTATTTACATAAAATGTAAAGACAGGGATTTATGAAGACTCCCCAGCTCCAGATTAGTTTTCAGATTTGTGGTTAAAGTGACTAATAGGACATACAAAATAAAATAAGCCCTTAGAAAATAAGGGAAGCAAATCCAAGTTTCCACCTTCTAGGTGATAACATAAAACAACAAAATCCCAAGACAAAAGGGCCCATGACCATTGGTGATTTTGTGAACACAGGAATTTCCTTCTTTTGTTTTCCAAGCAGCTGCTGAAAACAGTGCTATATGTTTTCATTTAAACTGAGTGAGAAGTGTTTTTTAGAGAACAGGGAAAAAACTTTATACTTAGCATAACTTCAGCTAGGGTTTTTTTGGTTGTGTTTTTGTTTGGTTTTTCAAATTTAATTTTATTTTATTATTCAACTCATTTGACATGCTTTAAAAAAATCAGTTATCTGGACACACCAGTTGCAAACATTTGGCATGTTAATACATCTACTCTGAGCCTTGCATTAGACATATACTAACGTCAACAGATGTCATGCATGCAGATCAAAGGCCAATATCCATTTTGAGTGTAACCCTGAAGCAGCTCTGTCTTTGCAACAAGGCAAGAATCCACTTTATTCTTGTAAACCCATCTGTCATCAGAACACCTCAAATCTGCCATGAATATGAACACCACAAATGAAAACATACATGAGGCTTTACTTGAACAGATGATAGTCAAAGAGCTGCTCCTCAGCTAGGGGTAATGCTAAACATGAGAGAATCCACATAAAAAATTCTCTGATTGGTTCACACCACGAATTATGCCTGTTTCCACTAACACGACTGCAACAACACTTTGTTTTTCACATAGGAAAGAACTTAATGGGCAAAACTTAAGCACAACAGGAGACATGAGTTTTTGTCAAATCTCTGCAATGGCTATATGGCCAACTGGACTTGGTAAATTCAGGTTCACGATCCCAAATCTGACAAGGTTTGCAATATTCCACACGTCTCAGTACAGCCTAAGTGGCACTGAATTATGCACAG
Organism: Orthonyx spaldingii; assembly: GCA_013397795.1. Lineage (NCBI taxonomy): Eukaryota > Metazoa > Chordata > Aves > Passeriformes > Orthonychidae > Orthonyx > Orthonyx spaldingii. The sequence continues at coordinate 15,146 of VZTJ01006226.1, read as the reverse complement.
AGTGACCCAAAACACAGCCAAATTAGTTTTTTTGAAGCTTATAATTTAACACTGAGATTTTGTGTAACAAGTGCATTTACACACCTGAGTTGCGAGACTAGGGTTTTATATACTAATATCTGCTACTCATGTTTTCTCACTTTGTAGCACAATCACTGGCTCTCCTGATTGTTTTCAAGATGTTTTTTGCATTTATATCTATTGTATGACTTCTTATTTTAATTTTCTTGGTAGTAACGGAGACATTTGCTAATATTCAATATTCAGTAACAGAACCCAAATAAAGTGCCTTTTTGTCACCTGGCATATACACATGAGTAGCCAGGAAAACAAGTTTAAGGCTTTGACTGAACAACCATAAATTAATTTGATGATTAATATCTGAATCTTGAGAAAATGAATCCGCCCCTTGTCATCTTGTACTGACTCAGATTTCCTCCTAAGGCATCAAGTACCACACTGGAATCACTAGATCATCCTAAACATTACTGGAGAATTTTACCCTTTTTGGTTTGGGTTGTTGCTTCATTACTTTTAACCCCCATTTTCCACGTTAGTGGAAAACCAGCATCTAGATGAGACTAGACAACATCTGCAATTTTCACTTCTCCCAGCACAGTGAAAAAACTGGAAAGATCTCCAACTGGTATCTTGAGTTACCTCCAGGACAGACTTACCTTGCCTGTTGTTTCTTTAAATCTATTCTAAACATCACTGAATGTCTTTATTTGGTATTTTAAAAGAAAATATTTGTTTAAAATATCAAAACAGAACCTTTAAAATACACAGAATAACCATGAAAATGAGAAGCTTGGCTGCCAAATATTGTGTGGGTAATAATTATGAGGAAACCAAAAGCCTAGGCAATGCAGTGAACACAGATCTGAAATACAGTGCTTTTAAACATTGGCAGTCTCTATTATCACAGCCAATGTTATTTCTAGGACTTTAGAAGAAAACAATCTTTATATTACAGTCTGCTCTTGTCTCACTGCAGTGGACTAACTCAATTTTGATTCTGTGCAAATAACATTGATCTTTGTGAACAAGGGACCTCAGGTGGAACTTCTTTATCAAGAAAAACTTGGTGATGCCCCACAGTGATTCACAGCTTCCCTTTTACTGTTGGAATGCTGGAAATCCATAAGTCCTTTTAACATCCAGCATGTGAAATCCTTCACTCCCCACTCCAAGGGGAAAGGTCATTCTTCTATTATAGAGAGCTTTGCTCTATTCTTTAAAATACAACTGCAAAGCCAGCCAGAGCCCTCAAGACGATGACAAAGCTGCTACATAAACTCACAAGCTTGACATTTCCAGCCCTTCAGCTCATTAAGAGAGTGTATCCCAGGTCGCAATACATTATGACAGCCCACATTCCCAAGTATTACCATTTGACAACTGGGCTTAAGGTACTCCAGAGCATCAGTGTGGGTCCCAGTGCAGCCTGCACACCCATTAGGCAAGGCTTCACTGCAAACAACAGCAGTCACAGCTATGGAGAGGTGAATCCTGTGATCTGTCATGCAAGAGGCTCTCTGTCATTAAGCAGCAAGGGCAAAGGGCAGAAATTCAGATTTAAAAGGAAGAGAAATTTGTGGGACAGGGATAACAGTGGGACTGAGTATTATGACATTAATGTGCGCAAAAACCATGTGCTTAGTCCAAGTGCTATCACAAGCAGTATTTTACTATATTTATTCTGCTCTGAGAACAAAACTTCTCTAAGTGTTTGGCTTAAGAAATAATTGGACACTCAGATTATCATTTAACAAATATCATTGATGGAACAATCTTTCCTAAATCCACCCATCAGTGGATGAAATTTCGATTCCAAGAAAATCAGACACTTTCTGGTGATAACCTGGAGAGGCATATGATTGTCTAACAGCTATATTTGTTACACCTCATAAACTGAATGTGGCTTTCTTCTTTGCCTCTAGGCAACAGTCATACATTTACACAGCTATCTCATCTTCCATGGATCTTTGCCAGCCTCTTCCTGAGATAAAATTTTTCCTACCTTCATATTGCCTCAAAAGGTTTTCTCAGGAAGGGGAAGAGAGGGAAAAGTTGTCTGGGCACCCCAAGCATTATCACATTCAAAACGATAAGACACAAGCACAAATTTCTGTGCAAAGAGCTCTGTGTCAGATGCTGCCAAACTGAAGGAACAAATACTACGGAGATACTGCCTACAGTGTTACAAGACTCTCTGTGTGACATTTACACTCGGTGAGAGTCTGAGACTCATGCTCGGGGCAAGATGTTTCAGGTTGATTACCTACTCAATTAGCGTGTACTGTAACCGGATCAAGGAGCTTGTTCTATCCTTGATTACTTAAGAGTGGTTTTGTTCATACCCTTTTATAGAGATTTGGACAACTCGGGTGAATATATTAAGTTTTCTGTTACTGTTTTCATTCTTCCAAAGAAATATCCCAAACTAATTGAAACTATATTTTTTTTTCAAAACCAGCACATCACAGCTGTTCTAATTGGAGCATGCAATGGCACTACCACAGCATCACATCTCTCTGGCAGTCAGAAATCGTCGTTTCAGAGAGACATGCCTAAGGATGGAAACTTAATTTTTGTGAGAAATTTGGTGGTAAGAAGAGGAAAAGGGTTAAGAGGGATAAAGGAAGAAATGCAACTATATTTTAATAAATTAATAAAAATCTCTAAAGAATTATTAGACAATACAGACTTGAAGCTCCTGAGCCAGAGTACTGCAAGCTGGGAGAGTACTGGCAAAGGACCATTATAACGCTTGGGATGTTCCTGCCTTTCATTAAGTAAAACATATGTTACTGGCTCGCGAGGCAAGAACTGCATAAGGGGGACCTTTCCATCGGATCCAATACAGCTGCTCTCATGCTTCCACAAGGAACTTCACTATTACACACCATATCTGTTATTAAACTTACTCAAGCTTCTTATCATACAGAGGGTTTTCAACTGCTCTAATGTTGAACTAAAGTAGGTTGGACTCACAAAAACAAACTAAACTTGCTAGGTCTTTCCAGCTTTAATGCCTTGAAGCATTTTTTGGCAAATCAAGAAATAAATTGCAAAGGTATTCATTTTGATCACATAGCCAGACATCTCTGCCTGTAAACAGAACCACAAAATTCTTGGTTTTCAGCAGCTCTAGTATACAGCTATTATGCATTCATACATTATATGAATACTTATTGAAATACGTATTTCTTGTCCCATTAAAACACATTTTTCAAAAAGCACTCTGCATTTTACCAAAATCACCTCCCAGAAAAGTAAATGTATAAAATTTCCCTGATGTGAGTGACAGTGCTCTTAAGCCAGTCATCCAAAAGACCCTACTCTGAAAAGCATAATTTGTACTGGATACTCAAAAACTCAGCAGAACAGGGCATATTGCAATTGGGCTTTTACATGACAGTGTCAATAGAAAAGCTACCCCTTTATTACAGTTACGTACTCTGCCTTAATATGTGGCACATTGTGGCACCTTGCCTCTAAATGGCAAATTCTGCAAATCAAGAGAAACATCACAGTTGCCAACAGCAGAATTCATACACTGCTAACGTATCCTTCTGTCTGTTATTTATTACCTTGCTGTGATACTATCCATCTGCATAATACATTGCCATGCTTGTCCACCACTAAAACCTATCTGTCTTCTTTCACGTCTTACAAGCCTTAAATGGCTTAAATGATTACAACTTTTACCTTCTGGTGTGGGCTGCGCATAGAGTCATTGTCAGAGCTCAGTGCAGCCTGCCACTCAGGACTAAGGGAGGTGAACATCTTTGCTGCACAGTTGCAGCAGAGCAGGAGGGCAAAGGCAGCTCCTGGCCAGAAGCAAATGAACACAAATGTTCATCCCTACAAGAAACCTAGCATGCACATTGCTGCCAGTCAGCATCAGGCCTGATGTCACTGTGGCAAAGCCATTTAAGTGCTACTGGTTATCTACGGATTATTAGCTCCATCTTTTGTGGACACAAAGAAGTGTTTTCACCCCTCGCAGCTCCCTTCATCAGCCAGTGCCACAGAGAAAAGTTACTGTGTGGGCACAGCCTTTTAATTAAAAAAATTAATGTTAAGCTCTGCACAGTGCTTATTTTTAAAGCAGTGCATGAAATGAAAAAGGACTATCTCCCAGCACAACGTATTCCTAGGAGCCTCTGATAATTAGGGCAGTAACTTAATTTTCACATTTTGGTTTCTTTTGGGGTATGTGCCAATTAGGAAGCTTCTGTGACGTTCCTGCCTCCCAAAATTTTTCCTCTTCTTAAAAATTCATGCACAGCTTACGTACAGCTGCCTGCAAGCTCCATTTATGCTATAGCAAACATTAAATATTAAAATGTCCATGAAGAAGTATTATGTAAGCTATCATCAATTCACTGGCACCAACCAGTGCCTTTTTAACCCACTGATACTGGTGCCTTACACCTCCCATTTGGAGCCCAGCTCACATATGATGCTGTTTTACGACAACAACCCAGTGGGAGATCAACCATGCAGCCCTGGCTGCTGAGACAAGGACACCTTCAGCTGCACCCCTGGCACCATCCCTGGCTGCTGCCCAGGACATGGCACTCAACAGCCTCTGGACAGTACAGGCAGAGGAACCCCTTACTCCCCTCCAGGGATAGCCAGCACTCTCTCTACCTTACACAAGGGAAGGACTGTCTCAGCCTGCTGAGGTATCCTTTTGCCTTCAGTGTTATCTCACACTCATTGGGACTTTACTGTCTCACTGATGCTGTGCTCTCTTCTCAGTCTGCCACCTCCTCACCTGTCCTCTCAGCCTTCTCTCATGTAACATCACACAATCATTTCAGTTAAAAAAGACCTCTAAGGTCATCAAGTCAAAACATTAACTTAGTGCTGTCAAGTCCACCACTAAAGCTTGTCCCTAAGTGCTACATCTACACATCTTTTAAATACCTCCACGGATGGCAGTTCCACCATTTCCCTGTGCAGCCTGCTCCAATGCTTGACTACACACTTTCAGTGAAAAAATTTTTCGTAATATCCCATCAAAACCTCCCCTGGCACATCCTGAGGTCATTTCCTCTCACCCTGTCACTTATTACTTGGGAAAAGGTACTGACACCACCCCACACCCCTCTTTGCTACATCCTCTTTTCAGGTAGTTGTACAGAGTGATAAGCTCTCCCCTGAGCTGCCTTTTCTCCAGGCTAAACAACCCCAGTTCCCTCAGCTGCTCCTCATCAGACTTGCATGTGCACAGAGTAGCAGCTTATTTTCTGAAATCAAGCCCAATTCAGCACTGTGATTACGTATATGCTTGAATTTTAAGTGGTATAACTGAAGTATAGAATTTAAACATACATAGAAGCTCAACTGTCTTCACAAGGATTATAAAAGAATTATTCTAACTGTTAAGGTGAACTTTTCTGTAAAAATGAGTAACACACGGGACTACCACTCCTCAGAACATCTCGGTTTTGTCATTTGCTTTCATCACTAATTAGGGCAAAAACTCAAAATATCAGCATTTTTAACAGCATAAAGCATTTAGAAAGTACTGTTTTAGATAGTAAGTATTCCACTATTCCCCAGCTGAATGCCTTAGCATTATGGACTAAATAGTAAAGTCATAATTTAAACTGGTTTGACATTAAATTGAACTGGATCTAGCCTGGCTCCGAGGCCACATACGATGCCGCAAAGCATCCCAATAGCATCTCCTGACCTTATTCTCCCCCAAAGGGCTGATCCTGCCAGCCACTTTACATTTCACTGCACTCAGCATACAGGGAGAACGGGTGATCTATCGGGAAGTAGTTCAGGCAAGAATTCAGCACTCACTGGGGAAACAGGGTCAGCTTCTCTCACCAAAAGGGAAGGCAGGGAGTTTTTTTGAAGTTAATTTCTGTACTACTCCCTGAGTATACATTTTAGAAAAACATACAGAAGGACTAAGATTTTAGATGTGACAAAAGCCATGCAAACTTTTGAGGAATCATTTAAATTGTTACTTACAGCATAAATGAAAATAGCTGTTACAATCTGTCTTCATTGTGTTATAACTTTGCTTCAGATTTTAAATTGCTATTTCCTCTGTATATATTGAGACAATGATCAAGTCATCACTCAAGTTTCCTTTGATAAGGTAAGTATATCAACATGTTAAATGGGCCCAGCATCTCCAGGTCATCAGTCCCCTCTGTGAACTCCTCCTCCTTCTCTAAATTATTTCAAAAACATTCCTGCCCCGTGGACACAAGAAGATGCAACACAGAAAGAAGTGGAAGTCTTCTTTATGTCAGCAGTGTTTTTTCCTATTTACCATTACATTTGGACACCTCAGTTATACAGTTTTTACGTATTTAATGTGTCACATTGATTCTGTATCAACCTAGTGTCTCAATCAAAATGTTGTATAGCAGCAAGAGAAATGCCTCACAGTAGTCTTGGTGTATTAAATCAATTGCATAACTTTACTTAACATCAAACAAAAGAAGCCCAGTTTGACATGAATTTTTTTTGTACACATCAAATCCCACATGGGCTAGCTTTCCTTATGATACCCTTCCTTAAGATGTATAAATCACATCCCATAATTTTTGCTTGGCATAAATAACAGGTAATAGACAAACAAGTAACTTGTTTGGGGTTGAGGGTTGTACCATTCCCCCTTCTTCAACATCTACAAAACAGATCCCTTCTGTAGTTTTCCTGAACTGCTCCAGGGTTCTGATACATAATAAAACTTGTATTAGTGGCCTGCACAACATGTCAGTAAGCTCTTTTACAACTACCTGATGCAAATTTTTGGATTTGTTGCTTTCCTTAAATGCAAAAGTTTCTATTTTCTGTTCCCCATAGGATACCATGTAAGCAATATGCCCAAGAAACATAGACAAGAAAACAGACTCTACTTAAGGCGAGGTCAAAATGTTTTGACTTGGATGAAGCAAATTACAGCACATCAGAAATGACAGTATTCCCCCTGCCATCCAGAAATGGCCTTGAGGAATATATGTTAAGAGTCAGAAAATTTTCTGAAAAATAAACTCAAATGAAAATTCCGTATCTTTATTCCTAAATTAATGACTGCATGAAGATAATCTATGCAACCTTGCTAATCTCCTCCCTGATTTTGCCTATCTTTTGTTATCTCTCATTTCTCTTTAATTTTTAAATGGTCTCTTACACCTTTTTTGAGTGAATAGAACGAGAATATGTACAAGGGGTGGACAGAGTCATGTTTGGTGCCATCTAGAAAGGACTGTTGTCTTCTCTGGCCATGTCACAGCGTGTATCATTGTGTTGGGGTTTGGAATCCTTCCTTTTGTTTCTCTTATCTTAGGGAATTTTTTGCCCATATGTTGCTAAGACACCATAACGACTGGGTGCTTAGGAAAAACAATAGAAAGACCAGTCGAGTAAAAAAACTTGTAAGTAGCTATTCCCTTATTTGGACATTCCCTCTTGAAGGAGGCAGAGATCTCGGGACAGCTGGGCTGCGAAAAGGGAAGGGGAGCAGCAGCTCGCCCTCTTTGCCTCTCGGCATTCAGAAGAGAGGGAAGCTGCCATTGCTTGTCACCACTGTGGAGTTTTCCTGGATTCTGCTGCCTGCCTGCCTCTCCCGGAGCCAGCCCCTGCCAGCCGTGGCTTGGAAGTCGGGCTGCCCTGCCCTGCCCAGCCCTGCCGGACCCCTGCTGCAGCTTCGGGGTTTTTGCCTACAAGAAGTCCAGGCTCCATCCCTCCTGGGGCCACGCCTGCCATCACTGCCAGGGAGAGACAGCCGAGACCCCCACGCTACAGCGCCCCCTGCAGCCGAGGAGGAGCCATCGCACCCGTCCTGCCCAATTGCTAACGGAGCAAGAAGAGACTGGACTGGGGGTTTGCTCTGTTCTTGTTTGTTGTGGTTGCCATTGTTGTTGTTTGTCTGTCTTAATATATATATATATATTAGTAAAGAACTGTTATTCCTTTTCCCACAACATTGCCTGAAAGCCCCTTTTAATTTCAAAATCATACTAATTCAGAGGGAAGGGGATTACATTTCTGCCTTCCTTAGCAGACACCTGTCTTCAAACTAGGACACAGTGAAAACTCTGCTATATTTTCGTCATAGAGAAAAGCTCTCGTGCATTCCTGTGGCTAAAAAAAGAAATCACTGTCAAACACCAAAAGGTAGAATGAATTCAGATTTTCATTAGATGTGGGTAGCCTGAACAAAACTAAACAAGCTGTGTGTTCTGGGCTAGTCCAAGGGAAAGAAACTCAAGAAGATAAACAGTAGATGCTCCAAGCATGCCTCACTCTACCATAACATCATGGGCAAATGTAGGAAAACAGAATATGGGTCTAAGCTGCACAAACAATAATAAATCCAGTTTCACTGGTTAATGTTAAACATATTTGCCATGAAGAATGGGGAGAAAGAGTCCAGAGTTCGTTTGAGGAAGACAGGAGCAGTGGCCCCAGGCTTCCTGCACAGCACAAGAAGTCAGAAAACTACTTAGATCCTCCAAATTTCCTGTGGCAAATTTCAGCTTATGATCAGAAACTCTGCCTCAGAACCTGCCCAAAGCCTTACCCAGGGAAACAGAAAAAGGCAAGACATGAGTGGAAAACAACCCATTAGTTTAAGAGCATGAGCAGCAGTGCACAAAGCTACAGTAAGGTAGAGCAGCTGAAATAGTCTCTACCACACAGATGATTTTTGCTCATTTTCTGAAGACAGCAGAAAACGCACATTAAGAAGGGCTATCCAGTCCTTTCCCACCTCTTCCCAGGACTATTCATACCTTCTCACACAAAGAGCTTCGTAAAATTCAGCCTTTCACAGAATTAACTGTCACGCACAGTGAAAGAATGGTGAAAGTTTTCTTGACCAGAAGAGAACCAGATTCACCTCTCCACCCATCAAAACTTCATTTATATATTTTTTCTGCAGTAAAATGGAAGGAAACTTGTAAAAAATAAATATATCTAATTCCTTGAGCTCCTCAGATGAAACCAGTATGGAATATACATAGTAGCTGTACCTCTGCAATTCTTCTCATACTGCTATAAATGGGGTTTGAACAACTCAAACCTCTGCAACACCCAAGCAAGCTCCTGCACTGTGAACTCCTTTTATGCTGATGTACCAGGGTTCAGGATTGGTTGCAGGGATATAGTTACTTGAGGTTTTTCTTTATCTTTTTCGTTAACTTAGGGCATAGATCCCACCCAAAACCCCACAGTAGTAGGACATAAATTAAATACACCACCACCTCCAGCTACAAGACTGAAGGGCACACTTTTCATTGCTCCATACCACCAGACCTATATCTGCTGTGGTAGACAGGATTTGGAACAGGTTCACCACCTGAGCATGTGCCATTCCCCAGGCACAGGCACTGTGATCACACTGCCAACAGCACCGAGAAGAGTCAAATAGAACCTAACTCTTGTATCTTCACAAACCAGTCCTTGCTGTGACAATACATCACCAACTCAATTCCCTTGCTGTCACTTAAACCACGTCCTTCTCTCATCTCTCAACACTGAATTTTTCCATACTTTCAAAGCCTCCTCTATACAGTATCACTGTTCAGAGATAACATCGTTGGTTAAAAACAACGCCTTTAAGGGTATATTGGCAAAAAATTTGTGAAGTGACAATCACGGTATCTATTTTATAAACTGTCAGAACGCAGATGAAGTAAATCCAACATGTTTTGGGACCCTCTACTGCTTGTGAATAAAAAAGGAAGCAAACTTTGAAATTCAAGGGATCCCTTTGGTCTCTATCACAAAAATCTAAATGTAAAACCACACAGTTCAATTAAATACACACACAAATAAGGCCTGTGCCAACTTGTTCTGTGCCATACACACAATTCAATTTGGTTCAAACTTTTCAGTAGAGATAAATTAAATTGGAAAGTTTATTATAGCCAACATCTGTGTTTAGGTTTTTACCAAGACCAAGGTTTATTTTCCATAATGTTTTTCAATATAGTGCAGACATTCTGGAAGATGAAGAAAATTAGAATATGCTGCCTTCATGAGAATATGAGCCTTCATGAGAAATTCAAGTTAAATAGGTTAGCTACTCCCTTTGGTGTAACTACTCATGTTAGTTCAAAAAGGCAGAAAGGGGAAGCAGAAAAATAAAAGTGTTGAAAAGGGATCTACAAGGTCCAATGACAGCAAAACAATGCAAGTTGACATAATAACCAGTTTAACCTAATTGCTGTTTGAGAACCAATGGAAAAGAGTGCATTGTCTCATGACCAATGATCACACCTCTCTTGAATCATGAAACAGCCCTGTTTCCAGAGGTCTGGAACTGCCTTGGCAGTTGCTACTTTTTCCCTAGGGATAATTTAACTTCTCAATCAGAAATTCAGCTTTTCTGCCCACCTAATCTATAACTGAATGATTCCAACCATGGAAATTTTTCTTAGCACCTGACCACCATAATACATTCTGACATGTAACTGGTTATCCTGCCTACAACATATGCAAAACAATTGGGCCTAGGGCTCATACTTGGGAAGGTGTGCAGAACTCGCATCAGATGAATCTTGGGAGAAGACTTCCCATGCTGCAGTGATTTGATTGTATAGGCCTCTGAAGGAGGAGTAACTCAGCTGTCTTTTCAGCATCAGACATTTCTGTTCTACTTGTTGAAACTCTATGCCTTAGGCAGGAAAAAACCAAATCCATTGGAATAGAAAAGCCAACCCAGAGGCCTTTTATTTTATAGTTCACTCAAGATTAAGATGACACTTTGCTAGTGGTCCCCAAACTATATTTCTACAGTGACTGGCAGCAGGAAGATGAGACTGGCTTAACTCACTCACAGTCTAATGAAGTTTTATCTTAAAAATTTGAGACTAATTGAAAATGGTTCATGAGAAATTCAGGTTTGACAGTCATCTGTTTCCAGGAAGTTTCAGAATCACTGCTACAAGTGATGAACAATACTAAGTATGACTACAGCCTCTTGACGCTCACAGGTTCAGGACAAATTCATTCAGTGTACTAGTGGAAAAAAATCATTCCTTCCAAGTAAAAAAAAGCCACAAGTTGCTGCTGAATGGGATTCTTAACAGCTGCAGTATTAACACCTGTTATAAACAAAGGTGTACCTTTGATGGTCGTTTTGCCTCAGAAGTCTCATTTTCACACTGCTTCATTTGGTATTATAAAGTGACTCAAATTTAATTTGGGCGTGTATAGTGCACACTGTTGCCATATGTCCTGACACTTGTTACATCCTATTCTTTTGACTTTCCTTATCCACAGAAGCCAGCAGAGACAACTCTCGAGTAACACTATTTGTTCACTTGGAGGTAAAGTCATACATTTATGTTCTTGTGCAATGGGAAGCATGTTCTGCAGTTTTACAGATGTGGTACATGCATCACATGCCGTATCCCAGAACTGAGGACAAAAAACCCCCAAACAACCCATTGTAAAGAGGCACTCAGCTAAAGAGAAAGTTCTTGTCAAAATGACAAAGTCTAAAATAAAAACACCTTCATAAATCACCTTGTTGGATTCTCCTGGAGTAAGAAGCAAAACACGCTTGGAAAATATTAACTCCTTTTCCTGTTAAACTTACGCCCCAGAAGGTGTATGGAGCCAAGTAATCTATTCTGTTTTGTTAATAAGGAAGCTTCTTGGTAAAATTGCAAATGATTTTTGTTTAGCAACAGCAAATGGCGCATCACACAAGTGCACATCCTCTATGTGTCTACCGTAAGGAAGTCAAGGAAGCCTGGCAGTTGCTCATTATTATTCCTCACACTGCTTCTAATGAACAGATCTATGCTCTCACTTTTCATTGGCTTAATCAAGGACTCTCTATGATATGCAATTAATCTTTAATATGAAAGTGATTAGGGAGAAGAAAAAAAGTGCAGCTGAATATTCTGACCACGGAAAACCAGATTAAGGAATTATTCAAAATCCATTCCCTTTATATTGCATTTTTACATTTGCCAATCTCTTGATACATGAAAGCTCAGTGAAACAAGTTTATTTTTATAACCCATGGAACAAGTTTCACAGTTTTCATTCAGATGGATATGTTGGGACATCTTTCAGCAGTGAGTCCACATTGCAATTTCAACACTCTAAAGAAAACTGGAGGAAAGAAACACATTACCACAGTTTACAGAAAGGTATTGGAAGTACATATTGAAATCATAACACTGGCAAACCTTTCACATCCATCCTCTCCTGGCCAAACATACCAAAAACACCAGATGTGAGCCTAGGTTGTCCGGCCTTGCTAAACCTTGCCTGCATAAGAGGTCTTTGAACAGGGGCTTAAAAGCATGGAAGACGACAGCTGGAGAAGCTGCTCTCCACTGGGACAGGAAAGCAGCTAAGACTCTTTAGATGGATGGATGGCCTTGACCACCACTGCATATCTAATTCAAGCTTGAGACGCACTGACTGGGTATGGCAAATCTTAAGGACAGGAAGGAGGCTGAAATCTAAGAAGGAATCAACTAAAGATGGATTCTCTGGGTTCAGTGCAGAAAGGACTAAGCCCCCGGGATGTCTAAGCAGGGCACAACGTAAACACGATGAAAGAGTGTTAAATAAGATTGTCTGAATTTTCCAATCAACACTCCCAAATGTTTTGAGATGGCACATGAGCCACAGAAAAAAAAAAAAATCAGTATTGATATTTTGGAAAGTTAGTTATTTTATCACAAGCATTACTTTTATTTTTCATCAAAAACAGAATTATATTATTGGCTGGTTATACAGCTAACACTGCTATAAGCAAGTCTTTTAATATGAGCAGTCTTCGCATGCATTTTTGTTTCTCTAGAAACTTCAAAGGACTTAAACTTTCAAAACATGAAGGCCCCTAAGAACCAGCTTCTGAGGAGATTTATGGAAACCAAGATCCTTAAAGAAGTCTCTAGTCACTTTTTAAAACAATAGTAATCACCTAAAATGGAAAAGTAGCAATAAGTCATTACTGTATACATCTCTGACCATTTCATTCAACTCTGTTCAACAGATCATTTCCACCAGGATAGTTTCCAAGAGTCAGCAGAAAAAAAAAAAACCAATTCTATGAGACAACTGTTTTCTTTTCCTTCTGAAAGAAAAACATTTGAATATTTTGTATGGTAGGCAAAGGTCCACAGTGGGTAAGTCAACTTTGAACAGTGATGTATTAAAAGATCCAGCCTTCTAGGACTTGCTGGAGCTGGATCCTATTCCCCCAGCAGGGCAATGTCCCCAGCCTGAAGCCATGTCTCCAGAACCTGCCTCTACCCTGACAGCTCCCCGGACTAACGCTGCCTTCCACCTGCCACACCTGCAGCTGTATCAGCGTGGATTATGTGTATTTCTTTTAATCAAAATATATCTTTGATACTTATGAATTCCCTCCTGCATTTAGCCCCATATCATCACCTTTATAATGTTTTTAAATAAAAAACTAGAAAATAAAAACCCATCTTCCCATAAAAGCTCACATGCACGATAGCACACCATACTCAGTTTGATGGGAACCACTCAGAAGTGACAATAATGTGGTAGCCTTGCATTTCTAAACCAGGATCAATATAAATCTTTAAGTTACTTCTGCATTATTTTCTTTTTTTAAAAAATCATCTACAGCTGAGAAATAGATTCTGCTAGAACAGCACCACCTTTCCAACGACAGAAATGCAATCTCTCCCATGCACATGGAACTGCATCTCTCAGGAGATATGCACAGCCCAAACAATGGAGCAGACCCCTGAGTATACGAATATATCCTTGCCCACACTCCCAAACCCTCTTAGTACAAGTCCTCTGACACCCAACTCAAGCTTGTATTTTCACATTTAGTTGCCAGCAATAGTTTAGGTTCCTGACACAAACACAATGCAACAAGCCTATTGCCTGCCCTGTGCAAACCTGAAGAATGGATTATATTCAGTCTGAAATAAAAATAAAACTGAAAGCTGCTTCACACCTTGCAGTTCTTCCATATTTTCCCTCATACCTTCCCAGTACTGTTACCTTGAAAGAGGAGTGACCTTAACTGTTTCTAAGAGAATCAGTCTCTTATAGTATCCTGTCTCCAAGGTTTAGAAAAGCATGCTATGAAAAAAAAGAGACACTAAACATGTTCCTGACTTCAGACCATCAAAAGAATCTTTATACATTGTTTATTATATCCATCTAGCTTAGATGCCTGTAATTCTCCAGTTTTCAGTACACAGAGCCTCCTTCCAGGGACTGAACAGGGAGCAGCTTTTCACAACACCTAGAGGAACTTAACTACCTCCTCAACTTTGATCCCTCTGTCAGATTCAAATAATCTGATCAATGGGGGCAAAAGCTATGAAGTACCAATTGGAGAGAGACAGAGAAAACTGGATCAGAGGATTGTTAATCTGTAAGCCTCATTTCTTTCTGAAACCAGGCTAAAGAAGTATATTGGGACAAAAGACTTGTGACAGCCCATCGCTTACCTACTCATGTGCAGGAATGCACCTGGATAGCACGGTAATTATGGACTTGAGAATTTAGGGGGTTATTTTAAATTATGTACTTACCCTGGAGCAAAAGCTCTAAAAGGACAAATTGGAAGAAGTCATTATCTCACTCAACCTCTCCCAGCGTTTCCTCCCTTCCCCCTCTTTTTAATTTTAACCTTGACCACAGCCTGCTCTAACAGTCGGGCTTCTCCTTTTGTTTGACACTGTAGTAAAGTTGTAGAGCTGTTTGTGAAACGTGTTGCCATGGAAACTAATGTGTGCTGCCATGGAGATCATGTTAAATCCAGCTTCACATCTTCACCGCAGACTCAAGAAAGGAGGAAGAGAAGGCAAGGAGGAGAAATCCTTCCCTGAAAAACCAAATGTTTTGAAATATTATACAGCAAACCTAACATGAGAAGTGACAAAAATCGAGGTCACTTTTAAACCATCAACATTAACTAGTAGTTCACACAATGCTTTCTGAGATGCCACTTCTTAAAACAATATTCTCAGAACCCATATAGTTCAGGACTTCAAAGTGTTGAACAACATATGTGCAAAGTTTAAGATTCATTTTTAAACTATCTAGATACCAAAAAACCTTGCTCAAGAATTTTTCCAAGTCAAGTAATTTCAGGATGGAAGGAAGGGAGGGAAGGCAGGCAGGCAGGCAGG
>VZTJ01006208.1:1047886-1102062 GCA_013397795.1 Orthonyx spaldingii | reverse complement strand
ATGAGATGGAGATGGAGACGATGAGATGGAGATGGAGACGATGAGATGGAGATGGAGATGAGATGGAGATGATGAGATGGAGATGGAGCCTGGGCACAGCTGAAGTTTCACGCTGCTGTTCTCTAGGCAGGACTGTCCTTGTGATGCTCCTGTGCTCAGACTAAACAGTGATGGGCCCTGCTTTGCACCTACCCAAAATTCCTCTTAAATTCATTATTGTGAGCCCACCGTGATCAACATGTGGGGAAAGAGTCTCACTCCAATTCTTCTTTCTGCTGGGTCTTCATTTTCTGTCATCATTAAAAGCAGCACAGAGCTCCATTTGAAATTTCTACCCCAGGTTTTTTCCTAGCTTCCAATAAAAACTTTAATTAGACATTTATTATAGATGAGGAAATCTATAAAAAAAAAAAGCTGCAAAGTGAAAAAACACTGAAATTTTAATGTTTCCATTGCAACTACTTCCACTTCTGAAAAATTAAAGGAAAAAAAAAAAAAAAACCCAAACCAAAACAGAACCAAAAGAAATGAAATATTTTAGTTTGATTTCCTGAATGTCCCTGAAATTTTTCAGAACAGTTCAGTATTAAACATCTCTTTGTCTTTAGTGATGCATTCCTTGCTGGAGTTGTAGAATCCCAGCTTGCTGCAAAGACAGGGATAACAGAACTCCAAAGAATATCCCAAAAATATCCTGGAGTGCTGCAATGAGCCTGATACACTGTGAATCACAAGTACAAGAGGAATTCCTCTCCAGAGATCTTAGCTGGAGGTGTCCAGCTCCCGGTTTTTTATGAGGCAGTGTTCAGTGTGTCATAACTAAAATGGGCTCATTGTTTTGTTTGACTGCTTTCAAGCAAAGCACTTAGAAAATTGAAACTTTGGAGCCATGGTTCTATTTTTAATCAGTCTTGTTTCTGGCTGAAAGTTTATATTGCGCGTTGATTTTTCCAAATAAACAAACCAACTCCAGCAAATGCAAATTTTTCCTTTGAGAAACTGCATTTTCCATTGTGTATTTCCAATTCATCCCAATGGAAAGTGCCTGAATAATTCAATAATACATAAAGAACTGAAGGGAAAGGGATGGAAGTGGAGCCTGAATGCTATTTGGCCAAAGCCCAGAATTAGGCTGGGAGGAGAAAGATGAGCGTGGAGTGATGTAAACCCTCTTAAGTGAGGCCTAATGATTCACAAATGCCATGAAATGCATAGGTGGAGTCATTTGTATCCCACACGCAGGCAGCAAGGGATTTGAAAAGTGCAGCAAAAGAATTATTGGCCTAATCAGAAAAAAAGCCAAACTCAGCTCTGGTTTGCTTCACATGAGTCTGGTGGAACGTGGCAGGAGCTGGGCTAAGGTGTCACCCTGGGAGGAGCCTGACTCCTGCCAGGAGCTGTGGGGCTGAGGATGGGGCTGGGGGCTGCTGGGTGCCCTCCTGGGCAGGGAGCTGGGCATCAGGACAGGAGGGGATTTAAAGGTAAAATCATTTTTGAGGCTGTCATCAGCTTTGGGGGCTTTAACTGAGTGTTAGGACATGAAGGAGAAGTTTTACTCCTGGAAAAACCATCTGTGCCATGTCCCCACTGGGATGCAGAGACGAGAGGGGCAGGGACTTGGGACAATGTGCAGGCCCTGCTTGATCTCTCGCCTTCCTTCCCTCCTGCTCTTGAATTCTCCACCCTTTTTATTTTAAATTAATTTTCTGAGACAAGGAGAAGACGCTGCCTTAGCTTTGTCCTTGTGAGTCACAGATCTTGCCTTGATTGAAGGAATATTTTTACACCTAAATGTACAGGTTACCATCAGTTTTTGACACCTTGTCACTTGCCATGGCCCCCAGTCAATCTCTCCCCCTCTCTACTGTGCCCTCTGATTGTGCCCTGCTAAATATCCCTGTGCTTGTGCCTCCCCAGGAGGTCAGAGCTGCTCCGTAACCACCTCACCTGTCAGCAGCCAGCTCTCCCAGCTCTGCAGCGGGTCATAAAGTCACAAAATCCTGAGCAGGTAGAGGAGAACTTGGGGAAACTTCTTCAAATCAGCCCCAGGAGAGAGACAGCAAGAAGAGAGCAAAGCCACTGAGAGCTCCTGGACACCTTCTCCTGCCAGTGTTCCCAAGAGCAGGTTCTGAAAATGCCACTGCCATGGGGGTCTCTCTGAGCCCCACCCCAAAAAATCCTCTGAAACACAAAGAGAAAGCTGGAAAAGGAAACTGCTGTGATTTCTTCACTTGTAAGCAAGGCATGGATGCATAAAGATATTATTTACTGAAAATAAAACTTCACCCCCTGACTAATTCTTGAGGATGTGAGAGGGACCCTGGGCAGAAGTGGCTCACAGAGAGAATCCTGTGGGAGTAAACGTAAAGGACCAGACCAATGTGTCACCATTATCATATAACTGCCACGAAGTGGAACCACCCAAATTACTTCAGGCAAAACCTGGAGATGTGACATCAGCTTTGTCACCTGCTTAATCTGAGACAGAGCAGGTGGAGGTGAGACCAAGGTCATCATTCATCTTGGGCAGGGAGCTCTAAGCTGAGCTGCACAAACACTAAACCCTCCTGCATCTCTCTGCCAGCTCCTGAGAGGCAGATCTGCCAGCACCGAAGCTCGTGTGGCAGTGGAAGAACACTGTTATCTTCTTATCAGGAGATGACAGCCACAAACACCTCGGCCTGAAAGACTGCTCTGCTATCACCCGGGGTAAGCACCAACCTGCTTCACAAATAATCTAATTTAGGTGGATAACAGAGGGCTTGAATGTGGGAGGTGGAATTCAGAGCGCTGAGAACAGGACAGGGACTTCTCACATGAGTGCAAAGCTGGTGCAGCAAAACCACACAAACTTTGCTCTCTACTTGTGATTGAGGCAGGGAGGGAACGGGGCGTCGAGCTGGCTTGTATGCCAGAGATATATTAATCATTAATGGAGTATTAGTATTTAAAGTCCCCAGATCTGCCTCTAACATGGAAAATAATCCCTCCTGCCATGGATGGTTTGTTTCACCGAGTAATCCACTCATCCTCTGCTATAATCACAGCAGGCACGACTTCCGCAGGGACTTTTTAGTGTCAGCAGACTTTGGACTGTGATGTCTTTGAGGCAGAGAATTGTCTTTTCGCTGTGTTTGTGTACCTGCAGGTAAGCTGGGGAGGGGCAGCTTTTAGAAATCCCATGCACTGAGTAACTGCAGTTAGTCACTCCTACATCCTCCCCTCTCCCTGGAGCACTCCATGTCCTTGTGTCTCTCCCAGACACATTTAAAAGAACAATTTTTCTTGTGACAAGTAAGGCAAGAAGTGTGAGCTGGTGTCTGACAGGTTCAGGGAGAAGCTCACAATGAGGCAATTAGACATGGAAAGTGCTGATTAGAAGCACCATCACTCATAGCAAGGAAAGAAAAAAATCTGAAGTAGCAGGAGGAAAAGGGAAGCGGAGATGAAAAAAAAAAGAGAAAATGAAGCATTTGATGAAACAGGTTGTTATAAAAAGTTTGTGATTGCCAAGGTCTGATACCAGGCTCTAGGACTGCTCAAACTTCTCTGGAGGGAGCTGGGCTTGGTTACCTCTGGAGACAGGAGGCTGCCCTTGATGGGAATAAAACCTTAACAGCTTTTCATTGCCATGCTGGGGTTGCCAGTCACCAACTCCTCCTGAGCTCCCCTCTAGCCCAGCCCAAACCTATTCCTGCAGCCCTTCCCATCCCTCCCTCTGGCTGGAGCAGTGGCTGTGCTGCTTTCCCGACAGCCCCAGCCAGCCCCGGGTGCCTGGTGTTGTCACAGAGGAGGTGTCACGGAAAGTCAAGAAAGAAAAACACTTTATGCAAATCCTCTCCGTGTCTCTTTGACTGCCACGGGTTGGGCAAAGTGAACCTGTGACAGTGCTGTCACCGTGGCTGTGCTGCAAGAGGTCATCAAAGAGCAGCGATGAGCCCTGGGGAAGGGGCAGAGGGCTGGGGAGTGCAGCCAGGGCTGCTCCAGACATCCTGATTTCAAGGAGGGTTTTTTAAAAGGGTTCTTGCACACCCTGTAATCCTCCCTGAGGAGACAGGGACGGAGGGGAGGAAATAAAACAGCCCAAGCCTTCACTGAGCCATTCTTTTGGAAATACATATCCCCCATTTTGGTCTCTTCAGTAATTTCTAGCAAACAGCTGTAGCTCGAGCCTGGTGTAACCATCCCAGGGAAGGTAAAAGGGCTGCAGACCATCCAGATCAGATATATGTGCAGCTGGACCTGCCTCGTAGAGTGGTGACAACAAGCAGTAAAATATTAACACCAACGCAATAATAATATCATTATAAAATGCATTCATCTCCAGGGCTGTCACTGCACTGGAGGGCCTGGCTCCAGCAGATTCCAGCCAAGCCTGGCTCCAGGGCAGGGATCCTCTGATCTCCAACTCCAGGAGCTGCTGCAGAGGGGTCTTGGTGACTCAGGATGGGGCATGGGGCAAAAGGCACCTGCTCTGTGTGAACTATATATGAAATAAATAAAGCATTATTATGTCTTCCAGGATTTAAGGGAGCCCTCAAGAAACACGGAGAGGGACTATTTACAAGGACTTGGAGAGACAGGACAAGGGGGAATGGCTTCACACTGACAGAGGGTGGGTTTGGACTGGATATTGGTAAGAAATCCTTCTCTGTGAGGGTGGTGAAGCCCTGGCACAGGGTGCCCAGAGAAGCTGTGGCTGCCCCTGGATCCCTGGAAGTTTCCCAGGCCAGGCTGGATGGGGCTTGGAGCAGCCTGGGACAGTGGAAGGTGTCCCTGCCCATGGCAGGGGTGGGATGAGATGGGCTTTGGGGTCCCTCCCAACCCAAACCGTTCTGTGATTCCATGATCTACCTTATTATTCATGACCCAGCTTTTCACCCTTTTGCTCTGCAACATTCCCAACCTTTGCTGAAGAGATTTGGGAAGGCACCACTGGAGCTTGACCATTTGGGGGGAATCAGGTGCTCCTGGGAACCCCGGACTGCGAACAGCAACACACGAGAGCCGTTTGAGCACCCAGCGAGAAAGTGCTCTGCCTCTTATGGAATTTAGGTGGACGGACTGTAATTACCCAAATATTTATGGGTTCTCTTTATTGTATGAGTCACTGAGGGCTTGTGAGGGGGCAGACAATTTCCATTTTGTTTAGGGCAGAAATATCCCCGGAGACCAAGCTGATCTATGGAGCTGCCATATCAAACCCTCCTAGGAAAGGGGAAAAAAAAAAGATAATGCATTTATTAGTCAGCTCACATTGGACTGCTGTGTGTAGAAAAGGAGAGAACTGAACTGAAAAATGCTTTTAAAACCACAATTCCATAAGCATCTGTCTCATTTCAAGTACGGCTGGGGCCTTTCTGTCTCCTGAAAGGAAAGGAGAGGGTGAATTCAAATGATCTGTAGCTCTGGAGTGCTGAAGGGGAAAAAAAAGTAATTTCCAAATAGAACTGCATCCCTGCAGACAGTGACCAGGCACAGATAACCTCCTCCAGGGAGCCACACTTCCCCCAGCCTCCCTCCCCAAATGACTCGATCTGAGCTCCCTCTGCTCTCCCCGAGGCTGAGATCAGAGCTGTAGGAAGTCACCAGAAAAGAAACAATCATTCTTGGCCACCAGACAAGTGGAGGAAGAGGGGAAAAGGAGAAGGTGGGGAAGTGATGTTTGTCCCCATCCCTGCCCTGTTTGTTGCATTTTAGCCCCCAGTCACCTTCCCCACGAGTGCCGTGGTTCCTGCAGGACACCCTGACCCACACAGCACGTGAGGGGAGCTCTGGTGGATCCCAGCAGCAGCAGGACATGCAGGAGATGTGGCACAGGCAGTGGAAATGCTCTTTCCCATGCTGGAACCTGTGGAAGGCTGTGCCTTGGGCAGAGGAGCAGAAATCCTGTGTGACCGGGGCTGTGGCTGCTCCCAGCCTCACAGCTCCTGTGTCTGTGCATCTCTGAAGAGGAAGGGAATGAGGGAAAAGAGGAGCCACAGAGAAGGCGGGAGCAGAAACTGCCCTGAAAATTCCTCTTGGTCCTTTGGAGCAGCACAGCATCTCAGTCTTTGTCCAAAATGGGGCTCTCCAGCAGCACCCAGAGCGGAGCAGTCCCTCCTCGGATCCGTTGGCAGCGCTGGTGGAGGACAGTCCTGTTCCACAGAAAAGCTCCCGGGGCTTTGCTGAGGTGCTCCCTGGCCAGGGAGTAGGAGCAGCCCAACCTTGGGAGAGGCCACAGCTCGGCACAGGCTCCCTGTGCCGTGGAGCATTCCCAGGCCAGTGCTGTCACCACCCAGCTCTGCTGTCCCCCAGCCTGGTGGCCCTGGGGGTGCAGGGGAGGAAGAGGAGCACACAGGGCACACCACGGTGCCAGCAGGACCCTGCTTGGGGGAGGCACAGCAATTGTGGTGCTGTTGAATCTGAGGATCAACTTGAGAAGGAAATGGAGAATAAAGAGCAGTAAATGAGCTGGATTAGAGGAGCTGTTTTACACAGCCCTTCATTTAATCCTTTGCTTTCCTTTCATTGTTTAATTGGTTTAGCTCTTGTACTTTTAATGCTGCAGGCAGAGAGAGCCAACCTCCTCTTTCCTTCTCTTTTCCTGCCTTTCCTTCCCTCTCTTTACATCTCACTATCTAATCCCATTTCTCTCTTTCTCCCTCCATTTCTGTCTCTATCCCTTGTTCTCATTCCTCCAGCTTCTTTCTCTCTCTCTTCAGGCCCCATATTACTCAAGCTGCTTTTGTTAGCGCTGTCAACTGCATCAGCGTGTAAGTGAAATTGTACTGTAAGTGAAGTTAAAAGTATTTCTATGGTGGGATATTTAATCATTTGAATCCTTGATAGGAGCAGCTCTTTTTATTTTCACTAGCTATAAATCCAGGCTCTATCTAATCTCTGATCTCGACGAGGAGAGAATTAACCAACGGAGTGTGTGACTGGAAAGGAAAAGGCTGGAGAGAAGGGACCACTTTATCTGAGTGTGGAGTGGAGCAGCATAGGAATAAGGCAAGGAGCCATTCCCAGCTCCCTGCCATTCTTCTCGCTGCCTTTCCCTCAGTCTACCTTCGCTCCCCTCCCCAGACACACCAGCATATTGAAAATGCCATTTTCCATTTGCAGTTCTTTCTTTTCCCCCTTCAACGAGTCACTCAGCCCGTGATGGTGGGGAGGAGTTGTGTCTCTGACCACAGAGCCCTGGGTTTCAGTCCATCTCCAGCTTGCACTGGCCGGGGTTGGAATGACTCCAGGTGTGGATGGCACCTGTGGGCTGGACTCTGCCTCGAGGGGGTGTATGCCAGGTTTGGGATCTCGAGGTAACCCTTCCTCTCTCTGCTCCAGGAGCTGCCTGTACAAATGGAGCCAGTGATTGTTCACCTTCTCCTCTTCACCTGGGTCTCCTTAGAGCAGGTGAGAGCCTCCCATGCTGCCACCTCTCCGAAGCACAGGGCCGAGTGCCTCTCATCAGACACACTCCCAGGACTCCTCTGTGCAGAGAAACCACCCATCCCACTGCTCTGAGTTAAACCTTTTTATGTGAAGTTCTGCATGAAGGTCATATATCAATATCTTTCCTTCTTTAGCCCCTTGTTTCCCCTCCAGGCTTGTGGGGTGAGCCCTACAGCTCATTCCCTTTTCCATAATTCTGTTACTGGTACACAGCACATCTCCATCAGCTAAGGAGGAGAATGGGGAGATGATCAGAAATGTTCTGACCGATGGGAGACTCTCCTATTTTTCCTCTCAGAATGTGGTGATTTGGTGAAAGCAAAGCATTCTACTGAGATGTGGTAATCACAACTGAGCCCCTGGCAGACCAGGATCATCTCTGGAAGCTTTCCTGCTGGTTTACAGGTTGTGAGGAAAAAGGAAAGGTCCATAGCTGTGGGAGTCTGCTAGGAAAGAGGGAAGTTCAGTGGCAGGATTGCATCCAGATCTTCTGGAAAAACTGAATATTTCTGTCTCCTTAGGGCTGAGACTGGACCAGCAAGTGAAGGCAGCAGCCATGTACATCAAGGCAGGCGTGAAACAAGAGTCCCAGAATCCTACAATGGTTTGGGTTGGCAGGGACCTTAAAGATCATCTCATTCCAACTCCTGCCATGGGCAGGGACACCTTCCACTACCTCGGGTTTCTCCAAGCCCTGCCCAGCCTGGCCTTGGACACTTCCAGGGGTGATGCAGCCACAGCTGCTCTGAGCACAAACAGCAGGAAAAGGTGTGGGGAACCTGTGTGGGTTGTCCATACATTGCCTAAGCCTTGCCAACAATTTAAGCTCTCTTAAAACCCCAGTCCAAGAGCTCCATGCAGAGAACTGCAGTCTGATTACACAGAGCATTAGGGCATCAATATTTACATTGAGAATTTGTCTGAAGGATGAGAAGTGCTACAGGTGCTCAACACTGTAGCTGCATTTCCTTGAAGGAAAAAATCCAGGCTATCCTTTCTCCTCCCTCCTCTCACTTCCAATTCTCCAGCACTTGTCTTTTGTTTCTGTGGCCTGTTGGTTTGCAAAGTCACCACAGGAATTACGGCTCGCCAAGGAAATGCAGGAGCTCTGATGACTCGAAGGTGAAGCTCCCCCCTCCTCCTCACTTTCAGGAGGTGCTGGGAGCCATGGCTGGTGCTGGGCAGTGCTCTGCAAAAGTGGACGATCAGTCACTGTCACTGGCAGGGGAGGAAGCAGGGGGGATGCCGAGTTTGCATGGAGGCCTGGTTGCACAGAGAGATTCACACAGCTGTGCTGCTCCCAGTGTAAGCACGGACAGCCCCATCCATCACCGGCCTCCCTCCCTCAGCACACGGCCAGGGCAGAGCGATGATTTAGTGCCTGCAGCTGCAACAAGCACTAAGTTTCTCTAAAACAGCAGCATTTAAAAATTGGGGATGTTTTGCATGTGTGTTTTGTGGTTCTAGGGAGAAGGGAGCAGGCAATGCCAGGAGCTGGGAGCTGCAGAAGAGGGGAGGCCTTGCAGGGAATCGTCAGCTTTCTCCGTTCTGTTCCTCTCACATCTTCCACTCACAGGGATCTGCATGACACAAGTGCCCCTGGGGCACTTCAGTCCTGGAGCAGGGTCACCCCAGGTTGCTTGAAATCTGTGGGAGGGGTGTATCAGGAGAAGCAGTAAATGAAGCGGATGGAAGAACAGGAGCCAGCATTGATCAACAGGCGTGGAAGGATCCACTGAGACTGAGGAGCGAGGGGCAGTGCTCCCATGAAATGAGCAGTGTGAGCAGTGCTGGACCCCTCCCCAGGCATCCACCCCTGCACCCCTGCCCCCAGGCAGGGCAGTTTCCCTCCATCACTGGTGTCCTCAGGCTTCCCTGCCAGAGGGGTTCATTCTCCTTGCAGCAGAGGTGTCAGTATGCCAAGGGATGGGAATATGGAACTCAGGTTATTGGGGGTGATGTGGTTGTCTCCAGAGGTGTTGGGAGCTCAGGGCTGGGCAGAGCTGCGGAGGGGGCAGGGAGGGTGCAGACTTTCCCCGGTGTGAGGGAGAAGGGTTCCCTGAGGATCTGAGTGAGGGAGGAAGGTTGTGCCCTCTGGGCAGCAACACGCAGGAAATACTGAAAATCTGAGATGAACAGAAATTGAGGAAGACTTTTCTCCATCCCTGAGCTGCTCCCAACCCTTGTCACCCCCCAGGAGTGAATCTGCTCTCCTTTGGTGGATGCAGCGTCCCGGCAGGTACCACATGAAGGAAAGGGAGAGAGGGCAGCCCTTATCTTTCCCTGCAGCAGCTCAGATTTCCTCCTGCCGTCCCCGGTCACTGTGCCGAGGCTGGCTGTCCCTGCCCATGCCTGGCTGTCGCTGGTGTCCATCTCGCAGGCACGTTTCCATCCCGTGTGCCGTTTGCTCAGCCCGTGCTAATTATGCCCTTGACATATGCAGCAGGAGCGCCTGTGTCTGTAGCAGCGCGGAGGTGAGCGAGGTTAATTAACTCGGAGGAAGGAAGCTGAGTGTCCCCACATCACACCCCCTTCCATATGCATTCGTTTTGAAGCCTGAAGACACTGTTTAACCAAACACAGCCCACGACAAGCTAACTTTGCTGATTCCTGCCTTCCTTCCCCGCAGCACTAACGCTGCCTGGGATGGACGGCTCCCCAGCTGATGGAAAGCCTCACGGAAACCATGGCCTTGCCAGAGAAGGTGGTGCCTCATCCACAGGTGATTTTCCAGGAAGTGCAGGCAGATGCTGCTGGGGACACGGCACTGGCACCCTTTGTGCCTGCTCTGGCTGGGACTGACCCTCACCGCCCCCGCTGCAATGGGATTTGCTGCAGGAGATGCACAACACCACCCTCAGCCTGGGGGTTTCTCCTCTCCAGCGCTCCCAGACAATGCCAGCACCCTCTGGTGCTGTCAGCCACAGGCACAGACCTCCCAGGTTTGCCTTGCCTCGCTGGCCAGGAGCAGGACCTGCACGTCCTGCAGCTGCAGCAAACTGCCCTGCCCCTTCCCCAGCTCTGGGGATGAGACCTCGGATGCTTTGGGCAAGGGGATTTTCACCGGGACTTTCACTGCTCTAAATGTGCTTCACTTAGGGGATTCCTGCAGTCAGATGATACCTGAGAGGTACCAAAAACCTCAGGTGCAGCTAAGAGGTGTCACTGCTGCCCTGTAGGGTGATCACACACACAAATATAACATGGATGGGCCCGGGTCAAGCCACACGTGTGATTCTTGGAGATTAAATCTGGGAGAATGAGTGGCAGCTGCTTGGCCCTTGACTTTTCCTTCTGTTAGCACACAGCCTTGAAGGACTCGCTGTCCTTCTTCTTTCTCACCCCTCTGCAGCGCTCCCCCCTGCACACTTTATATCTCAGGGCTGTAAATTCTTTGCAGCGAGGCTGCTGCCTCTCTGTTTGCACAGCACCTTTTGCAGTGGGGCTTTCAGGTGCTGCTGAAATATAAACAGCAATACAGCTTCAATTATAAACCCTGCGAGGACATGGACAGCACAAGCCACAGGTTTGTGTCTCAATCAGGAGACTCCACAGGGGCCACCTTCTCAGTGCTGCCCCATTTTTTGTGTCCATTGGGCAGCTGCTAAGAGGGGCTAGTTATGCTCCTTTCTTTCCACTCCCAATAATTACAGGTCTCGCAGGAAAATTTTAGAAAGGTTTTAAGAGATTTTATTAGAAAGAATTTGGGTCCTGTGCAATTATTGGTTTAACAAGGCACTTTGCTCACCCCGTGCACTAGAAATGTTATTGATCACACTGCATTTATAGAGAGAGCAAGAGGCTGGCTCTGTATTTCTATGTAATAGGTACACTGGCATATATTTATATGTAGAACTTAAAAGGTCCTGAATGTATGCACACAAGTGTGCAGCTGTATATCTGCACACACACACAGAGCCCAGGGTGGAAAAGGCTAATAGGTATGGAATGTACACGTTTGTCTGTCCTGTTGGAGTGTGTCCATCTTATTCACTGAAGGCAATAGAGGGACATGGTGTGGGAGTTTGGGGACCAGACACCAACAGGCCCTGCTCAAACAGCAGGGAGCAGCTGCTCTGTGTCCTGTGCATGGTTTTGGCCACCTCTGCCTGGAAAGACTCGAGTGACACAGTCCAGGCTTAGGTCTTGAGTCCTGCATAGGGAAAGGCTCAAGTTTGTGGCCACAGGATGAGTTATTACCCCCAAAGCAGAGAGAGCAGAGCTGTAAAAATCCAGGGGGTAAGGTGCTTGAAATCTTGCAGTGACGAATGTCATGTGGAACAATTATGATTTCCTTTCATTTGCAAATTTTGCTGCTGTTCATGATCTGGATTTTCATCAGAAAGGATTCTGGAGCAAGTGTTCACTTCAAGCCAGCAGGATCCTGAAAATGACTTTAAAGATCTGAGCCTTCTCAAAACCCATCCTTGCCCCAGCTCTAAAGCCTGGTTCTGATTTCCTGACCAGAGCTGTCCCTTTAGTGCCTTATCCAGTGAGTGCCTGGTGCTCCCAGCACCGTGGCTTTCCCCTCTGGATGGCAGCCTGGTACCAGCAGCCCATCTCAAAGTCTGCTCCAGGCACCTGCATGGTAGAGACAGGAGGGAAAAAGCAACTCAGGATGAAATTCTCAGCTGCTGGCTGATGCCAAACCAGCTCCTTTTGCAGAAGAGCACGACTGGGCCAGGCTGAATATATGAGCACTATGCCCCTTGTCATATGAAACCTGGAGTAATGGAGAGACAGATGGAAAGGGTAAATCCTATTAAACCTGTTTGTACCCTGGTGCAGAGTGGGGAAGGGAAGGCTGCAGCACCCTCCTCTCCCCAGGTTAATCTTCCTTTCCGTGTAGCCCAAAAGTCATCCCACTCTCAGCTCAGGGAGGTTTAAATTTGCCCCTCCCCAGCTCTGCTGCTGTCCAAAGGCTGGACGAAGGAATCTGAAATACAGAGTGATCTCAGCAAATACAGAGACAAACAGAGTGGAGAACAACAGACTGAAGTTGCTGGTGCCCTGATACGCAGCCATATTCTTGAGATATGTTTAACTTAGGGGTTTGCTGCCTTCAACATGGACTGATGTGATTGCCTGAGTTCAGAGCCTTCCCCAAGCCAGAATCACAAAATCAGAGACAGCTCCTGCCTCTCATTCTGTTTGTAGTTTGGAGGTTTCATGGTGTTCACGTGGCTCACAAGGTCCTTGGGTGCCCATCACACCCCAATAACCTCAGTGCCTTTCTGCAGGGAACAAGTTTGGTGTGAAGCGACTGGAGATGAGCAGGGGAAGGATATTTTCACTCACATTCTCACCAATGGAAGATTCCCCTCGGGTGGCTCTGGGGCTCAGGCTTGCTCTGTGGGAGGTTGGTCGGTGTGTACAGACAAGCTTCATATTTTTTTAGCAGTGCAGGAGACCTTTCAGATTTGTGCTGTTGTTGGGCTCAAACCTGCAGCTCAGCTTGGCTGTGCAGAGCCAGGACTGAGGCTGGAGGCAGCACTTTGCCCAGCCAATCCATTTCTCTCCCTTTGCATGGCAGTGGGGGTTTTTCTTCACATCCCTGTGCCTTTCCCTCCCGGTGCTCACACACCTCTCCTGCAGCAAATGACTGCGTGTGTTTACAGAGAAGGAGAGTTAATAGAAACCAGGCAGAATTCGAGCCTCTCTGGGACTGCTTTACACACTGACAAAATCATTCTTTCCTCCCACGTTAAATATTCATGGCACTCAGATTTTTAGATACAAAGGTACATTTTGTTACTAAATGTGTTGATCCAGAATAGGCTCCTCGGCAAGGGGAGTTTTCCACCCTTTTTCAGAGCAGAAAAAGCAGGCGGGGCGTGTGCCCCAAAAGCCATGCAGTCTGACTTCATTTCCATCATGTCTCTTTTGGGGGTTGTTTTGATTTGGGAGCAATTTTGCCAAGGTATTTATGGCCCGAACTGCTATTTGTACAACGCTGGGCTTTTGTGTACACGTGAGTGTGTGTCCCCTGTACAAATAACACGTCAACATCTCCGTGCTTCCCAGCCCGTGCTTAAGCCCATAAAACAAGATGCTTTAACAAAAGCCCCATATATTACTGCCATTCTGAATATTTGTAATTTTGAGACAATATTTACATAGCCTGTTCAGACTAAGCTCCCGGGCCTGCTGACAGATCACAGGCAGCTGAGAGCACAATGCGTGTGCTGCAGTTTAGTGCTAAGCAGGGAAAGGGGAAAAAAAAAAAGCCAAAAATACAAGCAAGATAAAAAAGAACAGACTTATGTATTGACAGGCACATAAAGCAAACAGCAGAGAGAGAATGGGGTGGAAAATCAAATTGTACAAAGCAGTGCTTGGAGGGAGCTGGATTTGCACTGGAGCTTTCAGAGAGGTGTTTGGAAGTGCAGCATCATCTGTGACCACCTCTCCACCTTTTTATTGCAAGCTGAAAGCAAGGTTTTTCCAAGAACTCAGCTCCAGAGTTGAGGTAAGGTCCATTTTCCCCTTATGAAAATATCACTAAAGGTAAAAAAACCCAAACAACCAAAAAACCAAAGCAGAAATTTGGTCTTCTGCTATTTTCTGTTGAATTCGTTCTTGTTTACAAGCGCAGCGATGTTACAAGTTCACTCTGGTTTCATTCTGTGGAATTGATCTTTGAGTACACAGGGAAAAAAATGAGATATTGAAAAAAATCTGGAAAAAGATGTCCATAGTTCCCTTTTTCTTTTTAAAGGAGAAAGCTGTGTGGGGATGTAGCTGTAGCCTGGGGAAGCTGGCAGTGCCACATGCCAGATCCTGCCCAAACCTGTGCAGAGGAGCTGGGTCCTGTGCCTGGGATGGCAATGCCAGGACCCACCTTGTCCTCTCTTCCTCTTGAGATGTTAAAATAACCCTCACTAATTGCCCTTTCCATTGAGCATGTTCAGCATCTGATTTCTGAGCCATTCATGCAATGAGTTGGACCAGAGGTGCCTCCTCAGCCACCTAGAGCTCTCCACGAAATATCCCTTGCTGTTTCATGGGATTTGTCCTCTCCTTTTGTGCCAATTTATACTTTTGTGACCTTATTTTGGTGGTGTCTGACACACACAGTGCACATTTAGCATATGGAGCCAGGAATTAGGATGTGACTTCAGGAAACAGAAACGATGAGTGAATGATTGTCAGCCTGAACACCTTCAGAACCAGCCTACCCAGGAACTGGGGCTGAGCAAAACATTTAAACAGGGCTGGGGACAGAGTCTCAAATTTTCTGCTGCCCATTGATAAGATCCACCAGGCTGCAGTGCCAGGTCAGATGAGTGTAAAAGGTCCTCGTGGTCCTCACCACAGAAACCACAATCAAATTAGCACTAACTGGAAATTGCAGCTGAGAGACCAAAGACTGAATGGGCCATGAAGACTGAATTCCACATTCTCCTCAGGTTTCTTAAATCAGCACTAAAATCACTTGCATTAAAAAGAGAATAAGTACTCTTTTGCAAGTTCTTGGATGTTTTAAAATGTGTGATTCAGCCATATCACGCTCCCATGCAGGAACAATGTTTCATCCATATTATGCATTTATGAAAGTGGTGGAAAGCCCTGGTTTGAAGTCTTGTTGTAGCAGATTCTGCACAAAGTCAGGATTTCTTTCAGAATCACCTCAGAGCCCACAGGCACCACTGATTGTACCTCACACTAACAATGGGTGTTTTATGGCTACCATCAAATGTGGTTTAAAGGAGAATATCCCAATATGTGAAGCTACAAAAAGAGTTCCCCAGTAGCTGTCTGGCCTCCTCTTCATAACACCCAAGCTTATAAAAGGAGGGTATGACCCCTGTGAAAGAAGGACAAAATATTTTTGTGGACACCGGGGTTTGATTTGAGCTGAATTCCTCCTCAGCAGAGTCCCCACCAGTTTACTGCGTTGTTTATTGGCTGTAAACCATCACCTTGTGTTTGAGACACACCTGTCAGGAGCCTTTGAGTCTCAGTGTGATTTCCATCTCCACACACCCTTGTTGAAAGCCTGGCTGAGCATTTCCTTTCAGTGGGCTGCCATCGCTGGCAAAAAAAGTGAATCTTATTTCTGCTTTGATTTCCTCTGGCTTTCTCCTCCAACCCTGCATTCTCTGTTCCTCTTTCTGAGACAGCAAGGAGCTTGGGCATCTGCCAGTCTGGAGTTGTCCCTGTGACTGTGCTCTCATCCCAAAATCTGCAGTGCCCCTTCCTTCACATTTCAGAGGAGGCTGTGTCCCCTCTAACATGCACAGTTCCATGGCCCTCATCCCAGACTATGTTGTCAACCCTCTCCCTAATGCCAACTCATCTCAAACCTTGGGAGAGTTTTCCATCCTGTTTCCTTTCTTCCTTGCCGTGATGAAAGGTTGGTTCTGCAGTAGCACTGTGACAGCACAGAAACCTCTTTCTCGTGAGAAAGAATCTATTTGTTTATGTAAGCAAAGACAAAGGTGTTCGAGCTCTCATGGACCCAGGTGGCCAGTTAGCTGCAGGAGGCGTACAGCTAATGGCCAATCAAGTGAGAGTCCATTTGGTATATAAAAGCTGAATTTAATAAATAAATTGACCTCTTTTACCACTTGATCTCAAACTCTCCTTGTTTTGACATCCGCTCAACAGCGACATAGCACCATGCTCATGCTTCTTCTGAATACTCTGCTGGCATTCCCCTGTCCTGGGAACTCATGCCTGATGTGCTCGTGCCAGAGCTGCTGAGCTGCAGGTTACTCCCATGAACATCATTGATGGGTCCATTTCCAGAGGGAAAAGCAGTGGATCCATCCTAACCTACAGAGAGAGCAATGGAACTGGCTCCTGGATGAGGGAGCTTTCACCGTAAGTGGGAGTAGAGACAAAATGAACTCATTACTGCTTTCACCCAGTGCCAGGCATTAAAAGAATTTAACTGGTTTAGTGCAATTGGCCTTTTTTTGTTATGTATTCGGGCTTCATGATGGACGAGTCGTTAAAAAATAAATACAGAAGTAATGATGGTAGCAATCACAGAAAGCAATTCTCAGATATAATAAAGAGTCTCCTGGATGTGTACAGCCTGTGCTCCACTATTGATTTCTTCCCTTCTTTATTGCACTTCACTCCTCTCCGTTCACCCAAGCCTCAGCCCTCATGCTGCACAGCCTGCCAGCCAACCACAGCCATGAATTATTAACATGAAGGAGCCCTTTAATTGGATGAGCTGCAATTAATAATTCATTGGAGGTGCTTGCAGAGAGAGGGAGGGAGGGAGAGAGAGCAGGCGAGGTGCTGGTGCTGAGAACTGGGCCCACACTCTGGGAGCAAGTGGGAGCTTGAGATGTTCCAGCTGGAGCCCCGGAGGATTGCTGTGTGCCTGGCTGCAGCAGGAGCGAGGCACAGCGAGCAGAGACCTGCCCAGGGAGTGAGAGATGCTCTTGGAAGCGTGACCTACCCCGTGCAGACGGTGTTCCCAGCACGCCGGGTCCATGGCACCGAGCCTGGAGCTGGCAACGTGAGGAGCACACAGCAGGGCACAGAGCTCAGCCGTGAGCCCACCTCCCATCTGTGCCTCCAGTGCTCTCTGCAGCAGCCCCAGGATCCCACCCCAGTTGTGATTTCCCTCCCTGCAGATGACCCAGAGGCAGAGCGGGGTGGGCAAAGCGGAGGGAAGCTGCTCTGCTCATTGCACCAACAGCCCCTCTGCTTCCGGGGCTCCAACAGCAAATTAATATCCTCAGCCACACACAGCCTTGCTGGCTTCCAGCTGACAGGCAAGGCCACAGACCATTAATGTTAATTAATATTTACATTAGAGTTGTGCCTGGAGGGCTCCATTCAGGTCTCTGTGGTGTGATGCATCCTACAAACATATTGAGGATGGGGTCCCCCCTTGTGCTGCTCAGTCCACACAGATATCCAGAGACACGTTCCTCTGCCTGGAAACAGCCTGCCCTGTTTGCTTTTCATAACCTGTGTTTTTTACGACTTCAGTAAAGGAGCCTGGATGGCTATTAAAAAAAAGAAAAAAAAAAAAAGAAGAAAAGAAAATAGGAAAAACAAAGCAAGATTTAGTGCTTGTAGAAGTGGTAGGAATGACAATTTCATACCAATTTCTTTGCTGAGCCTCGAACGTGTGGATGAAAAAGGCAAAACACTCCTGGCATGCAAAGACCACTGAAGTATTTGAGACTTGGACAAGGTATTGGGTCATTCAGCCTGACTCCTTCCTCAGTGCTCACTACCAAATTTCCAGTAATTGCCCCTGTCCTGACCCAAGGAGCACAAGGTGTGTGACTGAATCCTGTCTTCCAGAAGCTCATCCCATGCCTTCATGATTTCACTCTGTCAGAAGAGTGGCAAACCTCCTTCCCCATTTGTGGAGAGTGAGGCTCTGCCCTCTGGGACTCATTAACAGGGAATCAGATCCATAGGATGTCTCAAGTTGGAAGTGACTCATAGCACACACAGGAATTCATCCCAGTTTCCCCATGTTGCTGAAGTCATGGGGATAACCACAATCAGCAGTGACCATCCCAGCTCTGCTCAGTGCACAATGCTGTGCTTTTCCTCTCAGAAAAAAAAAACTTAAAAAAAGGGCAAAACTGGTTTGTGGTGTCAATTTTCTCTCCAGGAATCAACTTGGGACTTCTTTCCTCAGCCTTGGCCACGCCGGTATTGCTTGGTCCAATCTGTGCATCTTCCCCACACTCTCCTGTGTCTTTAATTAACCTACATTGTACCTCCAAGCTCGGGCTTGAAGCCAGAGTAATAAATGATTTGCATAGACTTGTGAGTACAGATATGCTCTAAATCCCAAACCTCCTTCCACTCCTGGCTCCCTCTGAAACAGAGGCAAGCACGGCAACATCTGCATTCCAGCTGAGCTGCTCCATTTGCAAGTTGGGAAGGTGGGGCCAGGCTTTCACCTCTTCCATCTGCTGTGGGGATGTAACAAGGCTTTGATTCACTGAGGGGCTCATTCTTCAATGAAAAATACCTGGGAGTTCGTGCATCTGCCAGGAGCCTTAAAGATAAACAGGGACTTAAATCCTCTCCTGAACCCAAATGTAAACAAATCCATGACCCTGCCAGGCTCTAAGGATCAAGCCTGGCACAGAGTTCTTATCTGTCCCCAAGGGGCTAAGTAATAACACAGGTTTTAGTTTGTAAGCTGCCCCCAAGGCCAGACCAGCCTGGATTCCATGAATACGAGCATGAGAAACACCTTGCTCTTCATTGCCTCTGATCTTCTTATTCCTTCAAGAATCAAAGATATTTTCATTTTAATTATTTTAGAATTACTGACCATACACCTGAACAATTTAGTCAGAAGAGACCCACAATCTATAAAATTTCCCAGTTCCGTGATTTCTTGAATATTTAATACAACAAACTCTACTGTGTAGAAACCTGAAGACTGGAAGAAGAGCCTGAGAATTAGGAATTTGAGACTGATTTTTTTGTTTTAAATGGAAAGAATTGAAACTCTTTGTGTCTCAGTTTCCCCAGTTGTCCAAGTGCCATCAGAAAGTCAGGACCCATCCTCAGAGTGGGAGTTTGAGTCTTAATGAAGAGGTTGCAGGCAGTGCAAATGAGAGCTGCTGCACGGCCACTCGGAGCATTAACGTTGTTATGGGAGCTCCATGGGGACCCGTTCAGGACGGAGAATCATCTTTAAGAGAGATGTGGAGTCTCTCTGCTTCTGCAGGTTAACATCTGACCTTTTAATGCTCCATCTGTACAGTCTGATCCAGTGCAAATGGTTTGATCATTTAATATGGTAAACATAGAAAGAATTTGGGAGAAAATTATGTTCTTTTAGCTGCAAAGCAATGTTTATTTGCTCTGTCTGGCTAACTCCTATTTCTTTTTGTGGTAAGCAGGCTCAGGCTAAGCAAGACTGAGTTAAGGATTCCCCTGAGCTAAAAGTGTGGCCACAAAAACCCTTTTACCAGTGCAAAAACTAATTAAAAAATCCTTGCCTCTGGCTGCCCTTGTGTTGCAGCTTTTCACCCCCTCACCTATGCCTCTGTCAGGGGGTTGGGCTGCAAACCACATCACAGAAATGATCCGTGTTTAAAACCCACAAACACCTGCCCCTCACATCCTGCCTGATCCTTTCAGGACAGGGATCCTCTTAAAAATGCCACTGCCAATGCCCAGCATGGATCTAAACCTCATCACACCCTGCACTGGCCTGGAGTCCTGCTCACATCTTGCTCTGCTCCTGGTAGGGAAATTTGCTCAGACAGAGCAGATCTTGGTGTGATTGTGTGCAGGGAAGGAGCACGTCACCAGAGCTGAGTTACAGGCAGCTCATGGAAAAAGATGATCCTGGGGGCACCAGCAAAGGAGCAGCAGGAGGTGAGAGCCCCGGGAACGCCTCTGCTCCACGGGGTGATCTGTTATGTATCACACAAGCTGCTTCCATGGACATTTCCCCCATCCCTGTCAAATGTTAATGCTTCTCAACAGCTCATGGCTATGAGGGAGGCACTGGGAGATAAAACTTGGAGTTTTCCTCTGGGTGAGTGTCCAGGACCGATTCCTGATATCCAGAGATGAGAGCTGTCCTGAACAGGTCCAGCAGAGCGTGGCTGCAGCAGCACTGGGCTGTAGAACAGACCTCATCCCTCATGTTTAGCTTATGGATGGGATTCCTGGTGCCATCCAAAGAGGATCTGGCAAACTGTCCTTGAGACAAATCTGTCGTCCCTGAATTGCAGGTTCAAGGGAGCAGAGCTGGAGCACAGCCTTGCATGAGATCACATTTTTGGTAAACAGACCAAACTCTGAGCTCAGGCTGCCCTTAAATCACATCAGTTCTTGCAGCAGATGATTGTAGGAACCTTCTGGGTTCTCCTCTTGCTGGGGCACCGGTCCCTGGAACCAGATACTGTTGAGGTGAATTGATGGACGACCACCTTGTCCTCAAAGTTGCTGATCTTTGTCCTCCACAAATACTTGAGATGAATAAGGCAATGCCAAAGAGGGTGGTGCTCACTCCCACAAACCTCCTCTCACTGGAATGCCCACAGCACTTCTGTGCTCCATTGGTACCAGAGCTAAGCAGGACATGAAGAAAGCTGCAGCAACTAGCAGTGAGAGGGGGAAAGAGAGCAAAACCTTCCAGAAAGATCCCTTTCCCCCTCAGAAACTGGAGACACCAGCAGAGAAATGGGACCATGGGAGAGGTCCCCACCCTCTTGTAAAGCACAGCAGGGAACAGAGTCTGTAGGTGACACTGGTCCCCTAAGCAGCTTTCACTGCGCTGTGACAAGAGGAACAAATCCTCAAGGAAAACCATTTGTGCCAATTCTGGTCTGGATGTCCCACTATCTGAGGTCCAGCTGGCTCGGTTCTCGTCCTGGGAGACCACTTTCAAAGGGAAGTGATGTAGTCCCAAAACACTCCCTGGAAAAGGGGCGTGAATTGCACATACACATGCAAATGAGGAAGAAACTTCAGCAGCACATCTAATTCTGAATAGGGAAAAGGAAAAAAAAAAAAAAAAATTATATCCAGTGAGGTTTCTGCAGCAGGAACAGAGTTCATTTCTCTCCAGCTCTGGGGAGTGAAATATATTCAGCTCACACAGGCCACTTCAGCATCTTTTTTTGTTTTTTATCTTTCCGACGTAGGAGAACAAATTTAACAATGAGATTCCGTTTCTGTTTCCTACACGTGGAATAATTAAATTTGCATCTCACTCTGTAGTTGGATCTGCTGTTTGAAGAGGAATGTATCAATTGGACATGAGCCCAATGTGTTCTGCTCTGCAAATAAGGCAGTTTGCAAAAAAACAAGGCATAATCTCTCACCCAGGCAATAATCACAGGAAAACCATCCCTCACTGACAGCTCTCTTCAGGGCTTGATTCATATTCTTGCTGGAGAAAGAGCAGGAGGGAGGGGGTGTAAGGGGAGCAGACTTTTGGCATCTCCTTGTGACAACCTTCATCAGAAGCCGGGCTCTGATGAGGGCTGGGATGTTGCTGAGCACTCACTGGTGGCAGAGCTCTCTGATTTTCTGCAGGAGGTTTCACAACCAGGAGTTGTACATCTGCTGACTTCAGCCCTTTCCAAAGCCCACTGAAACCACAGGGAGCATTCCTGATGGCTTTGATCAGTCTTGTGTGAGGCCGGTGGAGAGCGATTTTCAGCGAAACCTCAGATCTTGTTCTCAGGGGTTTTGTTACCTGGAACAGAGCTGGGTCCTCAGCGCTCCATGTGATAAATCCTTCAGAAAAATCCATCCCTTCCAGCTCCTGTTGGCTGGATGCAAATCCTGCACTCTCCCGACCATCAAGCCTGTTCAGATAACTTTCAATAAACAACCTCTCTCTCTCCCTGCCTTCCTTGTCCACAAACAGTGAAATTCATTTGCTTTCTCCACATTGGCCATCTCCACTGTTCCCTGCCTGTGACATTTCCTTCAGCCACTTTTAGGAACTGCTGCCCCTTTTGAATCCCATCCAGCATTCTTGTGTCCAGAATTACGAAAAGAGAACGTGCCAGGCAGAAGGAGCAGAAGGCTCAAACTGTTGAAAAATTTTTGGACCTGGCAGGAAATTAATAGAAGTTTAATTCAATCAATCAGAGAGTCCAACTGCACCTGGCCCAGTTAATCTAAAACTCTTCAGATTAAATACCTTGTTCTTAGTGGAAATTAATGGAGTTGGTCAAATGGTTCCTACTGCATTAAACACACCCTAGGTCAGGAAAACAGCGGAAATAAAAACAATACCATGTTTTTACAGTTGAAAAGCTGGAGTTTTGGATTTCCCTCTCTCCAATGTTCCTTCCACAGAAGCCTCTTTCTGAAAGGTGTCTCACTGGTTGGATTTGGCTGTCCCCGGGGGCCTCAAGCACCCTCCGTGGTCTCCTGTGTGGGTGAACATGAACTCTGCAGGGGTTCTGGACACACAAAGTCAGTGAAAAGATGATTTTTACTCTCAAGTTGGAGTTCTCTGTCTTGTGCTCCCTCCCTCATGTGCTCTTGCACACTTATTCTTCCTTCTCCCACCTTCCTCCCTTCTATCCCCTCCTTTCCGTTCCACACCTGAGCTGAATCTAATGAAGATGCATAAAAAATGTTTCCATTCTGTGAAATGCAATCCATCAACACACACTTCATATGTATTGTGCAGAAATGAATCCATTTCAGCCGGGAAGGCTGATAAATCAATTTAAGTGGAAGACTTTTGACAGTTTAATTCAAATTAAGTCCACTTTGTTCAATTAGAAGGTAGCTGGAGGGGTGGTGGCAGCAAACAAACAGGACTGCTAGAACAAAAACTGCATTGTTTTCTCAAGCCACCTGTGGATCATTTTTCTCAGAGGAGGGACACAACGATACCAATTAACACACAATCAGTGACCAGCAAATTACTTGTTTTTAAAACCTAATCCATATTTTGCACAACATTCCTGCCTCCCTTTCAGTGAGCTGCAACAGCGCTGGGAATATTTTAAGCTGAAGGAGGAGGCGGAAGAGGTGGCCAAGGTCTGTCTTTCTGCATTCAGGGCTGGTGTTTGCTGCGATGCCCTTGGAGTCCTGCTGTGGGTGTGGAGCACCTTGGAACCACCACAGAACTTTGGGAAAGCCCCGTTCCCAGTGTCAGACCACCCTGGGTGTCTGGGAGATGCCTTCCCATGGGTCAGACCTCATCCAGGTTTGGTTTGGCTCGCAGGCAGAGCTGGCACAGACAACTGTGAGTGCCACGTTGGTTGCCCACACATTTCCCCCTTCCAGTGTCACAGACAGGGTGGAAGCACAGTTTGTTTGGATATTCCGGCTGTTCTGTGGCGTTTTCCTGCAAAACACCCACCTCCTCCATGCACACAGAGGAGGTGATTGCTGACAGCTCAGATCCGGCTGTTGAGGCTGCTGAAAACGTGGACATCCAGCTAATGGGATTAAATTCAGCCCAGGTACCTTCTCCGTTGTGTGAAACTTGGTGAATCAATTCCGAATTCCCAGTGATGTGGGTTAAGAGAGATGTCGACTCCCAGATGTTTTAATACCTGAGAAAGTGGTGTTTTAGTGATTATTGAGCAATACATTTAAAAAGTGAATGACAGACCTGGAAAGCAGCATCTGCTTTTTCACTTTCTAACATATTTTCTCAGCCAAACTGAGGTTTTCAAGTTCACAGTGCAAAATGTAACTGAACTTCATCCAAGTCTGCAGACTCACTAATGCTTTCTACATTCAGATTGGCAAAGAACTCCCAATTCTTTTTTTTTTTTCCCCAACAGTTTTGCAAAACCGAGTCCTTGTCACTGACAGATGGAAAAACAAAGACTTTTGCAATTAGCAGGATAATGTAATTCATGGGATTTGGGTGAGGTTTTTCTTCTACTTTCTTGGTCAGAGCAGCACAGAAAATACACTTTTTTTGTTTTCCTTCTGACAGAGGTCTTAAAAAACCAGGAATCCTTTGAGCAGAAAGAACAACCAGTACTGGGCAAAACTGATCAGATTGTTTTACTGAGCAACTGGGTGGATGCATCAGCTACAAGAGACATGGAACAGAAATTTCCTTTCTGTTACCTCTGACTGGTACCTGACTAATTCAGGCCTCAAAAAAGCAAAGTTTTTCATTTAGGCTTGTGTAAGAACAACAGAAGGTATTTGCAGAGGCAAATATTTTAGTTCAAAATCACTACCACAGCAAGATGTTTTCCCTGGGCAGTGCCTGCCTGGTGAAACTCAGGAGTCTAACAAAGCCCATCGGTGCTGGATGGCAACTTTCAAAAATCTGCTTCTGCCAGCTGCCAGGGGAACAAGAGCAGGAGAAAACAAGAGTATGTCCAAAATATTTGCAATTAAGCATTTTCCCCCATTTCTCTCCACCCTCCCCCCCCCCCCAAATTAGGTTGTTTGCAAAATAGCTTTCACTGGAATTATTTTTTAATTTTTCTTGTCTGTGTGTGTGGGGAGGGGAAATGGGTGATCAAAGCATGGTAATTTACACCATTCCACAGAAAGGAAAATGACTAAACAAGTGAATCCTTAGTAAAGAACTGCTTTAAGATAAGAAAATGTATTGTCAGATGGAAAATTGGCTTGGTGGAGGGCGGTCAGGGAGGATGGCTGAGACAC
This sequence comes from Orthonyx spaldingii, assembly GCA_013397795.1. Classification (NCBI taxonomy): domain Eukaryota; kingdom Metazoa; phylum Chordata; class Aves; order Passeriformes; family Orthonychidae; genus Orthonyx; species Orthonyx spaldingii. Next base: position 1,077,555 of record VZTJ01006208.1, on the reverse strand, counting down.
TGAGTAAGAGAGCAACATGAAAAAGAGCAGGCAGGCTTCTGGGAGAGGGGCAAAGCCTTTCTTTCACTGTACATGTGTTTTGATGCCCTTCCAGCCCTGCTCTGGCAGGCCAGGCTGGCTGGGGAGGTGCTGAGCTCTTGCTGAAGGGGTTCCACATCAGAGGGCTCCACATCTTGGTCCCTTGGAGAGGAGCCAGGCTGGAGGCTCCGGCTGCGTTCCCAAAGCTCTGCAGCACGTCCCCAGCCTGGGTTTGCTGTACCTCTTTCAAATGGATTTATGGCCCTATAAATGGTGAATCACTGTGTACAATAAAGAGCAGAACAGATTTGAGTGGTATCCAATTTAATAATTACTTGAGTAACTCAATCATTTTCAGATATGTGGTTTCAGTGTCTGCAGACCTTGAAGACCTGCTCGGAGCATTCGACAGGCAAGGCAGCACTTTTTACTGCTCTGTTACCAACCCAGCTCTTCACAGGCCTTGCACACACCTCAGCCACATCTCAAAACTTCAGAAAGATTGTGGAGGGTTTGTCTGAACCTCCACTTGGAGAAGGATGTGCAGAGGACTTGTACCTGCACTTCCCCCTATTTGAGGGCTGCTCCTCAGGCCAATTACGAAAAAGGTTTGCCTCTGTGCTCTGATAAATGATTAATTTAAACACTCCAGTTGGAGATGTTTAAAGCAAGCAGCCCAGCTCCCAGAATTCTTGCAGTCTGCAGTGTCTCTCAATGGGCACTGAAAACAGCCCCCCTCAAGCTTGTGTTTCCACATTAGATTTTAACAAGGCTGAGCTGAGCTGTGGATCCACAGCACTTACAAAGGCAGAGCAGGACTCAAGGGTTCTTTTGCCCCATCTCCAAGACGGACAACAGTCAGATCCCAGCAGAGCACCCTCACTGCTGCAGGTGGATCCTTTTGCTCGCTGGCGAAGCCTCAGCTCTGCAGCACAGCTGAGTTCAGGCTGAGCAAGTGAAGTAGAAGATGAGATTGTAAATGCAGCATTTTCTGAAGCCTTCCTTCCTCAGGATAAAATAGAGGATTGTGAGGATTCTGTAAATCAAATTGTTTCCCTGACACCAAGGGAGCAGCGTCCTGCTTGTGACTCCGGGCTTTAGGGAGCACAACTGTCACATCTCCAGCCTAGGGACAGCAAAGGCTGCTGAGAAGTCGCTGTAAAACCCAGCTGTGTTCTCAGTGCCTGGGACAAGTGACAGCTCCCACGTGAGCCAGCCCCAGCACCTGTGTGACAGCACCCTCAACCTGCTCCAGAACGTGCAAATTCCAGCTTCTCATCACGGGACTGCCGAAATTTGCTCTGTCTTGGAATTCATCCTGCAAGATATTAGCTTTAGGATGAGCCTGGGGATTTGGTTACTCCCAGCCTGCCCAGGGGCAATTTCCCCTTTGAAGGCTCACTTTGGTGGTGCAGAATTCACACCTGTGCTGGGGACTCTGCAGCTGAATGATGGTTATTTAAATATACCTTTTCTTCCTTAATAAACTGAGGTTAAAAGTGAGTCACTGGGAACAAATGGGCCTCCATTCTTTTCTAGCAACAAGTTAAACCTCAGATTTGGGTGGGATAAATATTGATTTCCAGTGGTTTAAAAGACCCTGAGTCCCTGGGCTGATTTGACACATTTCTGAAACTCAAGGAGGCAATTATCACCCTTCCCTAAATTTAGCCTTAGGTATCAAACCCTCCTGCTCCAAGTGCTTCCTCCTACAGGAAGAGAATGCTGCCAGTGTCCCTTTAACTCAACACCATAATTTTTTAAAGTTCATAATTATTATTCAATATTATATAGTGCACACTAATATTTTAGGTGAATAAATTTCAAAGGAGCATTTTTTCTTCTGGAAAAGGCTGTTTTCTGTATCCCTGTGGTCTGTTGAGTTCCAGAGTGTGATAAATGACCAAGTGGTTTTATCTGAGCACGGATCTTTTTGTTGGAAGAGTGAACTGGGTGATAGCAGGATCCCGTATCTCTTGTGAATACAATCAGAGAATGCTGGTTTGTATCCTTGTGTTAAATCTCTGATCTTTATTAAAACCATAAATTTTAATAAAAATGAAATCAAAAGGAAAACAACTGTGGCCTACTCCGTGTACATGATTTGTTTAACTAAGCTTCAGGAAGGTTGTTTTGTTTTTAGCACAGAGACTTGGATTCTCTGCTAGATCTGGGAAAAGCACAAGCACAACTTGAAACATTTGAGTCATCACATTGCAAGGCACTGAAAAAACCCACAAAGTCCTTCTGCTATGACCTCCTATGAAACCCAAGGACATTGGGAGCTGCCCATTTCTTTCTGCACAATCACCCGGAATTCAGGACAGATTAGGTGTCCATAAGGAGGGGATTAGCAAACAAGTGATGGTGTTAGCACCACAAGAGAATTTTGGATGGTCAGAGCTTGTGCAGCTGTTGGTTAACAGTGGTTGAAGGAACTGGGGGTGTTCAGGCTCAGGGGGGACCTTCTTGCTCTCCACAACTCCATGACAGGAGGTTGTAGCAAGGTGGGGTCAGGCTCTTCTCCCAGGTAAAAGCGATAGGACAAGAGGAAATGGCCCCCAGTTGCACCAGGGGAGGTTTAGATTGGAGACATGAGGAAAGAATTCTTCTCAGAAGTGGTGGTCAGGCATTGGAAGAGGCTGCCAGGGAAGCGGTGGAGCCCCCATCCCTGGAGGGATTTAAAAGACCTGTGGATATGGCAGTGGTGAACGTCGACTTGGACTCCATGACCTCGGAGGGCTTTTCCAAACTTTATGGTTCCATGATTGGTGTATCTGTGGTGCTTTGGGGTAGTTGAGGATGGAGTCCAAGGACTCAGGACCATTTTTAGGATGCTCTGCCAAGTGAAAAAATGCAGTCAGCTTTGGATGCCATTAGGAATTGATTGGTTGGCAAAGAGACACCACCCGGGTGTGCAGGATAAATCAGGGTAGGCGTGAGGGTTATCAGTGCTTGCACTGAGCTGTTTCACCTTGTCAAATGCACATTGGACACCTGCAGGGCAAGGCCTGGTGGGAGGTGGTGATGGTGGAGGTGGGGAGAGGGCTTTCCATCGGGAGTATTTTTCATAGTGTAAGGGCTTTGGAGAAAATTAATGTGAAACATTAAAAATGTTCCTTTTTAAAAGGGAATCCATTTTTTAGGCACAATGAGACACTTCAGGTGGTGTGGCAGTGGTGAGTAATGCACACTGGAGTTATTTAACTTCATCTCATGCCTCACTATTCCCCAGGGGCACCCATTAATCAGCGTTACCAGGCAGTTTGTCATGTCCTTTTGCTTAAATAATATCCATACCAAACTACAAGTAATGCGTGCACCTGGAAACCAGCGGGGGATCTGCCTGTGTCAGGACAGCAGGGTCTGTTCTGGAGGGCACGGGGAAGCTGAAGGACTCCAGTTGTCTTCCACGGGCTTTGAAGGGTCCTGCAGGAGATTGTTTGAGGTAGAATGTGTGTCACAATGGGAAAATGCAGCAGCCACCACTGCTGAACACGAGCAGCGTGATGAATAAAGCTGGCAAAAAGTTCACAGAAAGATGTGGCCACAGACTGCAGACTCCACACTGCCCTGGGTACCATTTCTCCATCTCTCTGCCAGATGAGGAGAGACTTCACGTGAGTTTGGGTGTGTAATTACAGTTCGTGTGGGACAACACCAATGTGTTCTCCCTTCCTGCCAAAACTGGGCAAAAGCTGCCAGGAGGACACTGCTTGGGCAGATAATTCACGTTGGCTTTTGGTTCTCGTGGCTCAGAACTGCCTGCAGGGGCACTGACTCACACTCCAGTGAGAGAGGACTTTGGGAGGGGGATGTGTCCCTGCTGAGAGCCTCAATCCTGGAGCAAAAACCTCTCCCTGAAAGGTTTTAAAAAATGTGTGGATGTGGTGCCTAGGGACAGGAATTGGCAGTGCTGGGTTAACAGATCCAATGACTTTAATGGTCTTTTGCATCCTAAACTATTCCACGAGTCTCTGATCCACCAGAAACTCAGAAAGCCTCTCTGGTTTTATGAATGAACTCATACATTACCAGAATTAACACATTTTACCCACACTCCTCTAACAAAGATTGGCTACCATCACCCATTGAGGATGGCACGAGGAGTTTCTGTGCCCAAGGATCTGTGGGGGAATCTCTCCTCCCTGTACACAACCCCACAGCCTGGCTACTCCAGAGAGCCCAGCTTTTCAAAGCAAAGCCTGGCAGATCTTTACCCAGCTTCCTCTCATGTTTGTCAGGTACATGTTTCAACTGGATACCTGAAGGTTAAATCACTGCAAGGCCTCATCAAACCAGTAAATCAGCTAATTCCCCACCTCCCCCAGCCAAACGTTTTCTCTGACTTGTTAAGCAAAATACAGACAGCATGGCCTGCCATTCCTGCAGCACTCACAGCCTTCCAGCACCTGAAATTACTGGCAGGCCTGTCAAAAATGACCTTCTTTCAACAACATCTCTCTCTTTTTTTATTCCCCCCACCTCCAGGTAGGAGGTGGGGGAGGTTGGAAAACTGTAAAGATCAAGCCACAGCTGCATGTGGTACCTAATTAAACAAGTGTAAGAAAGCAGGGAAAGGTCAGGTTGTCAAAAATCATTGCTGTATCTTTACTGGATTGTATTTAGAGACTGATAGCAGCAAAGAAAATAACTCAATAAAGCGAATGAGACTGGAATAACAAACTGACTCCAGGGACAAGGCGGTTTTGAAACGCAAAAGGCTAAAGCTGCAAGATTTGTGTGTGTGTATGTGTCTGTATGTGTATATACACACAGAGAGACACAGACTGAAGGGAAACGAGGGCTGGGAATGAAAGGAAAAGTGTTTGCAAAGAGGAAACAGATAACATTAACATGGAGAAGGAGGTGGGACAGGAGAAGTTCAAACAGGGAATGTAGCAAGAATTAGAGGCTGAAAATACGCAGGCAAAAGCAGATAATTTAGGAAGGAGTTCTTCCCTGTGAAGGTGGGGAGGCCCTGGCACAGGGTGCCCAGAGAAGCTGTGGCTGCCCCTGGATCCCTGGAAGTGTCCAAGGCCAGGTTGGACAGAGCTTGGAACACCCTGGGATAGTGGGAGGTGTCCCTGCCCATGGCAGGGGGTGGAACTGGATGATCTTGAAGGTCCCTTCCAACCCAAACCAGTGATTCTACAATGATTCTATGATAAAAGGAGCAGAAAATAAGTAAATAAATTAAGGAGTGGATAAAAAGGGGGAAATATAAGAAAACAGAAAATACAGCCACAGGTTCAGAGGAGGAGGCTGACTTTATGAGGTCAGAGAGGGAATCCAGACTGGGAGTGTCAGTGCTCCGAGGACTGGCTGTGCCTTGAGAGTACTGGGGACATTTTGGGGTCACCAGCCATGCAGACAGACCTCTTTCCACCAACTTTCCATTTCCTTCCATCTTCCCACTGTCCCTTTCTTATCCAGCCACCCAGGGTGAGCTGTGCTGGTGTGGGCAGGGTGCTGGTGGAACCTGTGCCTGCGTCTCCGTGACCATCCTGACAAATGGCCTTTGGCCTCGTGGTCAGTCAGTGTCACAATTCGGGCACTGCTCAGGGAGGAGAAGCTTAGGAAGGGGAAAGGGAGAAAGGGAAGGAAATTGTCTCCATGTGGAGGAGGAAAACAAAGCAAACCAAATCTCACCCTGCTGTGTTGCTGGGTGATGTGGCTTCACAGGAGCCTGAAGAAGGCAAGGAGATCAGGAAGGTTTGAGTGCTTTCTGTTATTAAACATCTCTTCATTTGTTCTGTCTGGGCTGGGATGGCCTCCAAACATTTGCTCCTGCTGGTTCTATCTGCCTTGCTCTGACACCATTAAATGTTTTATAAAGCCTGCTCTGCCTGTATCTGTAGGCTGGAAGAAGCTGCACAGGGCTTAAGGGGAGAAGAAGATTTTTTTCCCCTTTGACAGAAGAGAATTTTTCCTCTTCCATTCCCCCACAAACAACTTGGAAAAAGACACACATTGTGCATTGCATTTAACAAACTGACAGTGCATTTAAATAGTGTACCACTGCAAGTATAATTGCAATTTGTTGTAATTTCTCCTCCAAATTCCACCCTGACACAGTTGATTTATTTTGCAAATCAGTGCATCTGGAGCGTGTGCCGTGTCACATTATGGGCCTTTGATACTGAACCTTTGTTTTATAACAGGGAAAATAATTAGCTTTCGGACAAGCTTGAGCTGTGATGTCAGAAGCTATCCATGGCTGCTGAAAGAAGTTATTAGTGCTGAGCTGATGAAGGCTCCCTGGCAAAGCTCTGCCTCTTTACTAATTTGTCTCTCTGGGATTTTAGCAAAATTAAAAAAAAAATGAGGTACGTGTAAAAAATTGCATTTATTTATGTGTTAAAAAGATCTGTATTTGTATAGCATAAATGCCAGTAACATTGCTGCTGCTGCTGAGATCTGCAGACAGCTGAGAAATAAACAAAACAAAAGGCACTGCTTCATTCCAGTAGCAACAACATTTTCCTCTGGGCAGGGAAACATTTGGGCATTTTTTTTAATTAACTTTTTTCTCCCTCCTCCTGCCCCGCTCCTCGAAATTCACAGCGTTCGTTGGCAAGTCTGGTAATTATCCATCATTAACGGCGTCAGCTTTCCTCCAAGTGCCATCAGCAGAGCCCTCTCCCAATGTCACATGTGCCAGGGGGACAGATCCTTCCCCTGCTGTCCCTGCAGTCGTTTCTCCCAGGTTGGTTTTTGTGCTCCGAAGCAAAAACTCACCCGGGGAGGAGCCGCTCCTGTCACTGCCCCGGAACAGCGAGCCTCCAAAGGGGTTGTGCTGCACGAGGGTAAATATTATGGGAAGATATGGAGTGGGATGAATTAAAAGCGTCTGCCTGGATCTGCGGAGGGTTTGATTTCACCCAGGAGGAATGAATGAGCGCGGATCACTCCGAGCCTGGAATGTCCGAGGCGTAATCTAATTTCTCAATGTAGTCAACCAGTTGAAATGTGCAAAATATGGACTCTGCTGGGAATCTGGCTGAGCTGTGTCTGATTAGCATGTGCAACTGTTCACTGGCAGGTTTTTGCGAGCATTTAGTCTCTGCTTTAAACAGAATCATCACCAGCTGGTTATTTTTTACTGTTATTAGGTTAGAAAATAGCACTGAGGTATACAACAGTAATCACAAAGCTGTGATGCCAGGGAAAAAAATAATCACGTTAAATTGACCTTCATGAATAAAGAGTGAGGTTCCATTTCGCCTCATTTCTGTTCATTTTAAAACCAGCATTAGCTTTTCTGGCACATAGTTTTTCATTGTTTGCTGAGCATGGCTCGATTAGAATGATTCACTGTCTTTAATATTAGTGATTATGGTCCATTTCAATTACACAATGTGTTGTAGTTTGTTGTATTACTCTCCTGCCATCTCTGTGTTGACTTCCTTTGAGGGAAGCAAAAGAAGAGAAGGAAATAGATGCTGAAAGCGGGAGCTGGGGAAGTGACCCCCCTTTTCCCAAATGGAGTCCTAGGGGATAAGCAGCAGTGTCTGTAATGTTTAAATGTGGGGTTTCAAGCCCAGATGCAGTTACACTCTCCAGCCCACGACTTGAGATTCTGCCTGGTGGCCACTGATCCACCTGTTCCATGAATTCAAATAGAGGAAAACCAGCAAGGCAAGGAACACTGTGTGCTCAGAGCCTACTGTTGGGATTAGGGTAGGATTTAGGAGATTTATACAAGTGACAGATTAAAGGTTGTTTGGACAACGCTCCCAGGGACAGGGTGGGATTATTGGGGTGTCCTGGGCAGAGCCAGGGGTTGGTGGGACCCTTCCAACTCAGGATATTCTATTCTATTCTATTCTATTCTATTCTATTCTATTCTATTCTATTCTATTCTATTCTATTCTATTCTATTCTATTCTATTCTATTCTATTCTATTCCATTTGATTCTAAATATTAAAGGGGTCATACAAGGATGAAAGATAAATTGGGCTTTCTGTGGTGCCCAACTGCATTGAGGGAGGGGACCCCCAAGCTGCTCCATGAGTGACCCAGGGACTGTTCCAGCTCACCCCTGCCTGGCTGACCTGGTGGTCAGGTTCAGTGTCTCCTGAGTTTTTGCCAACCAGAGTTGGAATGCAAAGAGAATACAGCATGGGCTTTCCAAACTGCTTTAACTTGAGTTTCACCACAGACCTTCCAGAAATACAGAGTGATCTGTGAAGAGTAGGTTTGGCAGAGACACCTTTCAAGCGTTGTAATAGAGAGAGATGGTGCAATAGGGAGAGACAGCTGCTGGAGGAGCTGCAATGGCTCAGAAGAGAAAGGTGAATATCTGGCCTGTATTTTCAGGTGTTCCTCCAGGCTCCCCAATCATCTAAACCCTGAAGCATGAGATGTAGATCAAATTCAGAACCTCTTCCATTAAAAAGATCCAATTAACCTTCAACTATTTCACCCTCCTTTACCTATAGAGGTACTTCCAGTCAAAGCCAGAACTGGGTCCTCCATCAGATTAAATCAGCAAGGTTCCACAGAAACCAGTAATCAGAAAAAAAAGGACAAGAGCTTGCTTCCTTCTTTTCCAGGGTGGAATATGTTGCATTTAAAACATCATTACAGAGCACTTGTTACTCATTCAAGCATGAGAATTTGAGTGGCAGGGGAAAACATGCCCTCTTCATACTGCACTCTTCTTTTCACCTTTTGCGCTCTCTCAGTGCCAAGGAAATTGCGTGTGTGTGGAAGAAAGGAGGAAGGAATTTGACACATTTAATGGACATTTATAAGGACTGCAAAGCATTTATTATAGTGGCAAGTGAATTAACTAATTAGAGGTGACCATTAAATTGTGGCTGCACTCCGAGAAGAAATCCTGTAAAATTAGCTCAGTTTTATTCCACTGATCTGCTCTCTTGACCAAACCATGTTCCCAACCCTGTTGATGTAAATCCAGAGTAATTATTCTGACTTGGTGAAATTAGTCTTCTTGTTCTTTGGGGTAATCAAGAGTCCAATCTGGCTACTTGCACATGTTCCCATCCCAAATGCTCACTTCCCCAGGGAAAACAAGTGGTTGTTCTCTTAATACCACACAGCCAGTGAAGCTGTGGGCAAGGAGCTGGAGATAGCCTGTCTTTCTAATCAGCAATAAAGTTATCAATTATGTTCTAGCTGTAAAAGCTTAATTACTGAGGATTATGAAAGAGGCAGGAGAGCCCCAGTCCAATGAGCACTTTCCAGATGGAGAATGCTGCACTGGACCTAAGGGGAAAAACAATGATGGTTTTAGTTTGGAAATTGCATCCAAAGACCACGTAGGAAGAGCTCGTGGCATCAGGCGTCTTTGGTGTCTTTCCTCAGTTATCACAGCTCTTTACTCAAGTGGTGAAACATTATTCAGGCTGGAGCTCTAAACCAGCTACAGATTCGAAAGAGGAAACTGAAGATAGTTGGGATTTTAGGAAGGTTTGGGTTGGGAACTTTAACAAGGAATGCAGTGAATTTCTCTATTATTGAAGCCAAGGAACAAACTCCACACACTGACAGCTGTAGCAAGTCCACAAGCCTTTGATGCAGAGCAGTTGTAGTAGGAACCACAGACTCCTGCTTTGCTCTCATGGGTTGCAGATGATATAAAAATCTCTCGCTGAATAAGAATCACACAGTGTGGTGGCTGGAAACAAAGCAAGGGGGTTGGCACAGAGGGGAGAGGTCCTTTAGCAGAAGCATTTTCTCTTTGGAGTTTTGCTCCTCTTTGGAACAAACCTGGCAGGGCCTTGCTCACTCACGGAGTCTCCAGGCACACCCTCACGATGTGAGTGCAGTTAAACCACTCCTCCTCTACTGAATACAGAACAAATGAGGTGACAAAAATAATAATAAAAGCGCATTCTAAAAAACCTCCTAAAAATAACAAAATCTGGAAAGAACAGCGTGGCCAAAACGCAAAGAGGAAGAGAGGTTTTATCTGAGACAGAGGATGTGAACAGCAGGGAGGAGGGGGAAGAGAGAGTGAAACTATGAATGGAAATCCATAAACGTTGGCTTCACACAAGTTCTTCAGTTCAACAGGAGAAAAAGCAAACCTATGGTTCTGAGCACAAACACTTTGTTATGTCCCGTGGCCAAATCTCAGCAAAGCCTATGAAGTCACTTCAGTGGAAATGAAGCAAGTGCTATTGATGGAAAGCACTGGGAATGATCAGGAAAAGGGCTCTGAAGGCAGCAAATCTCAGGCTTGGAGAGGAATATGGGCCTGCTATAACACCATGAAGTTGTTTCCTTGGAGCAGGATTGTCTATTCAGAAGCAGAACTAAAGAGGGGATCAGTGTGGGGAGGGAAATACCCACCGTCTCTGATGGAAATCTATTTTTATCTCATGAAAAATATCTTAATTTTCACTTATATTCCATGCCTGTAGCTAAGGGCCATTAAAACTAATAAAAGTAAATCATTTGTGACAGATCTTAAAAAACAGTTTCTGCAGTGCACCACACTCGCAAATGCTCATTAGAAATAGTGGTTTTCTTTTTGGAAGAATGCTTGCTGAATGCTTAAAGCATGTTGCCTCCAACTTTTGACAACTAGCACAGGCTATGAGAAGCTTTGAAGCAAATGTTTAACATAAAAAAGATGGTCTGATGCTCTATCAAATAAGATTGGGGAAGAAGCATCAAAGCAGAAACATTAGGATGCAATGAAGTTGGAGGAAAGAAAATCAACATACTCATTTCTGATTTTACATTTTCTGGCATCAGTATAAACAACTGATTTGCATTTTCTGAGGACACTACATTCAATTCTTAACAAATTAGCATTGAATAGAGTTTCCTCCCCAAAATTCTTTCTAGTAACATAGGGTAAGGCCACAAAAACTCTTGGTTACACAGTGATGGTTCTCAGGAAGAAAAATGGTTGTCTCTGATAATGGGAAAACATCCGTTGTCCTCCTCCAGCCTCCATCTTTAATGAAAACCAAGGATATCCCTGTCTAACACAGTCTCATGGTCCATTCTGAGCAAAATCCCTGCTGGGAACCAACAAGATTGAGAAAACCCCACCACACTGTAAAAAACAAACACGTCAAGCATCTTGGCTTAACTCCTTAGAGGGTTAGTGAAATAAGTGTTTCATTTGTTTTACATGGTATTTTTGTTAAATACACTTTGAAGTCTCTTGTACATTGATCTGACCTGAGCAGCGTGATCTTAACCTCCAGAACAGGGCTGAGGCACTGCCAGTAAACACTGGATTTCCAGAAATACCCCGCAATCATCTCAGCAAGGCTTCACCTGCCAGTCCTGCTAAAAGGACAGAATAAAGAGCATGGAAGCCTTCAGCCACGAAGGTGCAAACCCAGGATTCACAGATGCAGTGTTCAGGCAGTGTTTTCTGGAGAGGTGCTCCTCAGATGCTCATTCCTGGCTCTGATTTGCTCAGATACAGCAACACCTGGGGATGGCTCAGGAGAATTCCAGATGGTTTTGTTTAGCCACCGTGGTAATGTTTTAAAGGAGGGGTTTGATTTGGTGTCTAAAGTTGGGATTGTGAGTAATGGGCAGTAGGGTTTCAATGCCAAAGTTACAAGAGAATAGAAGAATAGTTTTGTGTGAATGCAGGGAAGAGGCTTCCACACACCAGCCTGGTCCCACACCAGCTCCGCAGCCCTGTGCAGTTGCAAACCAATCCATTTACTTTGCACGTTAAGTTCCAGGTATTCCATTCCAATTATGCTCTGCACAGACCCCACTAACGCAGTCGACCATCTTAGAAGTCCTGCAATTTACGTTCCCCATCCATATTTTATTCCTCCCTTCCCTTTGGCCCGCAGTCTCTCTCCATCGCTCGATCAGTTTTCATGGTCATTCAAGTCGTAGGGGTGATTTGTTCAGGTAAAATGGAAAATTGAAATGGAGCGGGTGCTGGATACAACCTCATCCGCTTTTTCTATTTTGTCAAAGTGCCGTGGCTGCTCATTTTTTCATGGCCATGAGTTGAAATAAATTAAACTTCCCAGAGGCGAAACTTCTCTAAGATCAAATTGGAATATATTGATTAGGCTCTTTGAGGGCTGATGGATTGGACTCTTATGCTTTATAAACACATTTACCAACACGCTCTCAGAAAGAGTTGCTTAGCACACGGCAAACTGATCGTGTTTATTTAAAACTGTGACAGTGGCCTACACCTGTAGCCCTCATTCTGGCCCATAAAGTCTCACCCATTGATTGATGGAGACAAGTTGAGCTGTCTGGCTGCCTGACTCCCAGGACTGGTCCCAAAGGTTGCCTGGCTGATGGAGTCCAGCATAATGCATCACTGTCAGGAAAACAACTTAGCATGTCATTGAGAAGATCTGATCAGCACGAGCCCAGGAGGGAGGATGAAAGCAATAAACTGGAAGAATTTTTGAGTGCTGATGATGGCAAAGGGGACAGGGAGTCCCAGAGCAAGGGAGTTTTGAAAGAGCGTGTGTACTAATAGCTTTAGATGCATGACACTGGAGATGAATGAATGCAGTTACTGGCCAAAATGTCCAGATACAAGAGTCCCAGGAAGCAAAGCTTGGATGTAATTCACTCGTATGAATAGCTGGGAATAAAATCACAGACTTCACACAATTAGAGAGAAATGTAGAATTGAGAGTTACATCCCATCAACCAGCTCCAAGCCAGGAGCGACGCACCATCCCGAACAACCCCAGCCTGCCTTGCATTTTCCAGCCTTAATCTGCAGCTGTGATTTAGGAATTGTCTTCAGAATGAGAAATCTAAGGGAAACATAAGGTGAGGTTGGCAACGAAGGACAAAGATACGGAGGTAAGAACTGTGAACTGGAACTTCACCAGATGGAGATGAGGATTTGTGGAGATGGTGTCAGGAAGTCTAATAGTCCAAGGAGAAAAACTACTTTTCTAATTCCTTATGAGAAAAAAAAAAAAGAAAAAAAACAACATAAAAATATGATCTATTGCTGTATCAAAAAGCAGCAGCAAGAAGAAGAAGAGCAGAAGCCTTTAAATGAAAGAAGGCATCTTGCTGCCATCACTCTCTCAAGGTATCTGTAGCGTTTCCAGCCTCGGTTGCTAGTCAGCATCAGAACGTGTGGGTGGCACTTGAGTGCTTTTCTCCCAGTCTCTCATTGAATCTGTGGATTAGACCATGTGGGATGCCAACCTGCTCAGGCACATCTCGGTGACATCTAACAGGCTGTTTTATGCCACAGCCCTGAGCAGCGTGGGAGAGAGCGTTAAAGGAACATAAGTCAAAGAGCAGAATTTTGCGTTCAGGTTCCTGCCTGAAACAAACAGGGGCTGTGCTTTCCAAGAGGGAACAGGCAGCCGCTCCAGGGAGACAGTGACGTATCTGGTTTCCCCCAGTTCACCTGGTGTTACAAACAGGATTTGTGGCCTGCTTTGGGCTGCAGCCGGTGTGCAGAGACACTGCACTGGATATTGGGAGAAATTTCTTTCCTGTGAGGGTGGTGAGGCACAGAGAAGTTGTGGATGCCCCGTTCCTGGAAGTGTTCAAGGCCAGGCTGGATGGAACACTGAGCAACCTGCTCTAGTGGGAGGTGTCCCTGCCCATGGCACGGGGTTGGAACAAGATGATCTTTAAGGTGCCTTCCAACCCAAACCATTCCATGATTCTGTGAGAAGTGCACATAGAGCAAGTCCCTGAGGGATTAAGGCACAAGGAGACAGCGTAGCAGAGTTTCAGCAGGTCAGCATCTCCCACACAGCCTAGCACAGTGCTCTTTGCTGCGTTATGGTCTGAAGTGCTTCACTTCAGTCTAGCTTAGAATGACTCAAAGCCATACATTTTTCACCAACTGGCTTTATAGACTCTCTCCCTAAATCATACATTTTACTCTTTAAAATTTGCACCATCTTCCTTCGAGACTATTCCCCAGGCTAACAGCTTCGGAGACAACTTCTCAGCCTAACAGACTTTGCTCTTTTATTCCCGTTAGTTGGCCTAAATTTTCCCTCGCTTAATTCAAGCCAATTATTTCCAGTGATACCCACTGGAGCACCCTTAACATTTTCTTTTTGCTTTATGGTGTTTTAGCTCTTCAAAGGCTTGCAGACATTTGTCCTAATGGAGAGTGGATAGAGAGTTATCTGACATGTCGGGGAGGAGAGGTTGCTCTGTTCCGATTCCATTACAGCAGGAAACACGCTGGATATCAAAGGGAAATTTATGTAATGTATTCCTGCATTGTTCACAATACAGCATCATGTTTTATGCAAGCAAAAGGAGCGTGAGGAGAGAGGGGAAGAAAACTCCGTTTAACTGGCAGTGAAATGACAATAAAACAACAAATGGGGAAGCGGCAGGAGCTAAACTGCAGCTTTTATGGGCAGATCCCTCAGTCACCACCAAGAGTGGAAGGCATGGGGACGTCTGAGGGTGGTGAGGAACAAGAGAGTGATGCTGGGAGGGAGCAAAGGCTCTGGGGTGGATTTGGGGTTGGTTACACACCATTCAGAGCTGTGCCAGGACCTGGTCCCTTCCAGCAAGGCAGGCACAGGGACAGAGAACAGAAGGATCCCTGCCATGACAGAGGTGCCTCAGCCCAGCTCCCACCATCACACAACTCTCAGGAATAACCTGGGCAAGGTTTGGAATGGGCCAGATGGGGTGGAGCAGTGCATACAAGTGCTGGGCCAGATGTGGCATTTGGCCCTGGCATTTCTAGTCACAGACATAAACTGGAAGCAGAGTAAGGCTGGGAACTGCAGACACTTTATCCTCCAGCCTCTACTTGTCATCTTCCCTCAGTTCTCCTCTTACCCTGCCCAAAAATAATTTGCTCAGCAGAAAGAGAAAATGCAGACATTTTCCTCTGAAGTTTAGAGTCCATTTTCAGTGTTCCCAAACAGCCACTTCCATGTCCAGTGAAGGTAGAAGTGTTTCCTCTCCAGGAGAGTGTCACAGTTTTGGGGGAGCTTGGTGTTCTGCTTGCATCACTGATTTTCAGGTGAACTCTGGTCAGTGGTGGCAAAGTAACAGGATGAAGCAACAGAAATGAAGCTATTGAGCTCAGTAGGGTGGGAAGGTGATAGGAACAGTCAGAGGGAGAAGCTTGATTTGCTCTTTTGGGTCACGAGATCACTTTGTGTTCATTACATTGCCTGTCCTCTGGTACAACGAGATGTTAGCACCCTCTGCTAAAAAGCTGTTAATCTGATGGCCTAAATACTAATATTCACTTAAATCAAACCTTTATGAAGCTTTTCTTTGATGCAAGAGTTTAAAGAATTAACAAAAACCTCACAGGGTGAGAAGGTGACTCAGTGTAGGGAACCTGCCATGAGATATAATTCCTTTTCTTATTTTTTTTTGTTGCTGAAAGAAACACACATGCACACACACATACATAAATAAGTGAACAGACTTTCAGAGACAAAAGAACATTTCCATTTTGCAGCAATGATCACAATGTAAAAAGGCTGCATCGCTATGGAAACGGCCCTAAGCCTCATCATATCTAATGGTGATTTTCCATAGAAGTCCTTGAAACATCTTTTGTTTCTTGCTTTGAAGTCAAAAGAAATGGTTGAGCGCCAAGAAGAGGGCTATCAGCTCCAGATCTCCAATCAGGGGCCCGGGCTCAGCTCCACAGGCTCACTTGGAATAATTGCCACACACAAGTCAGCAAGGAGAGGAAAGCCAGAGGAAAACAGGACCAAATACACACATGCACATCCAAACGCAGGTGGCTCGTGGAGAAAAATTTCCTCAACAAGTGGCAAACACACGATTTCCATTCCCCAGGCAGGATCTTCACCCGAGGGCTGTTACACCAACACTCAGAGCAGCTGGGCAGGGAGCAGGTCCTGCCTTTGCATGCTGAGCCCACTTTTCCCTCATGGCAGGGACACGTTGCTGTGGCAGCAGCTTTGGTGTGCCTGATTTAGGAATTAATGACCTAATTAGGAGCTCTGGAGAGGGAGAAAGGGAGGAGGAAGGGAAAAGGGGTTTTGCCACAGCTAATGGGGTTTCTCTCTGCTTGAGGGACTCAGTGAGGGCTTTGAGCAAAGGGTTCCCAGCCCGTCTCAGAGGCCGATGGGGTTTGCAGCTGCACCTGCAGGCAGAGCGGGCAGCTTGCAAGGGAAGCAGGAAATGCCTCTAGAAATGTGGACATTTTACTGCCCCAACACTTGGTGATGTCCCAGGTGCCTTTTTGTCATGGGTGACACTGCCAGAGTGGGGAAGAACAGGGAAGACCAGCGGGACACCAAGGACAGGAGGCAGTGTCTGCATCTTTTCAGCACTGGTGGCCTGAGGCAAGGACCCTCGGTCTTGGAAAAAATGAGTAACAGACATGAGCCTGAAAAGGGGAACAGTGATCCCAGAAATATTGCTTGTTCTGGGGAACACAGATAAAACAACAGTCAGTCCCAGCTTACCCCAATAGTCTGACCTATGTGTCCCCTTTCTCCTCTGTTTCCTTCTTCTGATGTATTTCCTTGCAGAAATTAATTTTCCTTCAGATGTTCAAATGCAAAGGATCCTGACCTGAGACGATTGTCACTAATAACTGCTTCTAAACCAGCTATCAGTAAAATGAGAGGGCTGTTTTCTTTTACTTGCTTTCTCCTCCCTTTTAAAAAAAGTTTATTCTCTTAAAAAAAAAAAAAAAGAAAGGAGAATATTCTCTACAGCCATATGAAAATCAGTATCAGCCATTCATATATATTGTAAAGTGGTGCATTTATCTATAGAATGTAAGCATGCACATGATTTGTTTTTAACATATATATTCTGAAATCCAAATATTCAGTGTCCCTCTGTTGCTTAGAAAAGTGCAAAAGAACTTCACCCATTAGATAAAATCCAGATGCCAGCTCTTGGCTCAGATCCACTAAAGGCTTTGTCATTCAAAAAAAACGAGGGTTTCAAATCTCAGAGCCAGCACTTTGGTGGCAACTTTGCACAGAAAGAATAATAGTAATAATAATAATAATAATAATAATAATAATAATAATAATAGTAGTAGTAGAAGTAATGAAGACAGATGGCAAGGTGCAAGCAGCCGGGATGCTCCAGACAGTTGCCAGGTTGCTTTTCTTTGAAGAAAGGAACAGATGCAAGATGCACCCACATGAAAGTGTTCCCTGATACCATCGCTGTGCATTAGCTGAACATGAACATTCCTCACCTGTGACTCGGGGTGCAGGGAATGGGCTCCTGCCTCACATCCATCCTGGTGATACAATCTCCCATGTGCTGTTCTGAAGCCTTCAAACGCTTGGCAGGCAGTCCCAGCCCTTGCACTTCACAGGGAAGCCAGACTGTTTGCCAAGAGAAGGATTCAGAACTGGATAAACATTAAACAAATGCTTCAGGGAGCTTTATTTTGTTTGTGATACACCTCTAGATTTTGCATTTGAACTTTTTGGGGAGGATTAAACTTTTGATGTGCCTGCCCCTTCTTCTCCCTCACGCTCCTGCTCCTCCTCTCCCAGTATCTCAGGCAATGGGTGTGAGGCAGGAAGACAGGGAATTACAGGCAATTTCATCCCTCAGGGGCTTCCCTTGGAGCAGGTTTGTCGTCAGGAGAAGGTGGGTGCCCTGCATTCCCAGCAGGAGGGCAGCACTACCCTCAGTCCTCCAGAAACAACCCAGACCTGCGATTTCTCCTTGTCATAGCAGAGGATGGAAGGGTCAGAAGAAAGCTTAACCTTGCCCTGACACATGGGCAAGGCTGAAGCATCCCCTTGATCTTTCTCCAGACCTTCCCATGTGCAAAGTGGATTTTAGCAGAACCACTTTTCATTCATGTTTTGTCCTGTAACAGTGCTGTGGCACAGAAGCAGATGCAGGACTGAGGTGCATTCTTTGAAATCTAAGATTAATCGTCTCTGTCCTGATCTTCCCACTTCTCTGTTTCCTTGCCTCAGCACCAAATTTCACCTATTTGGATGAAAGGGTAGAGTAAGCAAACATATATTCCCAGCTGTCATGTGACAAAGCAGCAGCTGGATAGAGGAGGGATAAGAAGAGGTTTGGTTGCTGAGGGATGGGAGTAATTGCTATCCTTGGCAGGCATCAGAGACTCCTCACTGCCTGCCATGCCCAAGATGTAAGTCCATAGGAAGACCAGCTTTTTAAATTCTTATTATTCAGTTGCCAAGATTTTCCTGGTTTCTAACACAGGACTTGAATTTCTGACATGGAGGTGGTTTCTCCTGGTTGTGAAGGATATTCTGGGGCCTCTTACCAGTCTTATCCAAAATAGCAGAGCAGCCTGTGGGGCTGTTTGCTATTCACATCACATTTACAGAAGGCCCAGACAGCAGTAGGGAAAAGATGGGAATGAATAGAGAGTGTGGGAAAGGAGGGAAAATAGAAGCACTAATGTGTTTTCAGCTGGTGGGTTTTTTTTTTATTATTTTTTTTTGTTGTAGATGTTCTGTTCTCTCTCACCTTGATGCCTCATTTCACCTGCTCGCTGCCACAGGCGATTGGGCAGCGCGGTTGTGCTCCACGGGAAACAATGAACAAGAAATTACAATAACAAAGTGCGTCAGCAGCTCCCAGGCTCGGATCAGCTGTGGGATCTTCGGCAGCTGTGAACGCTCCCGTTTACACACGGGAAGGAGCTGCCGTACAAAAATGCTCCTCTTACTGCCCTTGGCCAGGGAAAGAGTTGGAAAGCAGTGACAGCCAGGCTTGTTCACCTTGGGATGTGCCCTGCCTGCTTCGGTTTTTGCAGCTCCCTGCGTTGCCTGGCTGAGCAGGAAGCTGGAGGATTGCTCAGAGAGCGTGTGCTGCTCTGCAGGGGTTTGAGCAACCAGGGAATTGCGGCACCCGGAGTGCGTGTGGTGGGTCTGGAGCTCACTTACCTGTGGCATCCTGACATCCACAGCCTGTGCCACTCCGGAACAGAAGCCACCACCCTTGTGGAGGCAGAGACTCCAGCAAAGCTCCAGGACACCCAGAGCTGAGTGAGGGTGGGTCAGTGTCAGTCCAGGCAGTGATCAGCTCCTGCCTGTTTCCATCTGCCACACACCTGGCTCCTTCCTCTGGAGGGATTTTCTGCTCTGGGAAAGGGCAGGTGGATAAGCTGGGATCTATCCCAGCCTTCATTTTCTTCCTTGTCATTACAGTGATAAATATTTTCTGCACCAGCCGTCCTAAGCTTCAAAAGTGGTGGAGCGATGGTGCCTCCCTGCATGGGAAGCCAGCCTTTTGTTCCATCGTTTTCTCCTTCCCTCCCCTCCCAGCGGTGTCAGCTGAGGCACATTCCTTCCAGCCCTGCTTTGATTTCCTGCCACAGCCCCCCTCCTGTTGTCAGTCATTATTAGCAAGGGACAGGTCACTTTGGAGACCATGGATTTCTGCTTGGTGAGAAGTCAGGCTTACCAGATTGGGTTGATTCTGAGACATCTGACTGGCATTTTTTCCACTATCTAGAAATCCTTGGTCTTTCCTAAAGTGTGTTAACTTCCAGGCAGCAAACACATCACGATTCCTTAGAGATAATTGGGTGCTGTTGGCCAACAGAGCATCCCTGGCTTCTGCTCAAAGGGAGTCACCACAAATGTTCACGCCTTTAGCATCTCCTGGTATCAATTCCTTCCCCAAACCTGCAGCTAGGAGACCATGCTAGCTTGAAATTTGCTTATCTCAGGAAGAAAAACGAAAATAAAATCCAAGAGGGACCAAGGAGAGCACAGGTGTCGATGCTCCTGTAAGTTCATGTCACCTCCCAGAGAACTTTGGAGCCTGCCCATTCCTGTGGCACCAAGGGGATTGGAACCTGGCACTCAATTCTGATGGTACAAGTGAGAGCAGGAACGCTTCTAATCACTCATATGAAGCTCTTTTTAGGCATGGATTGGAAGAAGGATTCCTGTAATGAAGAGGAAGCTGCATCCCACTGGGGCACAGTGACACGGTGTCGTGCAGAGGACACATTTCAGGCACGCAGGTTTTGATCTCCGGAGGAAGTTCGAGAAATCGAACCCACGGGAGCCATGATTCATCTGCAAAGGTAAAATGAACACCTCTATTGCCTAACAGAAAACCTCGACTGCCTCCCACTGGGAACCTTTCTGCTGCCTTTGATGGGGTTCAGAGCAAGTTGTCATTTAGCCTTGTATTAATTTAGAAATGGGGCTCTTTGGGCCCAGTCCTGCTGTTCTTCCTCAGACAAGTCTCCCATTCAGGTTATTGGGTCTTTTTGTCATCATTCCAAAGGCAATGGACAAAGAGTTACAATAGAAAAAAAAACAGCTTAACACCCTGATCTGGAGGGAGAAAAGGTTCTGGATTTACCTGTTTTCATGGCATCAAAACCTGGCCCAGGGCTCACTTGGGTCAACAGAAAATTTCCTGTTTATTCCAGTGGGCTCTGAGTCAAGCTCTAAGGATGAATTTAATCATATTTGACATTAGCTGTCTAAAACCTGGTCAGCTCAAAGCCAGGCTGAGCAGCTGAACTCCTGCAAAAGCAGCTGCAAGGATGGGCACTTCTGGGACAACCCTGCTGATCCATCTTAAACACTCCCATCGAGTGGGATGAAACACAGCCCTCTCCACTTGCTACAGACAGAGTGGAACTGCCTCAGAATAAGTCCCTCACTTTGACAGGGACTAAATCTGATGAGATCAATACCACCTAAATTGTTCCATGTGGCCCTTGACAGCGCAGCAGAAAGCCCCGTCGACATCCAAAGAGATCTTTGACAGGAGAAGAACTAATAAATGCAGAATTCGATCCTTTATTATTTCTTTTTCTTTAGAAAGAGCATTACTATTCCTGCAGCTCCAACCAGAGCCTGGGTTTAATAAGACATGCTAATGTGCGTGGCTTCTGGGAGCTCTGCAGTGAACCCATGTTGATAACAGGCTTAGCCTCAGAAATGATAAATCACAAGGGGGAGAAGAGATATGAAAATTCTTTTCAGCCCTTGCAAATGAAAAGAAGATGTGATTGTAGAATATGTTTGGGATGTATGAGTGAGGTTCCTATAATCAATCATCCTAAATAAACCATTTTACTTAGCATCTGTTTGAAGGCAGACAATCAGGCTAGGAATAGGTTTTCTCCATGTAAAAATGCTTACAGAGTCTTATATCTGAATTCCTCTATCTTTCTCTTTATATGAACCCTCATTTTATAGCATGTGAGTCCCTGGCAGTCTTCAGAGAGGTTTTAGGCATTACATCCAAACCAGAAAGTAATGCTGGTTACATTTTACTCATAGTGCAAGCAGGCTTGTTTAAAAGCAAACAAGACACGTATGGCAGAACAGCACAAATAAAATCCAGCACTCTCCCAGCCCAGCTGGCATCAGCCACAGGAGCAGCTCCCCTGTACTGGCTCCCTGGATGGCTTCTCTTATCCTCATAAACTGCAATGAGTGTCCTACTTTAGGATGTTTTTTGAAAGAAAATTCCCCAGTTTGGTAAATTTCTAATGCTGTGGATGGATTATTGGTGTTTTACTCTGAGTTAATGCCAGGAAATTATCGGTCAAGTAGAACAACTCCAAAACCCAACCAAATCCAGCAACATTTCTTCTACTGTCCCAGTGTCACAGGGTGGGAACAGGCTGCTGGAGTCTGTTCTGTCCCTTTCCATTGGGACAAGCCACTCCTGTGTCACTTCTGACGCTTGACAAACCCACTCCTGGTTGTCCTACAAGGCACATCCCATACTCCGCCCCAGACAGCTCATTCCAGCCTCTCAATCCTTCCTATGAGAAGTAAAAAAATCCCTTATGGGAATGTTGGGGATTTAGGCAGACCATCAGCCTTTTTCCCCCCCTATCCATTGGTCTAACTGTGATTTCAGCTTATTTCAGCTTCCAGTGGGATACCCAGGTATAAATGGCACACAAATGATCAGAGTCAGGACCAGGGTGCCTGGGATGGGAAGAGCTGCCTTTGTATTTTATGAAGATCTGAGCCTGGTACGTTTCTCCTTCATTGCTCTGCACAACTGAGTCATCCTTTCTTCTCTTTTTTCCCTTTTTTCTCCTCTTCTTGCTCATTACTGATGCAAGCACTTACTTTAAAATGTATAACATAGGGGATATACAGGTATACAAATCTCATAATTCCTGCCAGACACAGCAATGCCCTAAAGACTCACCTTTATTTAGTTCCAAGGAGACTTTGTTCACCTACAGGAATTTGCCTGGAAAGCTGTCACGGTCATTTTGTAGAGTACCCGTGTTTTTCTTCATCAGTTTCTGGCAAATTTCATCCTTCTTTGTTTGTTTTTACATCCTGGACAGGATGTAAGTGAATGGGAAGCTCAGCCTTGCGAAGGGCTGGTGTGGGGTCACTCTGAGCACTTTGCACTTTCTGACAGAAGCTCCCCCACCATGTGAGGCACTGCCTTGACGTGACTTCATCTGTGCTGATGCTCGCCCAAATTTTGGAGCCCCTGGGTTGATACCAGCTGCTAAACCAAGCCGTGTTTGTGCACATCTCGCCTTGTCCCCTGCTCGAGTTCATGCTCTGGCCCGGCTGTGACCTCACACCCCAGAACCCGGCACTCGCAGCCCCGCCCCGGGCTGGTTTATCTGTTGTGTTTGCTCACATTTAGCACAGTCCCTACACGGCGGGAGTGTGAAGACATGCGGGCAGATGCTCTTATGGACAGACTCAGCTCAGAGACAGCCGGAGCCATCCCACCAGTGGAAAGGAGCCGCCAGGAGCTGCCAGGAAGCTCCACAAGATGCTGCTGCTGAGTCCAAGTTCCTCCCACAGGCAGCTTTGAAGGTGACTTTTTGCTCCTCTTGTTGCACTCAAAATCTCCCCTTTCCCATCCACGTGGTGCTGTTGCGGCCACCCCGAGACCCTGCTGCCCTCAGCCCTGCCCTGCCCTGCTCACAGGCAGCACATCTCCAACAGCTGCTTTGCAAGTACAAGCGTTTGACATTTTCCCTTTGCAAAGCACGTGTAAAACCAGCGCTGTGAATTGCACAAAACAGGCCAGAATTTGATCACAAAACCTGATTAAAGGAGCTGCATGAAAGAGCAGCATATATTGTATGCAAACAGGAAAAGTAGCTTCCCATTCAGCCTTCATGCTGAAGAGAGATTATTGTCTGACATCTCTGCAGCCTCCTCCTCTCTTTTGTGCAATGAAAAGGCCAATATAAACACATCCTGGAAATATTTATTATTTTTCGAGGGAATCAAAGTTTTCCTAGGCTTCAGCTCCAACCAGAAGTGCCTCTGAATTAGTAGTGAACAGAAGAATATCATCAATGAAACAGAAAGGAGGTAAATTTAAAACTTCTCTAATTTGCATTTATACAAAAGTACGTGGAACTGAGCGCTGAAAATGTGAGCGAGCAAGATTCAGATAAGAAATGGAGATTTGTGAGAACAGAAGCTCTTCAGCAGCCAGCCCTCCCCACAGTGTTCGAAGAGATCCATTCAAGGACACAAAGCAGTTCCTCTCACCGTTGGGGAGCTGTGAGGCTCCCTCCCCTGTGGTGCTGAGTTCCATGGTCACCACCGAGGGTGTGCAGCCCTGCTCCTCTGAGCTCCTGCCCTGGCACCACGAGGTCCTGCTCTGGGGCCCAGGGGGAGGACGGGAGGACACTGCGATGCTGGGACACGGGCAGGGCTCTCCTTTGCCACACACGCTCCCTGTGCCTCTTCCTCCCCATCCCCAAGAGCTGGAAATGAGGAGTTACCCCAGCACAAACCCCACAGTGCAGGCTCCGGAGCAGATGGATGCTCTGACACAGAACTCAGATTTCTTTGTTGGCAGCCCCTGGTGCCTTTCTTTCTTCCCGTGAAGCTGACACTTTCCTTGGGTGGGAGCATGGAAAACCACCCCTGTGCCGAGCAGGGGTCACCCCTGCGGCGGGTGGCAGGTCCAGCACCCCGGCGTGCTCCGTCTCCCTGGTGCTGCACAGACCGAGCTGAAAAGCACCGCAGGGAGCCCGGCACTGCACACTTCACACAGCAAAGCTGCTGCACGCAGGCGGTTCCTCCCCACAGCTTCAAACCAGGGCCGGGTTTGTTTTACATCTCCTTCTCCTTCACTCCCAAGACTGCGGCTGCTTGAGCAGAGAGATTTTTCTCACTGCCCTCTCTCTGAGATGTGGGGACACTGAGATCTCCGCGGCCGCTTCTTTTTTTGCTGGCCTGTCCCTGTGTGGGAGCTGCTGGGGGATGATGGCAGCTCTGGGGATGGAATGCTCTTATATCAGATGGGATCAGGCACAGCCAATCCAGGAGTGGCAAAAGTTAGGAAAACACAGGCTCCCCTCCTTCCCTTGTGTTGTACAGTTGATGCAAAGGCTTTTTGGACTTGGTTATAAGCCTGGACATTGGTTTTAAAGGGTTGCTGAGCATTCACTGACATCCTCCATGAGGGGTGAAGCTTCAGTGCCTTCCCCATCTGTGAATGTTTTTCGCTGTTACGCTAATAACTTAATCTACCTGCAGCACTTACAAGGCATCTCTCACCCCAGCACCTGAGTGCTGCTGCTAAAGTACCCATCATACAGAGGAAGTGCAGAGACAAATCGAGTGCTGCATCCCCACACAGCCTGTGACAAGTGCTGAGCTCTTTCAGGCTTTATTTCCCTGTGCACATCACTGGCCAGCTTTAAAAGCTGGGATAAAGCATGAGGGGAAGGGGAAGGCAGGACCTTGATGGGAAAGATGATGGAGTGGGAGGGAGCCTGGTCCCAGTTCCCACGAGCTCCTCCACCAGCCCCAACCCCAGCACCCCCAAGTCTCTCCAGCACCCTGGCTGGTGGCTACACAGCCAAGCCACTGCATTCAGTGGGTTTATGGGGGTGGGGTAGAAAAGACCCCACTGTTTAAAGTCACTTTGTACTAAAAAATGCAAATCTCAAGGTTATATTTATTTAGCAACTTCGTTCAGCCAGCTGTGTCACAGCAGGAAGAGTTTGGTTCTGAGTGAAGCCATCAGCAGCACTATGGACCCAGCTTGGACTTATCTCCATTTTCCCAAATACTAGGATAATAAATAGGTGGAAAATAAGAATTGATTCCCCAAAGTAATGCCAAATCCATCTCCTTGGGAGGAAAACTGAGCCTCAGAGACAGTCTCCAGAGCTTCTTTATAAGCCCTTGTCTCCCACTGGAGCATGAGTGCTCCAGATTCCCTCAGGCACAAGGTTTCAGCTGAAGTGGGGTTTTCTTTTTGACTTAAATAATCTTGGCTGACAGATGTAAGTTTTTTCAAGAAGTCCTTTCCAGGTGACTAAGCCCAGTCCTGGGTCTGCTTCTCAGCTTTGCTTCGAGACTCCTTACAGGCAGAGCATAATGGAAAAAACCTCAGCTGGGTCTCAGAATCCCCACTCGTTTGGCCACAGTTTCTGGGACTAGGTCAGGTCTGTAGCCTGTCAAAAGGATGTTGAAGAAACTGGTGCACACAGGAGCTGTGCAGCTGCAGCCAGGCCAGATTCAATGCTCCTTCCAGGCAACGTGCCTTGCTCATGTTCAGTGGCCACTTGTGTGGGATTTCTGGACACCACCCACAGTTGGAATGATGAGAAATCCCAAATTTTGATAGAAGCGCGCAGGGGTTTTGTGGGCAGAGAGATATGTCATGGTTAAAGCAACAGGCCACTGCCCTGCTCGGAATACCCAGCAGAACAAAGCAGAAAGGCAGCTTGATTTTTATATCTTAAACAAATAAACCTTTCTGATCCTTCAGGCAGAGCCTGCGATTCTGCGATGTATCCCTGTGAGCTGTTGTTTTACTGTAAATATCCTTTGCTATATTAAACCATACATCACTTCCCAGTGCAGCTAATTTCCCATTCACACTGATGCTCGTGGGCAATATCCTCATGCCCTGATGTCCCATAAAGCACCCAAGCAGCATCCCTCAGTCACGTCTCATTTGCATACTCCCAGAAGCTCTGGGTGAGCATCTCAGCAAAAGGAAGGAAAATGAAATATTTACTTTTTGTTTCCACATGCCAGTAGTGAAAAGATATTGATGTGGTGAGGATGGGACATTAAAATCAAAATTATGTTGGGAATAAAAAGCAAGGCATAAATTAGCACTGTTTGCTTCATCTCTGTTTTAAGAGAGTTTGCATTACCCTGGTGCCATATAACATGCCAGGGATATTTGGGGAAATCTGCAGCATTGTATTTCAAGAAAGCTTTGGAGCCAAGTTGACATTACTAAAGACCACAGCAAAATTAATGAATGGCCACCAAAAAGTCTTTGTCAAGGGCTGACTGTGAAGGTGCTGTGTGAGAAAGTGGAGAGGAGAGCAAAGCAGTTCCTGACAGTCTGTCAAGACAAAAGGAAGGAGATCAGCAAAAGGGGAAATGATTTTTATGCTTCTCTGCTGGTGCCATCCTTCAGCTGCTCGTTTTCTCTCTTCTCACTGTCTGTCTTGGCGCTGTGTCCAGGGACTCTCTGCCACCACCTTGCAGACCTTGCACTTGGCTTGACACAAACACTTTGGGTTGTCTGCATCCACCCTAAATTGCGAGCTGGAAGAAATCATCCACGTCCTTGGTTAATCAGCCAGTCCAGCTGAACACTTCATAGCCAGAAGGTTCCTGGCCCATCAGAGGAGTTCATGGCACTGTCTGCCAGCTGCGCTTCTTTAACCATGGTCCAAATCAGCTGCCACTGAGGGCATCATCCTTCCTGAATTCCCAGAAAAAATGGGACACAAAGGTGAAAGAAATCTGCTGTGTCATCAAATCCAGTTCTTTGTCTTCTCAGGCAGTGACACACAGAACCTTGATCTGAAACACATCAAACACCGGCTCACAGACAGCTGGATTCCTGTCCTCTTCCCCTTATTCCAGGAGTTACTCCACTCCTTCTCATAATACTTCTCGTAGTGATTGGTTCACATTTTATATCCAGGAACTACTGTGCTACTGATGCTGCTTAACCTAAACAGCTTTTCACTCTCCTGTATTTTTTGCCTTTTCCATTTTACTCTGAGGATGCAATCGCGTTTGCTTTCTGGTTCACTGAATTCGCTCCATCCTCAATCCCTAGGAGGAAACACAGCAGGCACAACTGGAAAATATTTTAAAAAAACCAAAAAACAAACATATTTCCATGGGAAGGAATGAAAAGTCTCCATTTCATAGTTTTTGCAAGATAATGAAGGATTAAGATGTGTGCTGGAGGCACATACAAGGACTGGCTCACCTGCTCTATACAGACAATACAGCACAAAAAGCCCATGGCCAAACATCAACACACAGTGGCAAGGAAAAGGGAAAAAAAACCTGGAAAAAACCCACCCAACAATTCATGAAGCATAAGATGGCACGGAAACACTCGTGCTCAGTGTGACAGATGGAGGGAGCAGCCCTGATCAGAGGCTCGTTCCTGCAGCTGGGCTCTCTGAAGCTGGCGGGGGGCTCGGGAAGTTAATGGACCTGCTTGCACATGTAAAGACTCCTGGATGAGACCATCAATTTTCTATAGGTCACTGGGACCAGACACAGCTTCAGAAGGAACGAGAGAGCAGAGAAGTAGAGCTATTAGCACAAAACCTGTCACTTGTTTCATTAAAATCAGAACTCGTGCCAGAGGGCTGAAAAGTGGCCAGTGTTGTATCCATCCTTAAATAAAGGTGGGAAAGGGGGTGAAGGAACTACAGGCTGGCAAACCTGGCTTCAACTGAAGAAAAGATAAAAGGAAAACCATTGAAGACAGAGTTACAATGTCCCCAGATGCTTGGGACAAACCAGCATGGAGGCTGCCAGAGTAAATCATGATGCTAATTTTAATGCATTTCAAAATGTTAGGGGAAAAAATGGAGATCTCTGAATGAGCTGAGGTGAATTATTTAGGTATTCAAAAGATTGTTTGAGATGAGCCCTTACAAGGAGCTGTTAAAGAAAGCTTAGTGGGTTACCTTGAGGTAAGAGGTAAAAGTTCTTTCACAGATTGAAAACAAACTATGGCATAAAAATCAAAGAGCTGTAATAAAAAGTCCAATTCTCAGCATGGAAAGAGGTTAATAGTGGGAGGTGCTCCAGGGACTGCTCCCAGGACAAGCATTGTTAAAGAGATGTTTTAAGAGCCTGAGGATGGGGCAGAAAAAGGGCAACGTTTGTTCAAAGAACAAAATATTCCCTCTCCCCCATCTTCTTTTTAGGTCACTCAGGTCTGGGGAAGATGACAAGAAATGAATTTAAGAGAGACCTCAGAGAAGGATGCAAGTGGGCCATGCAGTGGCAAAAAAACTCCTGCTAAGGATTGCACACACAACAAGAGGCTTTGGGAAGAGCAATTGGAATTGTTCCCATCCAAATGAATCGTATCCTCTCTGAGATGAAAGAAGGTTCTGGCTGCTGTGGGGAGCCCAGCACAAGATCCGTGTTCAATGCACAGCGATCATCAAAGGGCTGGATGAAATGTAAAGCTGTTTGCAGAGATATTGTATTCCCTCCCTTGTTTTCTAACAGCAGCTGCATGTTTTTGCCCTGGGAAACATCATCACATGGCAGCAGCGACGTAAGGGAAGCATTGTAGAAATAGAGAGAGGCCAAAGCAGGCAAGGAAAGGAAAGAGTTTCTGCAGATAAGGAGGGAGGTTTAGTCATCCATAGGAAAAATGTCAATACCAGTGTGTCACCCTTTTGCAGGGCATCCAGATGGTGAAAGTGCAAAAGAAAGAAAAGGTAAAGAACAGAAAAATGCTCTTGTTGTTTGTTTTTTGGGTGGTTTTTTTGTTGTTTGTTTAGGGTTTTTTTTGTGTGTAGATTTTTGGTTGGTTGGTTGGTTGTTTTTTTGGTTTTTTTTTTTCCTAAACTTTGTTTATGTGAAAACAAATAGGCTGAAATCCCAGAGAAGTCAGCTGAACTGTCTGTGAGTGAGCACCTGGGTTCAACAGCTCAAGAAAAAAGATATTCAGGTCAATCAGCTGCTCTGTTTGTCCTTTTCAACATTAAATGGAGAAAAGGTCACTTGAGTAAATTAAGAAGAAAACAGAGTAAATAAAAGAAAACAATTTTCCTTTTTGAACATAACTAACCTGTGCCATTTCCAGCTGCTTTTTAGCTTTGAGGCAAAGAACAAGAGTTCTCTGAATTTCTCTGAGGAAGAAAGCACAGGCAGCAACAACAACCCGAACCCTCAGAACAGCGGGCACATAAAGTCACTTCTCATTTTGTTACTTCTGGACCCACAGCATGGAAATGGGACAATGGTTTTCTTGGAGGAGACACATCCAGGTCTGAAGGCTTGGAATAGCAGGGAAATTGGGAAGGAAATCACCCAGGTGATTTGACAAGAGGAAGTACCCTGAGTTGCACTTCTGAACAGAGTCAAAACTGGTCTGTAGTTTGTGCAGGGGGCAGGGATCCAAATAATCCATATAACCCAAATAACCCCTATAGCTCATATAACCCTTATAACACAAATAATCTGTATAACCCATATAACCTAAATAATCCATAGAATCCATATAACCCAAATAATCCCTATAGCCCATATAACTATTTTAACACAAATAACCTGTGTAACCCATATAACACAAATAATCCATATAACCCCTTTAGCCTATATAACCTATATAAGGCATATAACCCAAATAACCCCTATAGCCCATATAACTATTTTAACACAAATAACATGTATAACCCATATAACCCAAATAATCCATATAATCCATGTAACCCCTTTAGCCCATATAACCCATACAACCCCTATAGCCCATATAACCC
>VZTJ01006208.1:1026347-1047772 GCA_013397795.1 Orthonyx spaldingii | reverse complement strand
GCAGGGGGCAGGGATCCAAATAATCCATATAACCCAAATAACCCCTATAGCTCATATAACCCTTATAACACAAATAATCTGTATAACCCATATAACCTAAATAATCCATAGAATCCATATAACCCAAATAATCCCTATAGCCCATATAACTATTTTAACACAAATAACCTGTATAACCCATATAACACAAATAATCCATATAACCCCTTTAGCCTATATAACCTATATAAGGCATATAACCCAAATAACCCCTATAGCCCATATAACTATTTTAACACAAATAACATGTATAACCCATATAACCCAAATAATCCATATAATCCATGTAACCCCTTTAGCCCATATAACCCATACAACCCCTATAGCCCATATAACCCTTATAACACAAATAACTCAAATAATCCATACAACCCATATAACCCCTATAAATCCTATAACTCCTACAGCCCATATAACCCAAACAGCTCCTGTAGTCTATATAACCCTTATAACACAAATAACCCCTATAACCCAAATAATCCATATAACCCAAATAACCCCTATAGCCCATATAATCCATATAATCCATGTAACCCCTTCAGCCCATGTAACTCCTATAACCCCTATAGCCCCTATAACCCAAATAATCCATATAACCTATATAAACCATATAACCCAAATAACCCCTATAGCCTATATAACCCTTTTAACACAAATAATCAGTATAACCCATATAACCCAAATAATCCATATAATCCATGTAACCCCTTTAGCCCATATAACCCATACAACCCCTATAGCCCATATAACCCTTATAACACAAATAACTCAAATAATCCATACAACCCATATAACCCCTATAAATCCTATAACTCCTACAGCCCATATAACCCAAACAGCTCCTGTAGTCTATATAACCCTTATAACACAAATAACCCCTATAACCCAAATAATCCATATAACCCAAATAACCCCTATAGCCCATATAACCCTTTTAACACAAATAATCTGTATAACCTATATAATCCAAATAATCCATATAAGCCATACAAACCCTATAGCCCCTATAACCCAAACAGCCCCTGTAGTCTATAAACCCTTATAACACAAATAACCCCTATAACCCAAATAATCCACATAACCTATATAACCCATATAACCCAAATAATCCATATAACCCATACAACCCCTATAGCCCATACAACCTTATAACACAAATAACCCCTATAACCCAAATAATCCATACAACCCATATATCCCACATAGCTCATGTAAATCCTCTAACCCAAATAACTTCCCCACCTCCTGACTCTGCTCCAAACTCCCCCTGCGTGCTCCAGAACACCACTTGGACAGGAGATGTTGTCCTGAGGGATTTGTATCCATGAAGGAGCGCCTGTGATGTGAACTTTTGGAATTAACTATCAGCCGTGAGATTTAAGGTCTTTTAAAGCCTGTCAGAGCCCCCGGTGTTCCAGCAGAGTTAGGAATCAGCTCTCAGAGGTGGTGCTGCACAGCCCTTCTCCATGGGCTTCCCAATTCCATCACCTCCCTGTCCCTGCTCCAGAGTTTTAATCAGGCATGGGAAAATTCTTAAAAACTCCTTTGAGCAAGGACAGCGTGCAAGAGAGTCAGCAACAACTGAGTGACTCTTACCTGCCTTTCTGACGCTAATGGGGGATGAATTCCTGCATATTTGCAGCCTGGATCACAGAGATGTTCACTTTCTTCATCTTCTTCCACAGAAATCCCCAAACTTTTCACAAATATTAAAGGTTGGATTCTTAACCCCTTACTCCTGATGAGTAATTCTCTGCTCAATGTGAATGCACTCAAGTCGATGGGATTACTCATGGAAGAAACAGTCCTGACTGTAAGTGTAGACATCCCAATACAATTTATTAATTTTGCTTTACAGTGCATTTGTGAGGCCTAACAGATGGGAATATTGACATTAGAAGTTCATGTGATTGGCTCAAGGTCAGAAAGTGACAGGGCTGGGAACTTTGCCAAAGCCTTGATTTTCTTTTCTCTCTTTTCAGTCACGAGATTTAAAAAATATAGAAACCAGCAAGTTCGGAACTCTTCAGTTTGCAGAAAGGAACTGCCAGATTGAAGGAACAGCCCCTCACGTGGCAGGGAAGGCAATCAGGCTGAGTATGGAGAGGATGTGGAGCAAAGATAAATATGTTGAGTTGGGAAGAGGGAGGAGAGAAAGTCAGGTGCTGATTTTTTCCTTATTTCACCCCCAACACTTGAAAAAAGGCTGAGAATGTGCTTGGGATGATTGTCAGGGTACTGTGTTCTTCTCTTTGCTTGCTTAAAAACTGTATTTTAGAATAAACATTGGTTTTTAAAGCCTCTAAAGGGTGGAAGAATCCTCTTCGCTCTTATCAGGACACATCACACTATTGTGTTTGACCCTTTTAGGCTGAAAAGAAACTCCCTGAAGGGACAAATCCCTATTTGAGTCTGGGCAATCACCCTTTTGTGGGGATCTGCACAAGCCAAAGACTTCCCTAGGATCCCACAAAGGCTTCCTGTGGTATCTTTTGGTTCAAGAAGGCACCACATTCTCATGCTCACTCCTCCCTCATCTCTCACCTTTCCCTCTCTCTTTCTCTCTTCTGACAGGATAAAAATCAAACCCCTCAAAGAGAACTTTTCTCCCCACCCCTCGAAGGCTTTCTTGTGCCTGCCTTGATACTCCAGCCACCACTTGCATCCTGCAACATCTCCGTCCGAAATGGTTTGGGAACTCTATGGCTCCCGCTCAAACACCTGCTCCGGGGTGCGAGGGCAGCTAATTAGCCCCATTTTTCTAATGACCAATTTGTAGCTGATGAGGCAGAGCAAACAGAGTAGGGGTGGTGTCCACGAGCCCTCAGCAGAGCCGTGGCTGCAGGAATTGCCCCAGATGAGCCATCCATTCATCTCCAATTCACCAGGCTCCTGCTGAGACCTTCATCCTGCCCGTGTGAGACCTGGGAGGTCCCTGCTTCCGTGGTGTGCCAGGCTTTCCTCCTGTCTCCAGCGGCACGAGGGCCAGGCTGTCATTTCACCGAACAGAAGGACCCGAATGTAGCTGAGAAAAACCCTCAGTCTGGCATTAATCACCTGCTTGGAGCTGGCGGCAGGCAGTGACATTTTCTCAGTGGCACACAACCAGACATCTGCTGAACGAGCCAGCAGCTCGATCCAAGGGGAGGCAGCTGCCTTTTTGTCTCCTCCCTGTAGGAAAGGAAAGGTCATGGCAGTCCCAGGGAAGTAGGGAAGGAAAGGTTATCTGTGGAGTCGGGGTCCCTGGGCAGCCGGGGGTCACTTGGTGGGGAGCCCAGGACCCCTGTGCACGGCACTCACCACACGGGGAGGTAAATCAATGTCACCTCGAAAGTCGTTGGGACCATTAGATTTAAACAGAGAAGTTAGGGACTGGGAATGGCTCTCCAAAGGAAGCAAACATGGGAAATCGCTCAGACCAGGATGATGGAGACCACAACACTGCTCAGGAAGCTTCAGCTGGATCACGGCAGGGTGGGAAGAAAATTCACCCAGAGCAGGAAACTTCATCCTGTGCTTCTGGTGATGGATTCTGAAATGACCTCTCTGCTACATTGTCAGATGCAAAATATGAATCTGATCGAAGTATGGATCTGAGCCAGCACGGTAATTCACCTGTTTCTGAGGCTGCTCTGCAAAATACATTTCTCTGAAATATAACACTGATCAAAAATAAAATAAGAATAGGCAGACAGAATTTCTATTGAAAAATGCTGATTTATTGAAACCAAGATGTTTAATAGGGATACATTGATTTTCAAAAAAAATTCTGAGGACTTTCATTAAAAGTTACAAGATGCAAGGTGGGACAAAGCAAGAAGCCAAATTTAACTCCTTAGTGCCATTTACGCTGAACCTGAGGAATAACATCTCAATGAGAGCTTTGAAGGGGGCTGGAAGGATGCTGATTTTTCATTTCCCAATCCAGATCACTGCATCTCAGTTGCACATTGGCAAACTTGTGATCACATCACATTTAACACTTCTGTAGTAACTTCAGCTGAAAAGACATAGAAGGCTTCACCTCATGGAGGGCTACGAAGGCGATGGAGGGACTGGAGCATCTCTGATGAGGAAAGACTGAAGGAGCTGGGACTGTTCAGCCTTGAGAAGAGACAAATGAGAGGGGACCTCATTAATGTGTATAAATACCTAAAGTGGTTGCCAAGAGTGTGGATGAGGCTCTGCTCCCTGGGGCCCTGCCATGGCACAAGAGAAACGGGCAGGATGCCCAGGAAGTTCCACCTGAACACGAGGAAGAACTTCTTCCCTGGGCAGTGACCGAGCACTGGAACAGATTGCCCAGAGAGGGTGTGGGGTCTCCCTCACTGGAGAAATCCCAAAACCCTCTGGACACACTCCTGAGCCCTGTGGGATGGCTCTTCTGGAGCAGGGAGGTGGGACCAGATGACCCACTGTGATCCCTTCCAACCTGACCCATCCTGTGGTTCTTACCTGGCGGAAAAACCCTACAAAAGAACCCTATAAATGCTACAAATCCTGTTTGCTAGGGCTGGTGGAAAGGCCCCTGTTGCTTTGAGGGTGCTGGTGCTGTGCAGGTTCCTCACAACAGGAACGGGGGTGACATGCAGTGACATGAATTCTTTCCACCTTCGGGCTTTTCCCTAAATCCATATGGAATGTCAGCCCACCTGACACCCCTTGCTAAAGAAGACTCTTTCATCTCAGCTCCTGTGTTTGTATCATCCAATCCTAGCTTTGATTTTCAAGGGACGTTCCTGTTGATTATTTTTTTTAATCACAGATACACATCATGCCAAAACGTCAGCCCTAGCCAAAGAAAACCTTTTTCCTGGCAGGGTTTGTGGATTTCCATCACTCTTGCTCTGTTGAACTGATCAGATTAGATAGGATGGGGCCAAGATTTCTCTTGGCTCTGGTACTTTCACATCATTCAGTGCACCTCTGGGAAGGGAGCAGGAGGGATGGGATGCAGAGTGTGCCAGAGGACAGCTGCTGCCTCTGGGATGGCCTGAGAAGGCTTTAATGAAAATCAGCACTGTCCCACAGGCTGGTGCAACCCTAACAACCTCCAGAGATGATTCTCTGTTTACAGCATTCCTCCCTTCCTTCAGGAGCTGGATAAAATATTTAACATGGACAGGGAAGTAAAAGAGGGTTACTTTATGAGCAGCCATCTTCAAGGGGCAGAAGAGGGATGATGATCCAGCAGCTGGGAGCAACACTTTGTTGGGCAGCTGGGCACAAAAGAGTGACAAATGTCACTATCCATTTCAATTACATGAGGGATTTGGGGACTTAGAAAATTAAAACTTGGCTGGTACAATTTAAAATTTGGCTGCTACAACAGCATTGCCAGAGCCTAGTCTTGGGAGCAGTGGAAGCATTTCCTGGGTAGTTGCAACTGGTCAAGGCTTTGATGTTCTCTCTAATTTCAAAAAGGGTAAAAGGGAGAGTCAGGTGTCATTTAAAGCAAGATGAACCACAAACACATGAGAATGAGACCTCATATTCCCACCCATGAACAACACATGGATACGTGTGTGTATATATAACTGGATATATATAGGGATATATATGTAAATATATCCATAGGAATCAGAGAGGTGAAAACCTTGGACAGATTTCAGACTCCTGGCTGCTTTCCAACAACACTTTGGAAACACAGTACTAAATTTACATTGGTTTCAGTAATGCAAGCCTAGAATTTCCCCCTGGAGATCCCATCTGCTCCTCACTTACATGAATCCCCCAAACTGGAGAGCAGCAGGGCAGACATCCTATTAAATCACTGGTTTTATCATCACCCATTCAGTTTTTCCCTGGATCCGATGATCTGCCAGGCCAGAATGCTGCATCATTTGCTTCATCAAAATGTACAACGTGGTGTGCAGTAATCCAGGCAGCAGTGAGGTGTCAGGCACAATGGCTGGTTCCTGGGGCATGTAAAGCTTTAACTGCTGAGTTCCTGGGAGCTGACACACACTGGGATCTCTCCCTGATATCTGGGCATTGGCAAATTAACTGTTCAGGCTCGGTGGGGGTAGGGGAGGGAGTAACTCTGAAGTTTTCTTGGAAGTTATTGGAGGGAGATTAAACTCATGGAAAAAAAGTGAGTCAGGGATGAGACGTGGCCAGGCTTCCACAGAAATGGGAAAAATAGAGCAGACCAAGGTGACAAGACCTTCCAGTATCTAAAGGGCTGGAGAGGGACTTTTTACAATGGCATGGAGTGACAGGATGAGGGGGAATGGCTTTAAGCTGAAGAAGGGTAGGTTTAGATTAAATATTGGGAAGAAATTGTTCCCTGTGAGGGTGGGGAGGCCCTGGCACAGGGTGCTCAGAGAAGCTGTGGCTGCCCCTGGATCCCTGGCAGTGTCCAAGTCCAGGTTGGACAGGGCTTGGAGCAACCTGGGGTAGTGGAAGGTGCCTCTGCCCATGGCAGGGGGGGGCAATGAGATGAGCTTTAAGGTCCTTTCCAACCCAAAAGATTCAATGATTCTGTGATCAATATGAGGCTTAGGTGACAGGAGTTCATTCGTGGACTGCACAGTTCACAGTTTCTTACAGACTCTGCCTAAATAATTTCTCATTTTATCCCGTGATTATTACAAGGGATCCCAAAACATTTTCCAAACAAAAGCTTGATTTAAACTACTCTTAAAACACTGTGTGCTTGGCAGCGTGCACAGCCAAGAGCAAAGCAGAGAGGATCAAAAGATGGAAAATCAGAGTCTCTGCAGCCCTGGTGAGGACTCCACAGCAGGGCAGGGATGCACGGGGTGGTGGAGATGGAAAACACTGAGCCTTCCTCCCCTCTGCCAAACAGCGCTGCACCCGGAGCTGGGCATCAAAACCGCGAGGGTGGAAAGAAAAGGAGAATCCTTTAAAATTCTGCCACAAAGGGCCCTTTTTCAGCCTTAGAGCAGGAGGCTGAGGGAGGCGGGAGGCTGCGGGGGCCGAGCGATGCCGTGGCTGGGCTCACGGGGGCAGGGGCGATCCGCGGCTGCGGCTCCGCGCTCGGCTCCGGCTGCCGCTGCTCCGCTCCCTCCTGCCAGCACAGCAGAGGGGATTCAGCCTCCAGGAAAGGCTCTGCCTGAGGGGAAAAGGCCACAGGTTTCTTTTGATGGATGCCCACCTCCATACAATTTACACAGCTTCACAGCCCAGCCCTCCGACAGCTCCCGTGGCTCTCGAGCGAGGGTTAAATTTCCTTCCAGCACCTCTTTGTTTGATTATTCCTCAGTTCAGCTTGGACTGACTCAGTTCAGTCCCCTCACCTTGGAGGAAGTGGAGGAGACCAGGTCCATGGCAGCCCAGGGCTGACACGCCACTGGTGCCCTGAGATCACATCTCCCTTGTCTTATCTGCTGGCAAAATCCATAACATTGCCTGAAATAATCCAAAGGCACAATAATTAGAAATACAATGTGTGAAGAGCTCAGAGTGTCTCCACCAGAGCCCAGCTCTGTTTCCTGTCCTACCACACGTTGATGTCTGACCTTGACCAATTTGGTTACCTTCTCCTTGTCTTCAATAAAATCTGCCTCGTAAAATCTGGATAATAGCATTAAACTTATCTACATCAGATGAAGGTTTTGATGCTTAATCAATAAAGATTTGTAAAACGCTCTGAGATCCTCTTAAAAAAGGAAAGGTCCACAAAAGGTTGCGGTATAAGACAAGACTAATGAGTGAGTGGGAGGAGGTACAAGCTGCCCCATTGACAGGTCAGTGCTGGCAGGGCTGGGTGGTGAAGCACAGCAGGGAAAAGAGAGAAATTTTGTGTTCCAAAGGGCTCAGCTGGAAGTGGATGCCAAGCTGGAAGTGCCAGCCTTGCACCAAGCATGGGCTTCTACTTTAGACAGGGTTTAGATTGGCTGCTTTTAATTTCTGAGACACCAAAGACTGTTTATTTCCAAATTCACATTTCACCCCACCTTTCCTTTCCTCTGCCCCCTCAAGCTCTGGCGGTTTGCTATAGAGTGAATCATGTCTTTGGCAGCATAAGAGCACCCCCAAAGCTTGAGGCATCAGAATATAATGTATATTAGAATATATAAATATTGTGTTTACCCAAGCCCATTTTGAGAGCTATCCCTAAGTTTTTAACTTTGAAAATAACAAGAAACTGAAGAAAAGGAAAGACTTTCAGATCTCAAATCCGAGCAGAAAAAAAAGTCTGCAGAGCAGAGAAAAATCTATTCATATGTCGTCTCTTGTCTGAGCAGAATTAGGAGATCTCAAGGCAGATACCGACCTGCTGAGAGCGAGTTCAGCTCATTCTGAGATACTCTGCTGAATTTATACTACAGAGAGCTGCTGATAAAATTATCTGAATTAAACCTCATCTTCCAAAGCTTCCTTTGAGATGCCCATGTCTCCTGTAGCCGGTGCCATCCCTGGGCTGCCCGTGGTCAGTGGTCAGTCGCCAGCCTTGGGTGACCAGCAGCCAGGTCCCTCAGTCCAAGAACAATTTCCTTCTGTAACATTTCACTCTGATGTCTTCTTGGAGGTGCAGGAAAGAGTCAGGTGATGTCCTGTTCCTCAAACAAATGAGTCCTGGGTCTGCCTAACCTTCCAGCCAGCAGCCAGGGAAGCTCTGCACACTCTAATTCCCAGAGATGAGCTGGGGATTCGCATGGTACTTACTGAGGTATTACATGGAATTCTAATAGGCCTTTAACAGGACTCCTGTGAGTTCCACAGCTGATCCAAACAAGATCTCCGCTCCAAGGCCTAATCCCCTCATAGCCTAAAAGGATCTCCTTCAGAGAAATTGTTTTGTCTTCAGGCAGTGCTGCAAAGCAAGAGGAAGAAAGGGGTGGACAGAAAGAAGAGGAAGAGAGGCGAGTTTAAAGAAAAAGTTATCTGAAAAGGGAAAAGTGATGTTAATGCAGGTAGAAAATGCTAGAAAGATTAAAAAAAAGACGTACACAGCTTTTTTTTTTTTGATCTCGCTAGTTAGCACTTTATGTCAAAACCCCCTCATCTTAACAATCACTAGAACTGAGTGAATAATTTAGAAGGAATAATTTATTCAAAGAACGTGGCATACTGATGCATATCCACATATTGTCTGAAGAGATCACAAAGTTGTCCAAATTTCATATGTTATTCAGATCTATTTGCCAGTTCCTGCAGCTGACAACTCTT
The DNA here is from genome assembly GCA_013397795.1 of Orthonyx spaldingii. Taxonomy (NCBI): domain Eukaryota; kingdom Metazoa; phylum Chordata; class Aves; order Passeriformes; family Orthonychidae; genus Orthonyx; species Orthonyx spaldingii. The sequence goes on along the minus strand of VZTJ01006208.1, from coordinate 1,038,595 downwards.
TGCTTCCAGATACTTTGTGACTTAACCCATGAAAGGAAATAATTTATTCTGAGCACAAATTCCTTTTGCTTGTATACAAACCCTCCAAAATAAATCGTTATTTCAGTAACCACTCAAGTTATGCTGCTGTACAGTCAGGAGTGTCTCATAAGGACTCTACTGGTTTTTTTCCCTCATTCAGAGGTTAAATATCTGAATTTTGTGTGAGTACATGCATGCACTTACTTGCCCATACAAAATTGAACAGAGCAACTGCATTTCTCACCCACAGAGCTCTCAAATCCAGCCAAGAATTCAGACAAAATCTTGTCAGCGATGCTTAAAGATGGCACAAATGTCAGTGTGCTTTAGGAGGTGAACAGGCAGCAGAGAGCTGTGCTCATGCTCCTTCTTTCTTCATTGTTCTAAACCAACCTGATGGAGCTGGTGCAGCACCAGGGCAGCTGTTTGGGTGAACAGATGTCATTCCCACATTTACCAGGGCTGAGGAGCTGGGAGCTTTGCTCTGATGATCAGGTCAGTTGTCCAGACATAGCAGTGTGTGCACAAACTGCAAATGAAGACATTTCGGTAAAAAGAAAGAGTCAGAAGAGCAATAATAGACCTGAACCCACAGGAGAAGTCTTGGATCTGAATAAAAATGCACCTGTGGCTCAGGTCTGGCCTGTAAGTGATGTGCTGCACCCCTCACAGGTTTCATGGCTCCTGCTCTTGCCCGTGGTGCCACAGAGGAGCCTCCCCAGCTGATTCCCTCTCGGAGCCAGCCTTCCTGGGAGGTGCAGCTCCAGCACATCAGAGCTGCTGTTCCTGGGGCTTTTAGGACTGGTAAAATGCACAGATGGCAACATGGGATAAAGTTTAAACTCCCTTAGGGATCATTCACACTTTAAATAAAGTGGGACATTTTGGTTTGCTGGATTAACCCTCTCACAAATCTGTGGCTGAAGGTTCAGTCTGCAGGGAGAAATAACCAAACTGAGCACATTAGACCAGAATTCTTTGTACAGCAAGAAACCTGCAAATAAACCCACCTCAAGTGAACCCCACTATGGGAACTCAGGTCAAAAATAAGCTGAAAAGTTCCCTGGTGTCAGGAGAGCCATGATTTTTATTTGGAAGGCAGTCGACGAAGATGAGAGATTCGGCAGCCTGTGAATTGAGTAGCAGATGGGCTTTGCATTAAGAGGAGCTCCCAAACTTAATGAAATCAGTCAGGGCCTTTTCTTACTGGCTTTGGTGGCCTTTGGAGGAGGCCCTGACTCAGGCAGCCCGAGCTGCAGGGGTACAATCACACCCTTGATCTCGGGGCTGGATGTCAACCAGCACTTCTGTCACACTCGCCGGGCTGACAGGAATTTGGGCATCATTTCTGAGCTGATTTTTGTTCTGAGACTGGCTTGAGCTTTGAACTCCAGCCTCAGGGCAATGCATAGAGATAATGGATTTCCCTTCATCTGATAGACAGAGATTGCTGCTCATTTTCTGGCTGCTGTGGTATTTGGTTGCTGCAGTGTCCAACCATAATGCTTACACATTGCAGCTCTACTGTACGTGCCCAAAAAGACACAGTCTGAAGCTGTTTTGGAGTGTTTCTATGAGTGGGCTTGATTTTGTTTTGCTGGAGCTAAAACCACTTGTAAAACTAGCCCAGCTTCCTAAATAACCACATTTAAATATAACTGAATTGGAGAAAGTGCAGAAAAGTCATCATCATTGTCATATTATTCCCACTGGCATTTCTGAACAAAAATGGGTTTACACTTTTCTGTTTGGAAATTCCAATTTACAGCACAAAAACCCCAAGCTGGGATGAAGGTCAACATTGGTGTGGAATGCAAAGCATCATCTGTCTTGAACATCCAAAACCTATGTCCCCACCCAATGCAGATTTTTTTGTCCCTGGTAGTGGTTAAAAAGTTGAATTTTCAATTTATTTTTTTTTTTCTTTAGAAGAACTTCCTAGAAATACACAAATGATTTCTCTGCTACCCTAAGTCAGATGCCGCTCGATCTTTTCACTTCTCCACATTCTGATGCCTCAAAGTCAATTTCCGTTAGAACAAGTCTGGAGGTGATCTTGGCCGTTGGAGGGGATGGAGAAGGAAGGGAGCAGAAGAGGGAGGCTGAAAATAGACTGAGATGTCCCTGCTGCTGCAAGAGAACAATGTGCTTTGTCAGAAACATGGAGCTGTGCTCTATTTTCATAAGAGCCATGACCATCATAGACGCTAGACTTGATTTTTTCTGACTTGCAGGAAGACTGGAAAATAAAGGAAACCCAAGAGCCTCCCTCACCACAGCACCACAGTAATTGGTTGGTGTAAAATAGTGTTTGAAAAGAAAATTAGCAATAGCAGCAGAGAGAGTTGGCCCATAGACCCTCCTGTTCACCCACTGACTAAAAAGAGAAAAAAAGGAAAAAGAAAACCCTAACAAAAAGCCAATAAAACATCCCCAAGCTGCCAACACATTCCACTAAGCATAATTTCTTGCCTGAAGTGAACACAAGATGGATATTCACCGCGTGTCATCACCTTCCCATCAGCCCTTCCTCCGTCTGGCAGAACGTCTCAGGGCCCAGGGACCAGGAGTGACACGTCCCAACAGCTGTTGTATTGATTTTAATTCCAAGTCAAGCTCTCCGTTACATACCTGATCCTACTGCAATATTAATTACAGAGCCTCCCTCGGCTCCAGCCCCGCTCTGCCATCCGTTATCACAACGCAGCCACGCACGAGGCTGTCGCCTCCAATCCGTTTGTCATTAACACGAGTGACCAGCCCCGTGTTCAGCGTCTCTGGGTTCTGGAGGACATTGGTTAAACACTGCCTGGTAGATCGTAAATCACTGCAGTGTTAAAAGAATCCCTACGCTGAGCAGCAGGGAGCTAATCTGTGTCTGCAGGTTTTTAATTGAGTAAAACAAACGGCGATGAAACCCTCTTTAGGTGCACTCAAGCCCTTTCCTTTGGATTAAAATGAGCTGAAACCTTTCCCTCTGGGACCACATGCTGGCTACTGAGGAAGGGTGAGATCAGCTAAGAAGGGGCACATTGGTTATTGCAATAATCTTCTCTTTCTTTCCCATCACCTCTGCTTGTTCCAAGGAGCAGCAGATGGTTTGGGATTGAGTAGGAACAGTACCAAGAAACTTAACAGACATTTCTGAGGAGACAGTGCCCAGCACTGAGCTCCACGGGTCCCTCTCGTGATCTTTCTGAGAGTTCTTGTCCCCACAGCCCCTTGAGACCCCCAAGGACATGTGGTCATTATTCATTCTGAATATAAAAGCAGAGCACAGGGACTTTAAAGTTGGGAACTAAAAAAACTGGGCCAGCACCATTGTCCAGCAAATGAAGAATTAAAGGAGTTTTTTAAGTGGCCCAAAACTGGGAGAATGGGGTCACCCAGCTCCTCTTGTACCTTTGAGTGGTCACCCTGAGTCCCAGCACACATCTAAAACACCACACTTGGATTTCTGTGTGGGCTCAGGTCTAAACTGTCACGGCCCTGCTGAAAAAAGATATTGCTAAAGTGGGATAGGTTGGAGGAGGACAAGGGTTAGATGCAGAGAAATATGCAGAGCTTGGCTCAAGTAAGGAAGGGAATAAAGCTCTTGTTTAGGGAAAAAAAATGACCAAGTTGCTCTATGGTGCACTTTCAAATTGGTATTTAGAGCAGGAATTAAAACTGCATTCCTTACCTGTCATCCTGCATTCCCAGAGCCACTGTTTCACTAACAGGGCCTGACAGATCCACACTCTGAGACAACACTCCGGAGATAGTTTCCAAGAAGTTATAACCAATGTAGGTGGGAAAACCCCTTTTCCTCCACTCTGGAAGGAGATTCTCAGAGGAATGAAGTCATAGATGAGCCAGGTTTGTTGGATTTTTCTTTAGACATGTCGTCTCTGCATAATAGAGAGCAGTAGGTGCTACAAGAAATAAATGTTTGGCTTTCTAAACATCTTTTTGATATTAATGTGGACCAGAATGATGCCATGTGGGGAACCCTGGGCATATTTCCCAAGAGGGTAAGAAGCAGTTTTAGGACAGGAAATTATGAGAGAAATTTGCTTTATTTTAAGCCTCAAATTCCATGTTCAGAGATGCGTAGCACAGCTCCTTTTTATGATATAATTAATCATCGTTCCATTCAATGGAGCAAGAGGATCTAATGGGATATATTGTCCCATTTTAATGATAAGCACGTCAGATAACATAAATAGGTCAATTGACGTAATTGCAGTAAATACAGGAAAAAAAAAACCCCCTCAATATTTCGCGATGAATTATGCAATTTACATAATTATGGCTAAAAACGGCATGTCACCACTAAGAGTGCCCATCCAGCCCTGCCCTCTGCCTTCCTGCTTCCCATTTGGCAGGGATGCGCTGCTGGGCGATGCCATCCGTGGCTGGAGCTTTCTCCAGGTTCCCCAGCTTTGTCAGAGCAGTTTCAGGCTGTTCGGACAGGAGCACTGGCCTGACTCACGGGCTGCAGGAGCATTTCAGGCTCCCCAGCCCAGCTCCCCGCTCCGGCACGCTCCGTGCAGGCAGCAGCTGTCTGGGGCACGCAGGAGGCACAGGGGAGGATGGTAATGAGGGAAGGCACGGGGCTCAGCCAAGAACCGGCTCTCCTGGAACAGCAGAGCACTTGTAACATTCTATTTTCCCCAGCCACGTCGCTTACACTGATGGGGGATGAAGGAAGGTGATGCCACAGAAGTGCAGAGCAGCCTGTGGGACTCACTGGCTTCACAGGGCAAAGGTTTCTGCAGGAAAAAGTGATGCAGTCAGGTTAAAACGTTAATTTGCTGTAAATTTAAAAATAGAAATGTTCAAATGGCTGACCCCAAGGTGCCCAGCAGGAAAGATTTCACTGAGTCCACTTTGTGGACAACATTCAGGCAGCTATTGGCACACTTGGGGTGCTGGTCCCCCCCAGCCCTGTTTGTTGCTTAATGGTTTCAATAATCCTAAGGTTTTCACCAGCCTAAACGATTCTGTGATTTGCAACCGGTTAAAGACCCAGGATCTCCCAGAGGAAACAGGAAAAATTCCGCTCCAGACTTCAGTGTCTGCTCAAGTGAAACCGCCTCACACAGGACAGGGAGGAAAAGCCTGGTGAGCCTCTCCGTGTTGGCTTTTCTTAGGACAAATATTTTATTGTGGTAAATTCCCCCAAGTTATTCCACGTCAGTTCCATGTCCATGCAACACCTCCAGTACCCCATTAAATCTGGATTTGCCTCCTTCTCCTGCCTGGGTGGTACAAAGAGGATTGACCCCCGTGGATGTATTTTAGCTCCAGTGCATCCTTACACGCAGAAATCCAGGTTCTGCTCTAATGGGACACTCTGTGGGGCGAAAGGGGGAATTTCTTGCCTGTGTAGGAATGAGGATAAGGTGATCCAGATCTCAGACTATTTAGAGAATTAGTCGTTTGGTGGGAAAAAATAATCTAAATCATGTTTAAAGTTTAGGCAGACAGGTAGACACAGGTCTGCTCTTGCAGCAGGTACAGCTGGAGTCTCCTTGCTGGGGGAGGAGAGGAGGGTGAGGGGGGCTGGATCCACCCCCCCGCCCTGCCTGCAGTTCCTGTTGACTTTCTCCTGCTCCTGACAGTCTCTGGGCATGTCCTTGCTCAGTTGGCTGTGCACAGAGAGCCATTTCCACTGCCCCTGTGCGTTTCACCCAGCCACGTCTGAAAATCGGGAGAGAGAACTCCAGCTGCTGAAGTGCACAATTTGCTCTCAGCTACAGCCCAGTAATTGAAAACTGTCATTCTGCGGGAAAATGGCAACGGGAGCAAGAGCAGGAGCAGGCTGGAGTTTGTCACTCCACATCTGGAGATTTTGTAACTACTTTCGGCTGAACTTTTCCCCCTCTGGGCTCTGATAGCTTGGCTGCTATTTACCAGCCCCTCGGAGAATTGCTTTAGTTATTTTGTTATTGAAATACTTTGGAGGTTGTTGTGTTTGTTTACACTTTCTCTTGTTCCGGGGCCAAGGCAGGGGGAGCGGGGGAGGTGGAGCTGGGTTTGGAGACAGGGAATATTGGGCTTGGTAAAGAAATCTGTGAATTCTTTACGGGTATGAGGGGGCAGAACAAGGGGGAATGGCTTCAGACTGAGAATAGGTTTAGATTAGGTGTTAGATATTTGTTAGATAGTAGGGAAAAAATCTTCCCTGTGAGGCTGGGGAGGCCCTGGCACAGGGTGCCCAGAGAAGCTGTGGCTGCCCCTGGATCCCTGGCAGTGTCCAAGGCCAGGCTGGATGGGGCTTGGAGCAGCCTGGGGTAGTGGAAGGTGTCCCTGCCCATAGCAGGGGGTGGAATGAGATGATGTTTAAGGTCCCTTTCAACCTAAAATATTCCAAGATTCTACAATTTGATGATTCATCATTTGTTGCTAAGTACAAAGACAGAGGGACATTGGAGAGATCAACAGCAGCTTGTTAAAACCCACTGTGGACAGCATCCACAACACCCACAAGTCAAAAGTTTCTAATTCCAAGCTGAAATGGAGCAGATTTTTTTTTTTTTTTTTTTTTTTTTTTTTTTTGTTAAATTATGGTGTCCATATAGAAACTGTAGTTTNGTGATTCTTGTCACGAATTTTGTTTCACAGCAAAGTTTGATTTCAATATTTTTTTTTTTCCAAAGTGGAAAGAAAAATGGCAAAACTTTAAAACTGGAACAACTTTCCTACCTTTAAAGCTACGTAGCAACCTGTCTGGAGAGCTGCCAAGCCCTGATGGCAAATGCCAGGTGATGTCTGTTCAGTTCCATACAACACTCATGATAATGTCATTTCTCCACGTTGAAGTGTTAATCATAATTGACATTTCTTACAACTTTTTTCCCATTTTTCATTAAAAAGCAGAAATTTATTATCTAATCCAGGTTTTTATACAGACACTTATTTAAAAAGAAAAAAAAAAAAATACCAAAGAAGAGTAATGAAAGAGCTACAGACCTATTAGTTCTTCTCAGTAAGTGACCCCAGAGCCTGACTGGAGGTGACTGCTGGGAGGCAATAACAGGCTCTGGGCTGAGATTCTCACCTTAAATCCCTTCAGCACCGTCTGGGGAGGGGAGGAAGGAGGGAACTGGAGATGTGTTCCCATTTGAGACCCCGGGGTTTGATGCAAGGAACAAGGTAAGCAAGGAACATAAGCCCCGTGTACAAAAGCTGCTCAAACCCTGCAATTTTCAAACTATGACAGCTAAAGCTCCTGGCCCAGCAAGGGAACAGACTGAGTTTGGTTACAAGGTGCTGTGGGCTGTGGAGGGTTTGGAGCCTGGGGCAGCTGTGCCAATTCTGAATTATCAAAAATATCCCTTCTAGGCAGGATGTGTCAAAACCTGGGCTGCTGCAGTTCCTTACGTGTTGGTTTTCTCCTCTCTCCCTCAACAACTGTTTTCTCCTTGCTGTAGTCAAAATAAGCTCCTCAGAGCACACTTGTGGCAGATAGGACTGGGATCAACAGGTTGCCTCTGAAGTGTCATTCAGTGTGGAGGAGAGATGTGGCTGCTGACGTGTGATAGCTCTTCTCCTCTGACGGGAGGAAAAGGCCTCCCCAGCTTGCTGAGCAAGGATCAGGGAGAAGAGGTTTGTGCAGTCTTTAGAAGTCCCCTGTCTCGAGAGCTGAAGGGGCCCTGCTGTCTGCCACAGCTTTGTCATCCCCAGTCCCAAATCCTGCTGCCAGGAGTAAGGATTCCTTTTGCTGCTGCAGTTACTGTCCCCAAGCAGGTGAGGTTGCTTCCTCTGTAAGCACCTCCCCTCCTCCAAACCTGAAGTGGCTCTTTTGCCCTGCAGTGGGACAGTCAGTAAATTCTGCAATTAGGGGACACAGGCAAGGCAAAGGGCAAGGCTGTGGCAGGAGCCTGGGAGGGACAGAAGGTGATGCACTGTGACAGGCGCCCTTTCTGATGCTCTTTGTTAACCTTTTTTGATGCTGTCTGTTAAACACGCTGCCGCTTCCTTTTGCTCAATTCCCCAGCTCGCCTGTGTGCTCCCGACATCTGCAGGGCCCAGGGAAGAAAGCTTTTCCAGAGATCCTGCACTCACCTCTCACCATCCCATCCCAAGGGCTGAGATAATGCAAACTTCCAACACCCATCCCTTCCTCATCATTGCCTCGTGTGGTCTGTAGGGAGACAGAGCCCTTCTAAATCTTCCTGCTGCGTCCAGGTCTGGGCCTCTCTCTGTTAAGAAGGACCTTGAGGGACTGGAGCATGTCCAGGAGCTGGGAAGGGGCTGGAGCACCAGGAGCAGCTGAGGGAGCTGGGAAAGGGGCTCAGCCTGGAGAAAAGGAGGCTCAGGGGGCCCTTGTGGCTCTGCACAACTCCCTGACAGGAGGGGGCAGCCGGGGGGGTCGGGCTCTGCTCCCAGGGCACAGGGACAGGAGGAGGAAACGGCCTCAGGCTGGGCCAGGGAAGGCTCAGGTTGGACATCAGCAGGAATTTCCCCATGGAAAGGATTGTCAGGCATTGGAAAGGGCTGTCCAAGGGGGAGGTGGATTCCCCATCCCTGGAGGTGTCCAAAGAATGCCTGGACATGGCACTCAGAGCTCTGGGCTGGGTGACAAGGAGGGGATTGGTCACAGGTTCACTCGATGATGTTGGAGGTCTTTTCCAGCCTAACTGATTCTGTGATTCTGTGAAAACACACTACAGAGCTCCCTGTCTTCAAAGCACCTCCGAAGGATGTTGGGTTATTTACCTGTGTACCTTCAGGAGAGGTTCCACCTCCGTGTGTAAGCACCTTCCTTCCACCCATACCTCTCCTTGATCTCTGTTACCGTTGCTCTGAAGATGTTCAGTGCCTCTTGCTGCCTCTGGAAGACCAGGCAACCCCCTCTTCTCCCTGTCCCCAGCAGGAGAATCCCTGCCAGATGAAATAGAAATTCTGGGAAAAGCCCAAGCAGCTGCCTCAGTTCTTGCTTTCCTCCTCCTTCCCGCTTTGGGCAATGCAGAGGGAAAAGCCATTGTGGCTGGCACCAAGGCAGATGGCAGCACTAAAACTAAGAGCATTAATTACTACTATTATTTTTAGTAGAAACATATTGGAAGCAGTGTGATTCAGAGCTGTCCAAGCCCCTGCAAGAGGCTGAGTACTCCAAGCTGAGCAGGAGGCAGCTGGCAAGAGCAGTGAGAAGGGATTGGATGTTCCTCCAAAACTTTGGGACACCATTTATTTAGGCTGTGCCCTCAAAAAATTTCCAGGAACAGATGTGCACTGGATCTGAAATGAAAATGGGCACGGGCATTCCCGTGGTTAGGAATTAAAGCTGGGTGAGACCACGCTGTGGCTTTCACTGGTACGTTTCCGTGGGCATCAGTGACGCACAGCTTTGGTGCTGCAAGCGGGAGACAAATCAGCCCATATATTTTTTTTTTTTTTTTATTTTCTAGCATTTTATTGGCTTCATAAAACATGGAATGAGGTGCTGTGTGAACAAGAAGTGAGCAACAGTCCTGGCTTAAAGAATTTACAAGCAGAGAAATCAGACAATGGTTGGAAGGAAAGGGAATACTTTTAAAGTTTGCGAGCTGGGGATGCTTCAGAGACACTCGTGCAGCTCCTGATCCCAGGAAACATGGAAATCATTTACAATTTGTGCTCCTAACATACGTGGAAAAGTTATAAAGAGCCAACAGCAGAAGTGGTAACTGCAAGAAATCACTGCAATGATTTAAGCACAAGGTGCACGTTGCTGCTAAAGCCCGTGGTCCAGGAAGGTATCTGAGGTAAGATCTAAAGGTGGGCTTAAAACAAACACTTGCTCAAGTGTCTTTCTAAAAAGAAATTAGTGTGGAGCTATTTTCAAAGTTAAGTGTGTTCTTCATGAGTCTGTTAAACTGAGACCCAGCCTTGTTGTTGGAGTCAAATAAAGGAGTGAAAGCAAATACTTGTCAAATATATTATTATAAGAATTCTGTGCTCACTCATTAAATCATTTATTAATGACTCCTGGAGAAAAAAAAAAAAGAAAGAAAGAAAAATATCGCCAGATGAGTTATTTAACAAACCCCCACAAATTCAGCATGTAACACATTCATCAGAATCCATTCAAGCAGCTTCAATGCTTGGATAAACCACTGTTTTTTAATCTAATTTCCCAGGCAGGAAGACTGCCAAAAAGTGCAAATGATGCTGTAAGAATGAAGAGAAGCTTTTTGTGGCCAAATACCTCAATGATGTTTACACAGACACTCAGCATCTCATTCCCTAAAAGACACATTCCTGGGTGTCATTTGGACACAGGATTTATTTTTTTTTAATGCTTATTTCAGAGTAGGGGGGAGTTAGGGGTGTATTTGTCCACAGGACCGAACACATCACACTGGATTCATTACAGAGGGATGGGTTGGAGGCAGCAATTCCTCTGCGCCGAGCTATTGAAAGTGAAATGGGATAATTGCCACAGTTACAACGAGACTGATCAAGCTGAGAGAAACAAGTTTCAAATTGTACCAATCAGCCCTAATCCGAAGGAGTTATTAACAGAGCTCTACCCTGGTGAGCCCGCATCTGCTAACTTGAGATAATGATTTATATCACCCTTTATGAAAGTTCCAATTTATTCTAATTCAATAAGGGAAAGGCGGCGAGCGCGGAGGGAGCTGGGGACAGGGATTCAGTGGGAGCCCCTCAGCCACTCTGCTCCTCCCAGGCAGCTCCTGGTGCCATCCCCCAGAGGACAAAAGGAGAAAGAAATCCAGTTTGGAGTATTATTTTTTTAATATCTTCACGTGGCATAGAACTGCAGGGTGCTTACAAAGATCAGTGTGATGGTTTAGCCTTTCAAACCCCTTGAACAGCACCAGCAGTGAGGATGTGATACAGGAAGGACCTGGGGAAATGGCTCCAGACTGAAAGGGGATAAGTTTAGATTGATGTTAGGCAGAAATTCTTCCCTGTGAGGTGGTGAGGTGCTGGCCAGAGGAGTTGTGGCTGCCTCATCCCTGGAAGTGTGCAAGGCCAGGTTGGACTGAGCTTGGAGCACCCTGGGATAGTGGGAGGTGTCCCTGCCCATGGCAGGGGGTGGGATGAGATGGTTTTTAAGGTCCCTTCCAGCCCAAACCACTCTGTGATTCTGTGAAGGGCAGATGATGCCTCTTTCAGAACAAAAGAAGCAAACCAGAATGCCCAGAAAAGGGATATTTTACTGGGATCTCAGACACAAAACCTGTTGCTTCCATAGCTGGGGGCTCACCTTCCATCAACACTCACATTTTCGTGGACACCAGGCTGGTTTGACCATTGTCAAGGTGAGGTGGCTGCAGGGGCCACACCTGGGATGTGACCTTTGGAGACTGAGGCAGTGTCAAGGACCCAAGTCAGGCACTCATGAGAAGTCATTCCCTCGAAATAATATGTGGGATTTCCTGATTTTTTAATGGATGGTGACACCATAGCCCCACCTACCACAAAACACACCTCAGTAAGCTGTGGCTTCCTGCTGAAATCCTTATCACAGCCCAACCCAGAGCTGCCATGAGGCTGCTCCAACTCGTACAAGCCAAATGTCCCCACTGCCTCCTCCATGTCCCTTCCAGGTGCACACACAGCCACGGAACCTGACACCCTCAGGAATTAAAAGGTGTTTAACAGCAGGACATGGCCGTTCCTATTCTCTGCTGGGCCCTGCACTAAGTGAACAAAAGCATCAAGATTTTCTGCATATTGTTCTCCTCCTGAGGGGAAGCTTTATGATATTTGTTGTGTTTGCACAGTTCCAGTACCTGAGATGTTTACTTGGCTTTCTCTTATCCAAACACATTTGTTCCAGTTGCGTTTCTGACCTATTTTACTGTTACTCTCTGAACACTCACTGAGTGATAGTTTTTGGTTTTGTTTCAAGTTGATGCCAAGAAAGTAAAAGCACCACAAGCACTTCAGTGACTGCTCTTGCAAAGTTTCACGGGCAAAAGGGCTTTTCCCCTCTTTCTGTCCTTTTAATTGTGCCTTAATATTTGCCAGATTCCAACTGTAAAATATTTGGTTCTCTGCTCAGAGCAGGAGCACCACCTGAGAATTGAGATGGTCAGTGGTGCTTCCTCAGGAGTGACAGAACTGGATACAGAGATGGTCACAGACAGGCTGGAACATGAGATTTGTTTGCTGACCTAGGAGTTACTATTCAGTCTTATGCTCCTAAAACGCTCAATGAACAATGTTTTGACGGGATATATTGCTGATACCTAGTGTAGGCAATCTCAAAGAGTTCCTCCTCTCCT
>VZTJ01006208.1:820142-1017181 GCA_013397795.1 Orthonyx spaldingii | reverse complement strand
AAAAAAAAAAAATCTCTTTTTCTACAATCAACACCAGTCAGCTGGGCTTTTTCTGAGCTGCTGCAGCTCCTCTTTATTTGGGGATGGGTTTCAGGACCTTTTGAATAGATACTTTTCCAATATCCCCATGTGCTAATAATAGGCATCACATTATTAGCACAGTGTATGGATGGGACATTCAATGAAAGGAGCTTTTACAGGGATAGAAGTCAGGAAGAAGCCTCGGAAATAATATTAACTTTTGGAAAACTACCTAATAAAGCATTTTCCTAGAATAGATAGGGCAGAGCTTTGCTGGCACCTTGACTTGTAACACAGAAGCTGAAACTCTGTCTTTCCTTTAAATAAAGCTTGATATTTGACAAAAATGTGCCATTTTGCAAAATTCCTTTATGAAGCCTAGCATTTATTTTTTTGGTGAGTGAGATGAAAATCAGAATTGAAAAAGTCAAGGTGTTGGTTTTTTTGTTTGGTGGGGTTTTTTGTGGGCTTTTTTTGCTTTGGTTTGGTGAGGGGTTGGTTTGGTTGGTTTTGGTTTTGAGGGTCTTGGGTTCATTTTTTTGTTGTTGTTTTCTTCTGTGGGTTTTTTTTTTGGGTTTTTTTGTGGTTTTTTGTTTGTTTGTTGGTTTGTTTTTGGTTTTTTTTTTTTTTTTTTTTTTAGGTATTTGCTTGGTTCTTTTTCTTTTCTAGAAACCACACAAAACAAAACTGAATTTGAAGCAGATTCATGCCTGGCCCCACAGCAGTTCTCCCCCTACACATCACCCACAGCAGCCCAACCAGACCATCACTCGCTGTCCTCCACCTTCCCTTCCTGCCCAGCTCACATCAGAGCTGGCTGCACCTTTTGGGGGCTAAACTGACCCCTTTGAAGTTTCCTTAAAAGACTCCCATGGAGCTGCAATAGGTGTGGGATCAAGCTCCATTGCCTGCTGCTGTCACAGAGGCAATCACTCAGCGGGAATGAAGGGAGGTGATCCCTGTACATCTGGTTTATAACTCTTCCAGGGACAGGCAGAGCAATTACCCACAGTTCAGCCCGGTGAAAGGCTGGGCAGTGAACCCTCTGCAAAGTGCCGGAGTCTGAATATCCTCCAACAATTTCTCCTGTGCTATTAAACACCCCCTTCCCCGCTGCCCGAGCAAGATAAGGATGTAGATTCCACAGGCAGCCTGCCCTGTTGTTAGACGGGCTGTCAGCTCCCCAGCACCGCTGCTCGCTGGAGCAGCCCGTGTAATTATAAAGGAAGGGTAATTGAAATAAGGAGAAAGTAACACTTGAAAAGGAAGCAAATGATTCAGAACATGCAGAGCCATCCACCCACATCAGCAGGGTCGGGAGGTCTATCAAGCTTGGAAGCAGAAATGCTTTTGTCTGGAAGGGAAGAAAAAGAAACCCTAATAGGATGCATTTATAATCCAGAACTTCTTGTTTTCTTTTTTTTTTCCCTTAAAGCAATCCCTCTCACTTTGTAAAATGAGAAGCAAGGAAAGTATCTGAGAGAGGAAAAGCCTCAACCAGAGTTGCAGACAACGCTGGACAACAAGGAAGGGACCAGCAGAGGGGTCTGGTGCAGACCTCCTCCAAAGGATCTGTCTCTGCCCAGTTCTCCTGGCTTTTAAACAGACACTTAATCCTACTCTTTCTCCCTCCAACCATATAAAACTCAAGAAAATATCTTTCCTTCTGCCTCGGCCATAAGAAGCAAGAGCTTCCTCTGAAACCTATTCCTTTGGGGTTTGCAATCCAGGTGCTGCAGCTCCTGTGTCCCAATTTCTGGCCCAGGTCTGCAGACTAAGCAGGAGCCTCAGAAGCTGTAAATTGCCATTGCTCCACTGATCTCAACAAAACCAAACCCATTTGCACTTGCAGATGATCTGGAGCACTGTTTTATAGACCCATTTTCCCCTCTACTGCTTTATAATCACACCCATGCCAGAAGTATTTCAGACTCCTTGTCTCTCCTGAAAGGTTCGAGAGCACCAAGACCCCTCCATTCACGTGACACTAAAAACAGGGAGAGAAACTGGGAAGGTCCAGGTTACTCAGATGAATTTGGCAAAGCCAGACAGCAGCACAGACCTCCCTGGCCCTAGCTTGGCACGTGCTTCATAAACACTGGAATATTCTCACATTTATCTCAAATAATTTGAACATTATATTTACATTTGCTGGACCTTCAAATGCTGCTCTGCTGTTAGCTACAGGTTTAACCAGAAGAATCAGCTCTCAGTCTGATTTACTTCATTTTGGCCTTTTGAATCCAGTCTTCCCATCCATCCCACCAGGACACAGAGGGAAGGCTCTCAGAAAGTTCAGGTGTTAAAATCTCTGAAGTAGAAAACTCTTAGGAGACAAATCCATGAATTGGAAATCCACTTTTCCATGATTTTGAACAGCTTAGTTCAGACATTTCCTCCTGCACATGGGACGGATCAGAGCAGTGTCCATGCTCACCTGGACAGGATTATCTCCCTCTGTTCATGACACTCCACGTTTGGGACCATTTCCTATTTTCTCCTCAGAACCTGGGAGAAAATTTCCTTTTTAGGTAACACTTGTAACAAAGCACTGAGGTAAGGTAGGGTCAGCCAGCACATTTAGTGCTCTGTGAAGTATTTTATGTACACCAGAAAACTTCTGGCTTTGCAATCACACCTTTTTCATAGTCTGATAGTTTTTGTTTTTATAACGAACAGATCTTCTGGTAACACTTTTCCTTTTTCTCACTTCAGCAATTTTAAAGACATATTGTCACAGGCCAAATATTTTTCCCACCATTTCACTTCAATAATTTGACAGATCTGTGGGGAATGTTGTACTCAAGTTAGATTATTTGTCCTAGGAGTTAGGAAGAAAACTAGAAAATACCTTCATATTGTTGATTTTTTCTGCATAATTGTTTTCCCAGCTGGCACTGCTTCTGCTCATCAGCCCTTTAAATCCAGGTGGGATGGGCAGCAGGCCCTTTGGAAGGAGCTGGTTTCTTCACCTGGTCTTTTTGTTTTAGTGGTTTTTAACATTTATTCTATTTAGGGATCTATTTTTCTATAAACAATGAATTTTAAGACTTTCTTGAAGTTCTTTCTGTATCCTTTAAGGAGAGTTAGGCTGCCTAACATTCAGTTTATTTCTCTTACATTAAAATTAATTTTTTCTATCAGATTTTAACCTGGAACTAGGAAGTGTTTTATACAGGCTTTGTTTTGTCGAGACCTGAAAAATCCAGGATTTGCTGGAAGAGGGTGCTAGGGAGCAGGGAGTTGGGAAAGCAGCTCATGGTTGCTCATACTTGGTTCGTTTTCGGGGATGTGTTAAGATGAGCAGAGAGGTTTGTAAGTGCCTGAACAGGTCACTCCTGCTAATGACTGCCAGAGCAGGCACTTCCAGCCCACAGTCTGAGCCCATCACTAGCACAGGCTGCTGCTTTCCCTGGTGTTTAGGATACTTTTAGCAGCTGTTACAAGTTTTGGGGGTCATTAAATTGTGGGCTACAAGCCCGTCCCAAAGAGCAGCTCCTCCACCTTGGGAGGCATCTCTTATTCTGCTTCCTGAGGGGAGGTGAAGGATCCCGGGGATGTACCTCGGGGTTGGGGTTTGTTTCCTTTGTGGGGCTCTTCAAGGGAGGTCGGGACTGTTCTGAGACGGGTGGCACAAGGAGCTGATGCCTAAGAAAACTCTCTCCGAGGCGCGAGTGAAGAGAGGAGGCGGCTGTGGCACAATCCAGCCAAATTATTTTGATAATACGTAGTAATTATGTAGCACTTCACACGATCAGAGCACTTTACAAACATTAACTAATTTCCAGCGTTTACTGAAAACAGATGTGCTTTTTCTGGGCAAACAGAGGGAAACGCTGGCTGTGCTGGCAGAGGGGAGCGGCGGCCGGGCTGAAGGCTCTGGTTTGTGCAGGAGCTGGGTGGTGCTTCAGGGCTCCGTGGAGCACCTTTGTAGCTGCCCGTGCCTCCTGCTGCACCAGGAAAGGGAAAAGATCTTCCTCTTCTACATTACTGAGAATGGAGGGAGATTTCATGCTGCTGGATGAGCTTTTAATGAGCGAGAAGAGCACGGGCTGTAGTGGAAGGCAAGAAAACTGCTGTGCCGTGGTGACCCTCACGCTCTGGTGGCCACGGAGCAGGGCAGGGATGGCAGCACACCCTGGCCCCTGGGGAGCTACAGACAGGTAGGACTGCTTTGCTAGACCTGAGGCTGTTTGCTGATTTTTGAGTGTTAATTTTTGTCTTCGTTCTTGGTTTCGTTTAGCGCGCTGTGTGTGTCTGCCCAGCCTTCTGTGCTTGGAACGCCACCAGCTCCTCTCACACGGTGCCGTGTACGAAACCATGATCAATGCACTAGAAATGACACGATGATGCCAGATGTCCTAGAGAGGCACAATAAGGGTGTGACTTTGCCCTTTCACCACGTGTAGCCTGTTTGGCCACCAAAACGAGAGGCTTCTACAGGGAAACATCTTAGAAGGTGCTGGAAGAGAAATCCTACCAGCCATAGGTGTGAGAGCACAAATGCCTGAAGTTCCTATGATGATTTCCTTTTCCCTTTCTTGTGATCAGCCACTGTTTGCTTTGCCTCCTGCTCTCTTTGCAGAGTAATTAAAAGAAAGATGTTTACATGGATAAGTGTTTTGCTATCAATACCATCCATATTAACCTTATAAATTAGACTTTTATGTGGTACTGTATCAAAAGGCCCTTGAAGTCTGATTGAATTATGCTCTACTTCCTTGCCCAGTCCCTTGTCATTGTCACCTGCTCAAAGAAATTAATCGAGTTTGTTAGGCATGACCTCCCGTTAGCAAATCCAGGATGACTCTCTAAACAGTCTGTACTTGCCAAGTGTGCTCTGATGTTGTCCCTGAGCACGGAATGTGGCCTTCTGCACAAATATTGAGATTTTAAAGCCGTGTTTAAGGGGTGGAGGGAGGGGTAAATCTTGTGGGACTGGAGGGCAGGATCTGGCTAAAGGATGAGGGGTGTGTTGAGGCAGGAGGGGAATCCTTGTAGCACCACAGGAGCGGGTTAAAGAGCATCAAAGATGGTCAAAAAAAGCTGTGGGATGCTCCAGCAGCGTTGCAGCCTGGTGTTGAAGGGGAAGAGCAGAGAAGAAGACGGGAGCTGTGATGCTCCAGGGCTGTGCTGTGCCACAGAGCACGGGAGGGAGGTGGCAGAGCCAGGGGATTTGGCGAGGCTGCGGTGGAAAAGCTGAAGCCTGGAGCAGGGATGAGGGAGGGTGAGGGGCTGGGCAGTGGAGCAGTGAGGGCTGGAGGGCTCCAGGGCGGGACAGAGCAGGGAGAAGGGCTGGGAGCGCTGGTTTCTGGCAGTGCTGCAGTGCAGAGGAGCTGAGCGGAGCCGGGGGAGGGAGTGCAGGGAGGGAGCCTCGTGGAGTGATGCAGTGCAGAGCGAGGAAGAGGGAAAGCTGTGCTGCAGCCCCTAGAGCTCAGGTAGGATTTGGGGAAAGAGCAAGGACTGTCTGGATGCTGAAAGGCTGGAGCACGACAGCTCTGGGCATTCACTTGCCTCTACCAAGCACAGCAGGAGGGAGACAATGTTTCTTTAGGAAGGCTCAAAAATAATTTGTTTCACAAACTAGTATTTACCTTTTATTTTTTAAAATAATTGGGTTCTTTCAAGCTTTTTTTCCTTCCCTGTGAGGGTGAAATTTGATTTGACATGTGACTCTTGTGTCATCAAATGACTCCAGGATCTGGGCTTTAGGAAAAAGATGAATGATGGGATCTGCAGATGTGAGCTTAGGAAGCAGAGCAGGGACAGCAGGAGCAGAACTGTGCTCCTCTGATACTTGAGTGACTGCTTTCTTTTCATTTCAGTTTCGACTTTCATTGTGTGTTTTGCTCAAGAACCTACTCTTTGTTTTGTTTAAAACTGCCTTCACCCAGTCTTGCATAAGATTCTTCCGTCTTTGTGTGGTGCTATAATGGATTTGCTGGACAAGTTTTGCTACAGAAATACAGGAGGTTCTAATCAGGCAGATTTTTCCCAATGAAATATATATTTATCTTGGTTATTTTGTGTTCTGTTGGTGGTAATGCTTGGGTGGAATCCCAGCAGAACCTGAAGTCAGGAGAATGTGATTATTCTTTTTTTACTTGATTTCTGTTTCCTTTCAAATATCTACAGGGGTTTTTCTGCATTAAAGACTAAGGGGTTACAAATTCCATCTTAGGAAAAGGCTCTACTTGAGGAACAGGAACAGATTTTGAAGCACAAGTGTGTTGCTTCCTCCTATAGCACTTGTCACAAATCAAGACATTCACTGAACAAAAAATGCTGAGGCTTGGAAGTGACTTAGATTTTTAAACTTAGAAGAGCAATGTGAAGTGTGTTTAAAAATATCACACGAGATCCGTGTGAGGATGGCTGGCTGTGTGGTGGGCAGGAGCCCTGCTGAGGATGCAGAAAGACAAGAACTGCTGATGGAGCTGGGACTGTGGGCAGCAATTCCAGAGTGGCACCCAAGCACTGAAAGGAATTCTGCCTTTTCCACGTGCCCCAATAGATATCAACCCATCCCAGAAATCTGATCTTGCACCTCAAACGCTCCACTAAATTTTGCCTGGAAGTGCCGAGCCTCCCTCACTGTGTTTCTGGATAGGAAATGGCATTTCCTCTCATTAATTCCAGTGTTTTAAAGTTCTAGTTGCTCATGGCTGAGACAGTTTCACCAGGAATCAGCACAGCTCTGTTGAAGCAACACCCTTGGAAGCAAACCCGGTGTTGCCTCAGAGCAGCTCTGCACAACCAGCTGGGAAAAGTGTTGTTATTTGCTGCCACCTCCCAGAAATTCGAGCTGGAACTGTTATTACTCCCCAGCACAATGTCCCAGGTTGTCAGAGGGACCACTCCCCGGAGCTCTAAGGCTGCTCTGCAAGGAGTTATCTCAGACCCCAACAGGTTGGAATCACTGTCGTCCCACTCAGCCCCTCCTGAAAGGAGAGCTGGAAATGCTCAGCTCATTATCTGGAGAAAAAGCAGGGGGAGGTTGATCCCTCAGTTGATCATTCCCTGGTTTAAACATTACCCAGCCCTTTCCTCTATTCAGCTGCCTGCTTTGCTTATTCTCTCCTCACCGGGATTAACAGATAAGAAGATGGAGTGCTCAGCGAAAACTGAGAGGTTTTGTTGGTAGATCTGTTCATCTATCAAAGTCCAGGCTGCAGCCTTTTTTTAAATTGACTCTGCTACTTTTCTTCTTTCATAAATTACTCTAAAAAATAGAGACAAAAGACTGCCAACTGTGTTAGTTCCTGGAAAAATCCTTCTTCTGCTTAATATACAACTCTTGAGAGACATTTAAAAGTGAGATGCAGCCATGTGTGAATGCCTGCATATATAGAGCCATATCACACTGAAAAATTTCAGCAGCTCACATGCTGGCTTTGCTGCAGATTCCAGGGTTTGGGGTTTTTTTCCCAAAAAATGCTTATTTCAGGTTGGGGATGTCTTTGTGGTCAGCCCTTCAGAGACAGGGCTCTTCACTCACCCACGCTGCATCATCCAGGGGGATATTGGTACCCAAATCCACCACCTCTTCCCAGTTATTTCAGCTTGTTTGGACACAGGAGGTTTGCAGACACATTGTTGCCATGCCTGCAGCCTTGTGTTTTGGGGCCTTTGCTATAAAGACAACAATTCTGAATTTCTTTTCATATTTCTCTATTGCCATTTCCTAGGAGCTTTTCTTAGCTCGTGGGAACTCTGCAGGAGAACGGGTGTTTCTCCTGGTTCTACCCACGTGCACACCTCTGCAAAGTCCTGTTGCAATGGAAATTTCATGAAACACTCGTGGTCGTGGCACTGGAAGTGTGGGATTGTCGCTGTACTTCAGCTCCTTTTCCAAGTGTGGTGGCAGGAATTCAGCTGGTGGCTCACAGGGAAAACCCAGAGGCAGCTGTTGGTCAGAGCCTGGGCAGTCTGAAGGTTCACTGATAAAAATTCTTACACCTTCTGAAGGTTTAGGAACCACTTTGATCTCCAAAATATGACCCAAACTGGTAATGCCGATCCACAGAATTGTGTTTTCTTGCTATTTCCTCTCTGTCTTTCCCTCTATTAAATCACTGCTGCTGTCAAACATCCACAGGGACATGGGAGCACTGAATAGCTCCTCTCTCTCTGCTGGAACAGGTGGTGATTCACATGTTCTTTAAAACTTGAAGTCACTATTTCTGTTTTGCCTTTCCCTGTCAGAGGATTTCTTTCATACCTGGCACGTTCCTATTGAGAATCTTCATTCACTGTCGTGGCACCACCTCTCAGTCTTTTGCTTTAACACATTAACTGTCTTTACCTGCTCTGAAAACAGACTTTTAAGTGAGTGCTTTGACCTCTCTGTGCCTTCATTTTTGCTGGGCTCTAACATGATGCAGAATCTCCGTGGCAAAGCACCAGGCACCTGTGACATGAGGCTGAGAACCTCCAGTGAGGTGAACAGAAACAAAAGGCTGAGCCAAAGTATTTCAGATTCTTGATTTCTAATGTCACACGGAGTATTTAAGAAAATGATAGTGAGAAGGAAGCAGAAAAAAGAATTTTTGGTGCAAAAATCCCCTTAAAGTATTTGCAGTAACTGGCAGGACTGTCCCAGGACACAATTTTGTTGGCACTATGTTGTGCATGAGAGCAGTGACATGCTGAGATACATTCACTTAGAAATTTCTGAAAACAGAGGGATGGGAGCAGAGCCTGAACCAAAACTCTCCAGCTGGAACAGTGGGTTATGTTCTCATGGGCACCAGCTTTGTCCCAGAACTTCAACCCCTCCTTTCCCAAGCAGCAGTGAGAGGACATTGCCAAGTTTGCTTTTGTTTTGTCACCTGAGGGAGGCACAGCTCTGCTCAGCTCCCCCACTGCAGTGGAAAGGAGCAGTGTTTGGGCTCACACTTGACTTGTTCTGATTTGGAATTGCAGGGCAAAAGGAATAAAATAGGCAAGAGGATATCAAATATCCAAGGTGTTCAAAGGAGTGGGGAGTGGTCATTACAGATGGGAAAAGAAAACTCATCAGTCTTGTGCCTTTAAGGAACAAATGTGAGTTGAGTGTTTGTTCCCTCAGATTTGCTTTCATTAAACCACACTGTTTGAGAGAACAAGACAGAGATTTAACCTGCAGCAGACACACAAGGAGAGACTGGCATTTGACCTGACTGAAGAGTTGGCACCTGGCTCCGAACCCTTGTGGACTCTCCTTGTGAGCACTCCATAAACAGGCTGACATTTTCCTCTTCCCAAAGCGAGTTTTATCCTTCGGAGCTGCTCTGTCCTGGCTGCCAACCTTCCCTCTGTGCCCACGTCACAAGGTTGGTCCCCTCCATCACACGGTGCCACCTCTCCCCCTGCCCCACCACCACCAGGGAGTGATGTCTGTGTGCCGTGGATTTTGTCACAAATCTTGATTGCATTTTATGCTCCACTGCATTCAGTTTACAAGGGCAAAACCCCTCTTCTCCTGGCACTTCACACCAGGCAGTCTTCCCTTACAGAAATGGGTTTTCCAACAGGAACAAACGGATGCAAAGCCAAAGTTGTTTTCTGTTACCTGGAGCGCCAGAAGATTTTTTATTTTTCTTGCTTTTTGCCCAGTCCAAGGTGACAGACCAGCAGAACTGAAAATATTTGCCAGACAGTTTGTCAGAATATTCCCTTCCACTGAACATTGAAAAAATTATAAAGGTGAGCATCAGAGTGGGGAACTCATCCGTGTTACCAATGAGGAAGATTCATCCTTTTTTAGTTGTCATGAAGTTTGCAAAGTTGCTTATGTCGGCTTTGGTTTCATTGTCAGCCGACTTAGTTCCAGTTGAGCTCTTCCATTTAAGCTGTTAAACAAATGAAAAGCAAAATTGTCACTTTTAAATGGAGTCCACACATAATCACATTTTGAAATGGTCCTCTGTGGTAGGAGCAGGAGTTGTGTGCATTATGATATTGAATTTTAAATAATATATTACACAAAATAGCTTCCAATTTGATTTGGGAGGGATATATTTTCATGAATTATTGAGTATTTGATTATTGTAGAAAGCCTTTGCTGTTATGCACTGAAACTGTCACTCTCCCAGGCCTATGATGGATGAGTTTGGTTATCAATATTTAAAGTTCCGGTCAGCCCGTGTGCCTGGCTGCTGATACTGGTGACATGGACTAATCAGTAGTAATGTATATGTGCCTCCTGTCTCTTGTTTGCCAGGCAGAGCTGGAGCAAATTGAGTGGAGAAGATTCCCAAGTGATTTGTGGACGGGTTTGTCATTCTGAGCAGGAGCCCCTTTGACACCACTGCATAGAAATGAGGTGCAGAGAAGTTTTGCTGGGCTCTCAGAACGGAGGTGAGCAGAGCCCAGCAGGCAGCAGATAGGAGCCTTTCTCTTCTGGGGTGATAAGGGCCGAGCACATTTACAGATAGGAGTATTTAGTGTGGAAAAGACAAACTGGCAAGCATCAGGGGAGTAAAATTTTACTGGCATCTACCAAAATATTCTGAGTTGTTGCATATGAGCCCGAATCTCTTAGAGGGTTGTTAACCCCAGAGGCACCCTGGAGACTTGTGCAGGCAGGACTGGGACTTTTCAAGGTCTTTGAAAACCCCGTATCTTTCTGTGGAGAAGCAGCCGGCGTGCACAGGAACTTTATTTCAATCAGTGTGTCCACTCAGAGTTGTGTGAGGGGGTTTGCTGGCAGGAATACTCCTGATGCACTTCTAAAGTATTGTGCAAACCAAATATTACACAGGAATGAAAAGGTTCATCATCTGCTGCTTGAAAAGCAAAGCCCTGTACTGAGTGACCTCTGTGCCTTGCTCTGGATGGTGGAGAGTTGACAATGACTCCAAACAGGTTAATTAAAGCAGATCCAAATTCCCTGGCTCCAGTGGGAATGCTGCAGGAGAAACCTGCCCCCAGAAGTTTGCGGTGCTGGGCTGTGATTGCGGGCAGGAGAGAACCAAAATAAAAGAAGCACTGTTGCAGTTAATGTGCTGACTTGTACTTGTCTAATTAAAGCTGGGTGTGCCAGTGGGGAACAAGGAAGCAGATGACAAATATTGTGGTAGCTGTCACTCCGTGGAGTTCCTGTAAGAACTGAAGAGCGCTGTGGTTTGGCTACCTGCTTTGCAAAAGGGATATTTACCTTTAATTCAGTGATTTGGCTGAGATCAGAGGCCAGAGGAGAACCCAGCAGTTTCATTTCTGTAGCTCTTGTATAAGAATGGCTCACAGTTTTGTTTTCAAAAGGGAGGAGAGAAGTAGGAGAAAGGAGTTGCTGCTACACAAGTGTTTAACAAGGTGAAAAGAGCAATCCAACTTTGCTTCTTAAAGCAGGATGCAACTCTTATATTATGGGATAGAGGAAGCCAGAAAAGACCCCAGGCTTGTCCTTGTGCTACTCCTGTATTTAGGAGGTGTGCATTAATCACAATCAACTGTAAACTGCAGCACACAAACCCACCCACCTCGAGCCCTTGGTGTCCTTGGGAAGCTGTTAAATATAGCCTAATCAACCAGCCTCTGGTAATCACGGGAGAGGCTGCACCTTGGCAGCTGCTGAAAGGTAGCAAAGATGTCACAAACCACATCAAAATCACCACGGCCACTTCAGTCCCCGGGAGCTTTTTGAACGATCCCTTTCATTCTCCAATTCCGTGCAGGGGCAGGAGGCAGGGAAGATCTCAGAGCAGGCTGTGCTCCTGCATTTGTGGGTGAGCAGAGAGCTGGGGCAGCAGGGCAGAAGCAGGATGGTCTAGAGGAGAGTGGAGGGTAAAGATTCATTTTGTTATGGTCCCATTTCTCCCTTCTTTCTTCTCATTTCCCTTTCAAGAGCCTCATCTTCTCTCCTGGAGAAGGGAATGTCATTGGGTAGAGCTCTAAAACCTTTATAATTTCTGCTGTCTCTCTCCAGAGATGTTTTCCCTCTTGCCACTGATTGCAGTGAAGTTCACAAAAGTTAAGCATGTTGCAGGTTAGGAGATTTAATGAATCAGAGAAGCTTGGTGTGGTCAGAGAGAGGATTCTCAGGACATGCTGTACCACAGATGTTTCTCTGTAACTGCACACCTCCCTAGTCCAGATCCTTCTATCGCTTCCCCCTCCTTCCTTGTTGGTATTAGATGGATTTGTTCTGTGTCTGGGGTCATTTCTGGCTGTGTTTGGTGTATTTGCATAAGCCTGCAGTAAGGGAAGGAGCTGACAGGGAGGTGTTCCTTTCGCTGCTCTTACTCTCATAATTCAGCTCAGAGCTGTGCTTGGCCTTTGGGGATGGCAGGTTTCCAGCTGATGTGCTGTAATAACATGCACACAGGTTTCATATTTAAAAATTCACAGAGGCTGAATAATTACAGTGTCCTGCCCAGCAGTGTGGTTGGTGACATGTCCTGAAGAGCCTCGCTGACCTGAGATGTTCTAGAGACCAGGGAAGGGCAAAGATGCTGTGAGCTTTTGTTTCCTATTAACTTTGTGGACTCAGAAGAGGCCAGGTTGTGCCCCCAGGTGACTAGCAGGGGCACAATAAAATCTAGAATTTCTCAGTTTCCTTGCTCATATCTCTTATCTTCAGGAAGGTTTTAAATAAGACCACCTGCTTTTATAACTTGCTGCAGTTCCTGCCTGGCTTCATCAATAATGTATTTCCTACCTGTTCTCCTGACTTTGGGGAAATGTGAGATTTGCCTCTGGAATGCTTGAGATTGGACTCATCTCTGGTTCCTAGACAAGTTCTGGGACAGCTTTTATCTTTACTTCATTACAAGGGTTGTCATTCATGCCTGAGAAGTGACAAAGCCATCCCTTTCCCTTCAGCAATGCCTGGCCTCTGCTGTCAAGAGTTTGCCCTGAGCAAATCAGCAACTTCTTTGAGGGGATACTTTTCTCCTTTGCTGCTCTAAATATTTTAAAGAAAATTCTTCCTCCCCTGCTGTACTTTCCTGGATGTCCTGGGACTACTGGGGTTAGTAAAGTTTCAAGAACATCTGAAGAGAATCTTAGTCCTGAAGTCATGTACAAGGAGGAGTCAGAGCTCCTAGAGCAACTGAGGGCCCTCTTAGCTCTCCTAATTATCAACAGCCAGGTTAAAAGGGTATCCCTTGATCTACTTTGGAGGAAGAATTCCTAAAGTCCTGTCAGGAACATAAATACATTAAGAATTTGAGTCCATGCACCTACTGTCCTGTAATATGCTGATGCTGCTGGATATTATGCTTTGTCTTGGAGTATGGGAGGACTCGGGCAGTAACTGTGCAAATAATGTTGTCTGGTATTGTTCTAATCGCTCATGTGCACTCAGCTTAGTCCTGTAGCTATAAATATTTCAGCCCTGTTCCTCTTACCTGGGTTCATTAAGCACTTAAAGGCTCGTAAGCGAGGCAGCAGCGAGGGAAGCAGACCCCAATCATGCCCTGCAGAGCAGCAGAACTTCGGTGCTGCACCACAGCGTTTATCAAGCGCTCTGCCTGGCTGCGGGGACAGCGGTGCTTGAGGGCTGCTTAGGACACCTTAACTCCACTTCTGTGCTTTAAGAGATCTTGCTTTAGTGAACAATTTCTTACTGCCTTAAGAGGAATTTTGCTGTTCCTTTTCTCTTGACTCACCGGGCACATGCACGACCTGAACTACAGTTTAAACCAGGGCGTTTGGGCTGCCTGGCTGGTACCCAGCTCTCTGTCCCCACATGATAACTCCATGGATAGAAACACAGAAGTACCAGCCGTGCTTTAATGCTCAAGGGCCATTTCCTAGCAATTGGGAGGCTTGAGGCTTTATTACAGGTTATTAACCCCAGCTGCCCTTTGGCTATTCGGGAAACAGGCTGAGGTTGATGTGGTTATTTTAACACATCTGCAAAGGACAGGTATGGCAAAACAATTAGAAGAAATAATTTTAGCTCCTAAAAAGTGGGGTTTTTTCTTCATTTGTGGCTGTGTGGAGTGATGTTCCCTTATGTAGGTTGAAGCCCAGGTGTTATCATGGACCCATTCTGGTGGAGGAATTTCCTTGGGTGCTCTGGAGGGTGAGGCTGTTGCTGGATGAGGCATCCTGGTTACGATGGTGGTGGTTGTAATGAAGGAAAAACCTCTCTGTGGATAAATCACAGCTGTAAATCCTGCCTGTCCTGCAGGGATCACATGGGATCTTCTCAGGGGAAGAATCTCCTGGGCAATCTCCTTTGAGAGATCAGGGGCAGCCCTGATGTTTTCTCTTTGAGAAGGGACAGTCTACTGATGGCACAAAGTGAGGAGAGCTTTATCTGCTGGGGAAGTGCTGACTGGGCTATCAATCAGCCCTCATACAAGCCTGGAGTTATTAATAAAAAGACTGGTAACCTAACACCTGCTCTCAATCTTCCTTTCAGAAGGCATAAAAAGCCACAAGATCAGCCTCAGCAGTTTTGTGCATCTCTTGGACTTGTTAAATCTCCCTCACTTCCTTTAACTCACTTCCTGAAATCTTAAGCATCAATGCTTTATGCTCTGCCTTGTAAATGAAGCCTGTTATTATCATTGAGATAGTGTTTTTATGGCATAAATAATGAGCTGAAACAGGGGAAGAGGCGTTGTGTGGAATTACTGCCTGAACTGAGATGGAAATAATCAATATGTCCTCACTTACAAATCTCATCTGCATGTCGGCTCCATCTCCCTGCCTGTCTCACTCCCAATTCATTGCACAGGAGGCCCAATAAAACATGCTGGTGTCATTGATCTGGTTTATTCATAGCTGGAGATAGAAATGCATCATTCAAAGTTAATGGAAGGCCTTCTCCTTACTGCCCCATCCTGATGGGAGGATCCTGCACCCCAGCAAGGTTGGAGGATGGAGGTGGGGAGTCAAGATTCAGGATTCATCTCTGGTATTTGGAACCTGGGTCACCACGTCTGGTCATATCACGTGTGGTAGAGCAAAAGCAAAAAGGCTTTTTTTAGGTCACTTCACCCTATCCATCAATTCATATTAGTGAGAAGCTTGAGTGGGACCTGGGTCTGCAGTTTCAGTAATTTGGTCTGGAGAGATTTGAGAACTAACACAGGGCAGGACAATAATGGCTTAAATTGGGAATTTGTAGCATCCATAGAGAAAATTGGACTCATCCTGAGCATATTAAAAAACCCCATGGACATGGAATGTGGTGTTAGAGGAAGTGTTTATCAAATAGCAGGTTTGGACATGAGTAAGTGGAGGAAAAACCAGCACTGAAAATATTGCCTTGGGCGGGAGAAACTCTTGTCTCTCTCCACACTTGCAGCTCCCACTCTCCCTGATAAAAGGTTCTGGTTCTATTTATATAGGAACACCTGGAGAAAGTCAGGAATCTGTCTTCATCTATTACTGATAAAAAAAGCAGCAAAGTAGTGTGGAAATGACCATGTCATGGTTTAACACTGGCCAAATGCCAGGTATCCACAAAAGCTGCTCGCTCACCCTCCCCTGCAACAGCTGGGCAAAGAAGAGAAAATGATTAATGAAGGCTTCACTGAGTTGAGATAAGGGCCAGGAGAAAACACTCCCAGGGCAAAACTTAAAGCTACAAAGTGAATTTATTACTAACAGAATCAGAGGAGGATAATATGAAGTAGATGAAGCCCTTAAAACACCTTTCTTTCCCCAGCCCCTCCCTCATTCCCACTGAAAATGCAGGGAAGCAGGGCAGGTCACCACCTGAGATCTTCTTCTGTTGCTCAGGGAGAGAAGTCCTTTCTCCTGTGAGCCCGTGGGGTCCCTCCCACGTGAGACAGTTCTCTGGGAACTTCTCCAGCGCGGCTCCAAAGTCTCAGGAGCAGCAGTCCTGCCGACACTGCTGCAGTGTGAGTCCCTCCCAGGGCACCCAGTCCTCCCGGCTGCTCTGGGTGGGTCCCTCGTGCCCGGGGTGCAGTCCTGCCAGGCCAGGCTGCTCCAGCCTGGGAGCAGAGGGCCCCTCTCTCTCCAGCCGGGTCTCCCCCTGGGCTGCAGCTCCTCCGACACCCACCCGCTCCGACGTGGGCACCTCCTCCAGGGGCTGGGGGGCATCTCTGCATTCCCCGTGGGCCCCACGGGCTGCAGGGCACAGCTGCTTCCCCACGGGCCTCACCACGGCCTGCAGAGGGATTCCGGCTCCGGGCCTGGAGCACCTCCTGCCCCTCCTTCTCCTCTGACCTGGGTGCTGCCCTGTTGTTTCCCTCACCTCCTCTCACCTCCTCTGATGAGAAGCAAAACTGAGTGAACTTTGTTTTGATTTACTTCTTACATATATCTCATCACAGAGGCGTTACCAGCCTCTCTAAGTGTCCCAGCTTTGGCCAGCAGCATGTCCATCTCCAGAGCCACCACAGGTTGGCTCTGCCGGACACGGTGGAAGCTTCCAGCGGCTTCTCACTGAAGCCACCCCTGTGACCCCTCTGCTACCAAAAACCAGGCCCTGCCGAACCAGCACAGACCATGTGCTCTAAATGTCCCACCAATGCTACAGAAACCCCTGCCTGGGGGCCTCAGAGGAGCATTTTTGTTGCTGCGACCTAATTCTCTTGAAGAAATGTGTCTGACTTGAAGTTCAGCTGGATGAAAAGAATTATTTGTGATTTGCCTCCAATGGATTTAGGGAAAAGTGTAATTAAAAGGTGAGAACCTGAGCTGGTCTTCCATTTCTTCTGCGGTCAAAATGACCGATCCACCTGCGGCACTGCCTCTTGTCTCTATAGGTTCTTTGGCAAAGAAATTGCCAATTATTCGCTGAGGAGAAAATATTCCTCAGAAAGCAGTTTTCTTTTTTTGGGTATCTCATCTGTGACCTAGTTAAAGCTTGCCTATTGATCTTGGAGGTGGAGAGCGAAGAAAATCATCTATTGGATCTTTTGCCTCTGAGGGGAAGGAAATTTGGTTAGTAAGCACAGCTCTGGAAGAGTTTCCACTCTTGTTTGCTTTGTCATCCCTTTTTCTGTCCTCAGCTCTAGTCAGTACGACTGCTGAATCCCAGGGAGTCTTTTTACTCTGATAATCCAATATTTATACAGAGGAAAACATGGTCTTGCAGTGTATAAGATCTTCACTCGCTATTTTGTCCTTTGTAGCCAGTTTTGAGATGTTGCAAACCCGAATTTGTCTGGCCATAATGGTTTTACAAATGGAGTAAAGGAAAAAGGAGATCAAGGGAAAGCAGCTGAGGAAAAGCCAGTTATCTCTTAATGATAGAGGGGCTGGAAATGGTTCAAGTTGCTCTTCCCTCTGAGAGGGAACAAGACCTGAAAATAGTACAGGGAGCTAAAGGCTTGAGTCACGTTTACAGGGCTGAGCTGGCTGCCAGGCTGTCACAGGCAAAACCTAATCACCCTGGCAAACTGCACCACCAGGGCCTGGTTCTTCCCACCCACACCACAGCCCACCCTGACCTGTCCCCACAGAGCTGCTGCCAGCCTCAGGTTTCCTGGATCGCTGCAGAGAAGCCAGCCAGGCCCTCTGGTGTATTGGAAAACCAGCTCTCAGACACAAATAGAGTTCAATAATTGCTCAGCCAATTGTTCTTTAATTTACTGTGCCCAGTACATATAGAGAGTGTTTTAAGAGTTTCTCTCTAAACATCTGTCTTACTGGGAGCCAAAACCTCGGCCTCTATGGTAGATCTGAAACTGGAATAAAACAAGGATACAGTTCAGCTGCTTTCATGGGGAGCTTGGCATGGGAAGCTGATAAAACACTTTAGTACCCAGACAAGCTCTTGTTTCTTGGATCTCAAAATATTTTCTAGTTTAATCTCATCTCCTTCAAGCTCCACTGACTTTGATTTCTACTGAACTTTAAAATTAAGTGGAAAACTAAGGGTAAGGACTAGCACTGAGAATTTTCCCATCTCCATTGTGTGAAAGCTTGAATACAACAAGGCAAGAGGAAGATACAGGGGAGAAGGGAAGGGAATAACTGAATCACAAAGTTTGTTCTTTCCCTGTTTTTCTGTTAGTGCTTGTCAGAGTAAATCAGTGCCTTTGCTAGGTCTGCTGGAAGGCAGCCCCCTTGGCTGGAGCCTTCCCCTGCTCCCTGCAGAGTGTTCAGGATCCATTAAGGAGCTGAAGAACATGTTTAGAGCGAAGCTTCATCCTTTCACATGTTTTAATATTGTTGCGAGTCTTAGAGGAAAGCTAAGGAGGGAATCTTGCTGCTTTGTGCAGCTTTCTGAGCAATTTTCTCCCTTATTCCCTAATTTAGATTAAATTAACCCATCATCCAGAAGGGGCCCACTGCCAGCTGGGACTGCATCACATATCAGGTGTGTGTGCATTGGGTTTTTGAGGAGTTTTAGCAGAGGTAAGCTGTGCCTGGGCACCAGCTTTAGTCTACCTAAGACTGGCTTTGCATTCCAGCCTGGCACACAGGCTGCTCTGCAACCACTCCTGTATTGAGTTTTTTGGGGTTTTTTTATACAATTTGTTTGAAATATTTAGAATCACAGAATCTTGGAATGGTTTGGGTTGGAAAGGACCTTAAAGATAATTTTGTTCCAAGCCCCTGCCATGGGCAGGGACACCTCCCACTGTCCCAGGGTGCTCCAAGCCCCATCCAACCTGGCCTTGGGCACTTCCAGGGATCCAGGGGCAGCCACAGCTTCTCTGGGCACCCTGTGCCAGGGCCTCCCCACCCTCACAGGAAAGAATTTCTTCCGTGTGTATTTGGAGAAATGAATGCTGGCAGGGACACTGTTAGATACCAGAGTGAATAGGACAATTAATCCTGTGGATTTTAGCCTTTCTTTTATGAACCAGTCTGAGGAAATAACTTTGAAAACAAATCTTTTTGAATCGTTTCCCTATTTCCCCTGAGTTAATTTTTAGTATTAAGAAAACTGCCTTTTATAAGTGTTGGAGCACTAGAAAACATAAGGTGGGCTTGTAGAGATATTTTAAGGATAATCCTTTGGGTTACATTTTGCTTTCATGAAACTATCATAACCCCTGTAAATGTCAGTGCAAATTAGGTATTTATACTAATGGTGGCTCTCCCCTCCCTTCCTCGTTCTTAAAGGTGGCATTTTTGCATCAGTTATTCAAAAGCAAGACTGAATTTCTTCAACATTTCCTCTGAAGGAGCTTATGCTTGTCTGAGATCTGCTGGCAAGCAACTATTGTTTAGAGGGGCTCCTTAGAATCTGATTTACAGTGAAAGAAACTCAAAGAATATGCAAAAATAAAATTAAAAAGTGCATCAATTAACATACAAAAGTAGAACTACAACACATTCAGCTTTAACAGCTCCTCAGAGGGTACAGCAGCCCACGGAAGGGAAACAACACTGAGCATGCAAAGCGAGCAGGGGAAAGGAATGGGAAAATAAACTCGGGGTTCCTCTTAGAGAGCCAAAACCAAACACGATTTTAGAGTGAACTTTGCAGGTGAGGTGCAAAACCAGGCTAATAATCTTTGGAAAATAGGCTGTGCCTAAAAAAAAAAGCTTGCCTTTGGCTTGGCTGGACAGAATGCTGTATGGAATGTCTGGGGCTGTTAGCAGGGATCAGTCTCGTGTGGGCAGCTGAAGTCACAGCTGAGTGTAGCCCCCACTGTGTTGTACATCTTCAAATCCATCATTACTGCACTGAGCACTCAGGGACTGGAATCTTTATATATTTTCTAAATGCCAATGTGAGAAAGACAGACAGACATTACTATTGCCCCAGTGCCCAGAGCACAGACTTCACCTCAGAAACACGGAATGGGACAGGCTCGAAGGGGTCACGGTGGCACGGGATTGTGTCCAGGTGGGTCTGGAATATCCCCAGTCAGGGAGAGTCCACACCCTCTCTGGGATCTGTTCAGGGCTCAATCACTGTGCAGGGAACAATTTATCCTCCTGTTCAGGTGGAACCTCCTGGACATCAGTTGCTGCCCATTCCTCTTGACCAATTGCTGGGCCCTCAGGAGCAGAGCCTGGGCCCTGCTCTGACCCCTCCCTGCAGACATGGGTGAAATCCCCTCTCAGCCATCTCTTCTCAAGGCTGAACAAGCCCATCTCTCTCAGCCCCACCTCTCCCCACTCCTGAACTAGAAGCTCTCACTCATCTAAGCCCGTGCCTTACCATGGTGCACAAAACAGGGACATTGTGTTCTCCTGCAACCTTAAAAAAGCAAGAAATCTCTGGTTTGGGGTGTATTCCCTCAGAAAACCTGGCAGTAGATGGTGTTGGCCATGATTATATCTATAAAGCACATTGACCTCTGGAAAGGAAGGGGGAGCCTGGATGTTGTGTAAATGTGGGATACCTGTGGCAGCGCCGTCATCCTGACGTGAGCTCACCTGTCCCCACCTCCTTATCCCAAAATGAGCTGAATCCACCTCTGGGTGGATCAGCCAATTAGTTAAAAATCCTCTGCTGGATTCAGGAGGATTACAAGCACGGGAGCACAGGAGGGTTGGCTTTGCAAAGTCTGGGGGGAAGGAGAGGGGGAAGGATTTCTCCGATGTCTGGCCAAGCCCCAAAGGAAGTGCATTGGTGCTTGTCTGAATGTTAAGTGCTTGATTAAGCACTTTGCTGAATCAAAGCTTGGCTCATTCCTGTAGGCAAGGATTGTGTCTGTATTTTTATCTCTTGCACAATGCATTAATACATTCATGTGTTTTTCAAATTGCAGCACATTTTTTACTGGGTGTTTTGGTATTAGAGCAGAGTTGCTAGGGATCCTGAAAGGCCCTGGATGGCAGTAATAATGTCACAGTGCAATATATACAACTTATAAGGAAGTGATAATTAAAGTTTATACCATGTTTATATTTCCTGCAGACCCCACTGGCCACTTTGGACAATTAATTGATCCAATACACCTCTTTTAAGGCTCTGGGAGCAACTTAATGTTAGATTTCATCTTGAGACATTGTTTTATTAATTTCTCCTTCTTCTGTTAGTATTTCAACCCAAATTCCACTTTCCTTTTCTCTTTTGCTGTATGGAAGGTGCAGAGATGGGGTTCCTGCTTTACTCACAGGTGCCTGCAATGCACTGAATGACTGAATGGTCTTTATAGAAGAGGTTTGCAGTGGGCTTTAGGATCTGTCTGCTTGAGAAGCACTGTGTATTATGTGTTGTTATTAATATTGCTCATCATGCTGAAATAGTTACCTTTTCCAGATGAATCACCACTGGCATGGCATTATTCAGGATATTGAAACTACCAGAAAAGTGTTTTTCTAGGAGTAATATTCCCTCAGCACATTAGTTAGTAAATGTCACACACAAATTGCTCATGATTTCCCTTAGATCAAAGGAATATTTCATAACAGGTGCAATATGCTTTTTTGCCTTCAAAAGAGTGTGAGAGTCAGCATGAGATACATCCCATGGAAAAAGCTGTCTGGAATAAATCAGATTATTATGAGGGATGTGTAAAAGGAAGGACAGTTTCTATTTGAGATCGGGCGTGTTGTCCATGGCATTGAAAGATGAAATATTCTGCTGTGCTGAAAGGCAGCTGAATGCAGTGACTGCAGACATTCTTACTGGCAAGTCAGGGAAATGACTTTCCATCCTCTTCACACCCAGTCACACACCAACACAGAACTCATCATGCTTCATCCCCTTCCTTTCCTTCCACCCCATCAGCAGGCAATGCTCAATTGCTCACCACGCTGCCTTGTGGGGTGCAACTGAAACGGGAGAATAAATAAGGAATTTGTGGGTTTAATTGTGGGACTGGAGGTGTGTGCTGCTGTGTAAAGGGTCTCTAAAGCTGAGGATTTATGGGATGGTTCTAGCGTCCGTGTTTCCATGTGGAACCCTGGAATGCTTCAACGCAAGGGTAGGAAAGGAAGAGATGGTGTTTGTGTCAAAGTCCACACCGTTTGGACTTGGAGCTAGGCTGGATATTCCTATGAATAAAGGGAAGGTTCAGCAGTCCATTTCAGCAGCTGAAGAATTAGATGTTAAAATTCTGCATGTGATAGATCTGGCCTAGGGGCCAGCAGGACACATCCACCTTGGGCATGCGTTTGCTCTGGAGGAGATCCTTGGCATTTCAGAAGTTTTGGGGTTATTGCTGCCAAAAAGAGTGAATCCTGATTGGAGTGTCTGCAATCCAGTGGCAGTTTGTGTCCTGATGAGCAAACGGCAGTGAAAAACCAGCAAATCTGATCATCCCCTGGGCTTTCCAGGTGGGAAAACCTCAGTGCTCAAATAGAGTCTGGCTCAAGGTTGCCCAGTGAAGGCATGGCAGGGTGGAATGGAGCCAGCAGCTTCTGAGACCCAGATCAGCTCCTTCCTCCCACAGCGAAAATCTTCTTCCCACCCCAGTCCTGGAGTTATTAACAGCTGTTTCCAAACTGAAAGCGGCTTTCTGAAATTGGAGCGTAAAAATAATCTTTCTTCTTTTGCTCAAGCTGAACGCAAACCTCTGCGGGCGGAGGGGAACGGAGAATTAGGGAAAGCAGAATATTCCTTTTTATTTAATCCTAGCAAAAATACATCCTTCTTAAAACCACGCAACAAACAGAAAACCTGTGCTGCCATAGATCTTGCTGCTGAGAAGGAGTCTATCCCAGCAATCTGTCTGCCTGCCTTTCTTGCTGTGCTGGTACTTTTCTGAAACTGTTGAGTCTGTATTTTTATTCCTCCTCACACTCTGTACCCAGAGTAAATGATGCCAGACTCTATCAGCTCTCTGGACATCTTTTCCATAGCATTTTCAATCCTGGCTGGGGGGAGAGGGATGGGTAGTTATCTGCTTCAGTTTAAATGCTACAAAACAAAACAATTCTCTCCAAAGCAGCAGAGATCATCTGAATTTACATAGCTTAGGTGAGGAAAAAATAACTTTGCTGTCATTGAGATTGCCTATTCTCCCTTCACACTTAGGTTTGTTGTCAAAGGATCATTTACCAGCCTAAAATGCAGGTAAAGCAGAGAAACTTCATCTGAAAGCCTGGCAGGGAGGAAATGAGCATCATTGCTTGTGTCTCGGTGTCTTCGCCACCCCCTTCCTTATATCTGAGCTTTGATTGTGAGATCCTGACAATGGGGCTGCTTATAGGGACTGTTTTAGTATTTAAAAGAGTCTCAATCCTAGCAGGACCTGGGAGGTGGGGCTGTTATAAGTTGTAACAAGGTACCAATTAGACAGGTCATAAACAGCAAGATTTGTCTTTTTTCCCCAGGGTTTTCTCCAGCTGTGACAAACAGCAAATAGGAGATCCTAAAAATAAACTTTAAGTTGATTTCTCAGCAGACAGAAGTAGAAGGTGAAGTGCTGCACACCGTGTGAAGTATTCCTGAGAGTTTTGGTGGAAATAGAGATTTATGTTCCCCCAGTACCATGGCACCACTGAAACTCCTGAATTTGGTCAGCTGTGGATCCCTGAACCCCTGGAACAGCAGAAATCCCCTGAGTTGCCTCATTCTACATCAAAACATAAGACCCTGATATTTTCCTGAAAGGAGGAAAGACACTGTCCTTTATTTAATGGTAATTTTAGACAAAGTTGCTTTCCTTGAAGAGAAAATGTTCTTGAGCACATCGTTGTCAGAGCACAGAGTGCTTTTATAGCAGGCACGGCCTGTTTGTCCTTTACATTTACCTCTTACACGGCTGATATCAATTAAGGAGGAAATTCATAAAGGTCAGTTCATAGAATCCCAGGCTGGTTAGGGTTGGAAAAGACCTTGAACATCACCTTATTCCAACCCCCTGCCACGTGCAGCGACACCTTCCACTATACCAGGTTGCTCAGAGCCCCTTCCAGTCTGGCCAATAGGGCAGGTAGTGGCTTATTATTCACACAGCCCCAAAATGATGAAATTATAAGTAACTCCCAACTAGGACAACTTGTAATTGTTGGGGTTTTGAAGTGTATTGCTTTTATTTTAGCCAAGAGTAGGTTCTGTCTCATCTTCACATGCAAGATCTACATGACTCACTCCTGGAAATTAAACCATATTCCCATTCCCTTCATTCTGGGAAAAGTTCCCCGTGCTGCCTTGGGTCTTTTATCAACTTATGTATAAATCCAAATAAAATAGAAATATCCAAATAATATTTTCCTGCCTGCTAGTGGGCAGGTGGCACAATCTTAAGGTGATTAAAGGCTTTCCCTCCTCTTTAGAAACAGCAATTCCCTTCTATTTTTAGAGGTGGAGACTGTCTCTGTGTGCCTCTACCCGAGGAGTTGTCCTTTACCCAACGTGCGCAAATAACAGCCAGCATTAACCGGAAAATGGAACCAAACCTCTTAAGTCCTGCACAACTGGGACACTTCCACAGCAGTGACCAAGCCCTGTGGTGAAATGTTCTCCCCTCCTGGCAGAAAGGTGGCCTGGGGATGTGCAGGGCACTTGGAGCATCCCTCTTGTGCCGGCGCTTCAGCTCAAGTCCCAGGAAACGAGCAGCCCTCGTCGTCATTCGGCTCACGCCACATCCCTGTCTGGGAGTCCCTCATTTGGCAATTTATGGGCCATGTCAGCGTAATTTAGTGTCTTAATACTGCTGGTCAAGGACCATCAGCGTCTTCGAAACCTCCGTTGTCCTTGGTAGGGAATGGAAGCAGAACTGGCCCGGAGTCAGCTCTCCGGGCAGCTGAGGGACAGCCGGAGGCAGAGCTGATATACACCCGTGGAGATAAAATTATTTCCCTGCTGGAAAAAAAAAATGGCTTTAAAAGCAGCATTAAAACGAGTAGCGAGAGAGAATGGGCTCTGAAAGATCCACGTCATGGGCCTGTGCTCTCCCTGAAGGCAGCAGAGCCGGGGCTGTTGCAGGACAGGCTCAGGAGCAGTGGCTGCTCTCCATCCAGCGGGGCCGTCCCCAGCCGCCGCTCCCTGGCCAGCCATCCCTGCCACACTCAAGGACAGGGAGGGACATGGATGCTAAAGTGTTTCACACCTGCACTTTGGGGTAAAACACTCATGGTTTTATACTTTGGATGAACCCTCCTTTCAAGGCAAAGAAGTCATGCCTGGTTTCTCAGCCATCTGTGTTCAAGACTTTCACAGCTTGCTCTAAGTACAGCAAAGACACTCCCTGTAATTCAGAGGTTCACTCACCAGAAGAATGCTAGAGGTGGCTTCCTACTGGTGAAAAGGGACAAGATAAGAAGGAACTGTCTAAAAATCTATATTAAAAAAGAATAGTAGCGTAAATACGATATTTGTAAGCAAAAAGTAAGGACACAGTGGTCTGAGGCTTGCCTGAGTATATGGCTTCTGTGGAGTACTGCAGGGAAAATGGCATTTGATTCTCTTTCTGAAGGTTTTGGGGGAAGGTTTCCACCCATTTTTTCTCACACAGAGTGTGCACACCCTGATGTTGGAAGTCTCTGCTGGTGCAGTCAGATCCTCCAGTTCTTTCTGCCAGGTTCCCAAGGAGGCTCTTCCTTCCCAGTGGGTATTTACTTGTTTACTTTTCTAAGAGGGCTTTTTTCTGTTCAGATGCTAACTTCTGCACAGGATGTAGCAGAGTGGAGATTCACATGTGATTGCTCTTACTGACTTCTAATAAAGAAAATGTAATTATTGTCATTATTTACAGCAATAACATCCTATGATGAAACTTCTCTGTTGAATCCCACTCCCAGCCCCTCAGCTCCTGTCCCCCTGCTGCTCTTCACAGAAGGCCCCAGAGGGAATCACTTTGCAGGTTTTTAGAGATGTTTTTCTCCTGTTGAGCCTTGCTTGTCTTCTGTTGGCTTTTTGCAGGGAGTCCAGGCCAAGGACATGCAGTGAAACTGTTTTCTAACCAGCCTTCTCAAGTGGGGGGACAGAGAGAAAATAAACAACTCTGGCTTTGAAATTCCCCATGCAGTGAGAGCCAGGCTTTTTTTTTCTTTTTCTTTTTTTTTTTTTTTTTTTTTGTTAAGTTTTCTTCCAATAAGAAATTGTCAAGGAAAGGAGTGAGGAGCATTTTATCTTGCTGATAGGAAAATATTAAAAACACAGGAGGATGCCGTGAGAATGTGAAACCTTCGTTGCTCTGAACCCAAAGAGAGGCAAGAGATAAAGTGCCAGTCCCTTTGTCCTGTTAGCTGCTCCTGTTTACTCCACTGTGCCAGTCTGTTGAGGTGTTTAATGACTTTTCACATCACCATAGGGGCACTGAGACAAGAGAAGCATTCATTTCCAGACTTCTCTCTTTCTCCTCCTTTTTTTCACTCCTTTGCCTCAGCCTGTGATGTGACACCTTCTTCCAGGGTGTCCTGGCTGTCCTAGTTCGTGTGTCACCTTTCTATTTGCTGTTTATTTGTTGTAGGCAGCATCTCTGGGGCAATGGTGCAGGTAAGGAACAAGCAAGACAAGGAATTTGCTTTGGAAGCCAATCTGGAAGCAAAGGAAAAGGTGCAGGTAGGAGTGAGCAAGCAAAAGGAATTTCACAGTAAGAGAAAGGAAAGCATCATCTGGCGTTACTGCAGCAGAGACATCCTGGCAGTGCATCCCCAGCTCCTGAGGGTTTTTCCAGTGCTGCCCTGCTCCTGCTGAGCTGCCTGGGTTTGCTGGTGAGAGCTCCAGGCCGGCTGAGCTGCTTTGCAGTTTACAAACAGCTCTGCACTCCAAAGTTCAGCAGGATTTACAACGTGACGGCGCCGCGTGAGTCACCAGTGCTGGGGACTGAACTCGCAGACCTCTCAGTCTAAATCCAAGAGCTGCCACAGCCTGGGGTAAAAGGCCACATCTGTGAGATGAAGGTTGCAGGAGAGCCACAAAATACCCGTGGCCCCTGTCCTTGGTGTGGAGGACAGGGCTGGCTCTCCCCTCAGAGCAGTGGGAGATGCGGGGGCTCCGTCCCTGCAGGACAATAGCAGCCACATCGCTCATGGCCTCGTGTGCAGGGTAAAACAGTGACCAGGAGGGAGGAGAAGGGGAATAAAGCAGTCCAGGTGGCACTGAGAGGAGCTCTGTGATGGGTGTGGTGGTGGCTGGAGCTGAGAGCCCCAGGGGTGTTTGTTGTGTCCGCAGTGTGAGCTCCACGCAGGCAGGGCTCACTCCCTGCAGCACCCAGGAGCAGAGGGTCTAGAGCAGCTGAAAAGTGGCTTTAGGGGCCTTCTCGCTACTGATTTTTCAGTGGGTCCAGGCAAAACAGAAACGTGAACTCACTGCTGTCACCCCCTTGCTTTGGGATTGCAGGTGAGGCTCTGAAATCAAACGCTGAGAAGGTTTTACTACAGAGGCCGTTTCTTCCAAATCACTCCCCCCTCACCCTGCCCCAGACAAACAGTGCTGGGGGCATGGAGACACTGCCTGGCAGTCAAGCAGCAGCAGTCTGCAGCCTTTAAGGTGTGTGGATGCTCCTTATTTTTCTGCTTTTGGATTCTGTCATTGTCCCTGTGCTTAATGGAGAGACTGAGGATGGGAGGGATGGGAAGTGAATAACCCCTCTGGTTTTTCCCTCTGGGAGAAAAACCAACTTTTTGTGGCCTCTCTCCACACCCAAAATATCAAGGTTTGAAGCTTTGTTTTCATTCTAACACAATGGGAAGATGGAGAATTGGTTTGTGGCTGAGCTTTGCCCGTTTATTGCCCAGGGATGAACAATCTCCGGAGCTTTGCACATCTCTGCATTCCTGATGGCATCTCACAGGTTACTGATCAGTCTGCCAGGCTTAGGATTGTAGAAATCCCATCCTTAATTTGATGGACCAGAATTTTCCAACAGGGAAATCTATAAGGCCTGCAAGAATTAAGTCATGGGGGAGTTCTCAAGATCCCGATCCCAGGGCACAGAATCTCACAGAGGTGTGGGTATTCCCAGCCTGCATTAGAGCAGCCTCACTGTAGCTAAAGCTAACAAAACTATGGATTTGACTCCATTTTCTTTTAATCAGAGCTCAGATCATGGCCAATATCAGAGATATATTTGGTGTCTTCCGCTCCATATCTTGAGAGAATAGTATGTGTTCCAAAAATTGGTTTTTTGTCAAAACCAAAATATTTTGCTGAAAGGAGTCTGTTTCCATCATAGTTCCAGCTGGGAATAGTTGAAACAAATCATTTAGATTTTGTTTTGATACCACTCCACTGTTTTGATAAAATAAAAAGTGTCAACTGCATTTATTATGACAGTTCACACTGTAATAAATATAAATGTCTACGGCCAGTGTTCTGTAATATATTATGCTACTTCAATGTAACCAAAATGGACCGTTTCTCTATTCAAATTTAATGTTGCAACACAATTGAAATAAAATATTTTAAGCAGCAAATCATCTCTAAAATTTTAATTCAATGAGAAATATAAAAATTTCAACTTTTTTCCCTGAGTCACATATAAAAAGACAGACAATTTTCTGTATAATTCATTCTCCCGCCCAAGTAATTTTGATTCGGAGAAAGAGGTGAGAAATAACCTACTTGACAATTCTGAAATTATTTATTCAACAGATTAGAAACTGATGGAACTTGTGCTTCTCTGAAGTTAAGTGGTAGGGTAAGGCCACAAATGTACGTGGGAATATGGGAGCGGATATATATATATATATATATTATCACTTATAGTAACTGCCATCGTGCTCAACCCCTCCTGTGCTAAATGTTCCATGTTTAAAATCTCAGGAGATGAGGCAAAGGAAAGCTGGAGCTGCCCAGGCAGGTGCAGGTGTGTTTGTGACAGGGTTTAGGACACCTTTGCTCACACAGGCTCCCTCTCACAAGTAGCAGCAGTAAAGCCACGAAGGCTTTGGCTTAGCCAACATATTGCCATTGAAAAATAAATTTATTGCAGGTGCTAGGGATGAGTTTGCTGGACCCTTCTAGGTGACAGCAGTGTGTGGAGCACTGGTGGCCTGAAGTGTCATCAGCTTTGCAGCAGATCAGAAATTGTCCTCACACCATCCAGTTCTCGTGGTGTGTCTTGGACACGACATCCCTCCTGCACGTGTGCTTAGAGGCTGCTCTGCTAAACAGAACAGGGTTTGAGAGTTGGTTTCGAAAGCTGCTTTTAAATATTCTGAGTTTTTATGGCCAGATGGTGACAAAGTTGCAAGCCCTTATCAAAGAATAACCTCAGCACACTGTGGAACACAGAGGTTTCTAAGAATTATGGAGTGGTTTGGGTTGGAAGGGATCTTAAAGCTCATCTTGTTCTGACCCCACTGCCGTGGGCAGGGGCACCTTCCACTAGACCAGGCTGCAATAAGCCCTGTCCACCCTGGCCTTGAACACTTCCAGGAACACTTCCACAGCTGCTTTAGGTGAGAGAGGAAAGAAAAAGGACGTAAAAAGGACATTAATCCTCCCACGGCTGTGTAAAAGCACAAGTTGTGTGTGTGTGTCCTGGCTGAGCCGTGGTATTCAAACTCAAGTGTGTTTTGTCAAGTACATTGCTGGAAAGGCCCTGAGTCAAAACAGGAGTTATTTATGCACACATAAAATTAATCCTCCAATGATTAGCTGGGGAATGCATGTCCTGCAAGCAATCGTTGGTAGTATTTTAATAATGAGAAGCTAAGTCAGGAGAAATTCTGCTCTTAGTTATTCTGCTAGAGAATGTGGCTGCTAGTAATGAAATAATTCAGTGAGTTATACATTTGCTTTATTTATGGATGTACTCTTTACTTATACATATTTTTATTACTTAATATTTAAAATGCACTAAGGGCATGTAAGATGAAGCAGCAGAACCCTCGTGCTGCTCCAGTCCTGTGCCAGGATTCTGTGGAGAAACAGCAGCAGGAGGGATCAGATCCCCCAAGTTATTGTACCTGCCCAGGGGTCACCTCGGGGATGCCTGGGTGGGAATGATGGTGAAGTTTTGGATCCCATGGGAGACAGGAAAGGAACAAAATATGGTCCAAAACAAAGCTGCTTGTCTGGGCTGACAGTGACACGTCCCTGCTGCAACACTGCCAACTCTGAGCATACAAAAATCGTGGTGTAAAACATCAAAATTATGAAATGTACCAAAAAAACCTCCAGCATATGGAAGATGGCTTTTATTTGGCACGACTTGCCTTGGTAAATGTAGGAGCTGCATTTTTAAACCTTTCCCCTTCCTCTTACTGAAGCAAGGAGGGTTAGAATTGTTCTCTTATTTTTGCAAAAGAGACAGAAAATCCTTGAATGCTTTGGTTTAAAAATACCAGGTTATTACCCAACATGTGGCACAAGAAGAACTTTTTGCTCACATTTGTACCTCGATGCCCCCAAGTCTGTTTGTACAAGTAAAGGGTTGGCCCAAGTAGATAATTTTTATTTGGTTTTTTTTTAGATACAAGGAGCTATAATCTATCTGCAAGGATTGAGAGGAAAACAGACGACTTCTCTTTT
Organism: Orthonyx spaldingii; assembly: GCA_013397795.1. Classification (NCBI taxonomy): domain Eukaryota; kingdom Metazoa; phylum Chordata; class Aves; order Passeriformes; family Orthonychidae; genus Orthonyx; species Orthonyx spaldingii. Next base: position 986,970 of record VZTJ01006208.1, on the reverse strand, counting down.
CCCTTCTTTCATTTCCCCAAGAGGTTTATAGTCTGGTCTCTGTGTGAAAATAAATGGGTGAGGCCAATAGTCTGAAAGCACCACTGAATGATGCAATGATGTGTCTTAAAGCAGTCATATTTCATGGCAAATCATCTTGCTCTAAAAGAGAGACAAGATGCTTCTGTTTTTCTCCAAACTGCATCTGCTTTCTCCTTTTTTTCACCCTTCTCTTCCAGAAACCTGGTTCAAACCCAGCCCAGGGCTTGGAGGCTGTATGAGCTCATTTTGGAAAGTGATTCCAGTCTTGGTAGTGTGAGTTGGGTGGTTGCAGTTCCCTTGCTTGATGGAAGGTCATTTACGGTAGAAAAAAGCAAAAACTTGGGGTTTTGGATCCCAGACATCCTCTTGGTGGTAGATTCAGCCTCAAGAGCTGATGTCTGAAGGCAGAGCTGAGCTCTCTGGTGCACAGGGCTTCAGGCCTGGCTGCTGTGAGAGGAGTCAAGCATTGGATGGCATGGGATGAAGACAATCCAATATTTTCCAACTAAGAAGATCCTGAGAACACAGCACCATTTGGGACAGCCAGGGAAACCACATCTATCATAACTGGTTCTCATTCCTTTCCTTCTTCCTCCTTTTTTTTCAAATATGAAATACAAAGAATTGTTTCAGCAGCTTCTGAAAGCATCTACAGGGTTTTTTTATTTCTCTTCAGTAATCTGTTTGATTTTGAGATAATTCATTTGGAAAATTGTCAAACTCAAAAGAATTGGAAGGATAAAAATCAGTAGCAATGACGTTTTCTTCTGTAATTTTTTTTTAATGAGAAAATAAAACAACAATTCAGAAAATATTTTTTAGAAAAAATTGGTTACATAATTTTTAGTGGTAGAGGGAAAAAAAAAGGTTAAACTCTGCCAAATTCTGCTGAGGGGCTCCTCAGTGACTCGTGCAGGTGGACGATGCATTTTGATGTGTGGACTCAGAAAGGTGACACTGGCTGACTTTACTGAGGTTTGCTTTCCTCCAGCTGCAATTCTCACAGGGATAAAACCAGACACAAATCTCCCAGCTCAAGTGCAGCTGACTGAAGTGCACTATGGGTTTATTTTCCCTTCCCCTGGAAGTGTCAGGTGTTGGCCACTGCCCACGGCACAGACCCACCCTGAGCTGCCCAGCAGTGAGAGCTCGTGCCTGTTCCCTGGCCCAGGAGTGGGACTGAATTGCTCCAAACCTTCTCCTTCATTATTATTGCTTTTAGATGGACAGCAGGGAGGTGTGTTAGGGCCAGGCACTGTGCAGCCATAAATCTGTGGCTGCAGTCGGGGAGGGAGGGGCAGGCAGGGCTCTGGCAGGGGGTGACGCAGCCCCTTCACAGAGGTGCTGGCTGGGTGGGATTCTGTGGTGCAGTGAGGTGCAGTTCATGTGCAGTAATGAGGAAATATGACTGGTGAACTCCTCACTCAAAAATATCCTTGCTCTTTTTGTTGTCCTTTTCCTCGCCTTCACATGAGTTTGCTCCGTTGATTGTCTGGTCCAGGGGTCTTTCTCCATCCTGCCCATCCCAAGGAAACTGCCATGGCACTTTTCAGTGCCTGTCTGTGGCTGCTTGCTCATCATCATCCAGCTTCTGAAGGGAATGAGGAAAACTGCCCCAGCCCCGCTCTGCACGAACGCTGGGGGCTTTATTGTCTCCTTCATCCAACGCTGCTCATTAGCCTGAATTTGTGCAGCGTGTTTGGTAGCCTGGGCAGAGTGCATTGATCTCTCTGCTGCCAGGCGGTGGAAAACGGGGAGAAGCAGGAGAGGGAGAGGCACGGACTGGCCTGCAATAGTGACTCAGCTGGAACTGCTTAGCAGGGCTGTTTACGATCTCGGGAGAGGCGATTGCAAAGCACGTTTTCCAGTGAAATTTGCAGGAGGGTTTCCTTTCAGCCTGCGAGACCTGTGGCTGTGCTGATTGTCGTGGGTTTTGTGTTGGAGCTTTTGCAAATCTGTCTCATCTTGAAATAGTCCAAAGGGTTTATTTCGCCTCCCGCTCCAGCCAGAAGGGGTCTGGATATTTGTGTGTGCACATGTGTGTGGTTTTATCTCCAGCCCTGCAGTGCTTTTAAAAGCCGAGCGAATGGTAAACACTGGCGCTTAAAAGGCGTTGGGGATTTTTAATGCCCCTCTGGTTAAAAAAGAAAGAGGTAAATGGAAACAAAAACAGAACAGAAGAAAACACTCTGTGTACAAGGGAAAGAGAAAATGTAAAGGAAATGGGTGTGTAAAATGAAATGCCCCAAAAGAGTTCCTCTGCAGATGGGAAAGTGTCTACACCACAAACCTCTCTTCTTCCTTTCTTTTCATTTTTACAGAGATGTTTCATTTGTAGCTGGTGGATTGATGGTCCATTATCCTTATTTACACTCTGGCAGTAACACACCAGAGTCACTCACAGTGTTACCCCCATCAAAGGCTCTTTGTACAACCATAGCAGTACTAAAAGGATGTGGGGGTACAGAGGGCTGGTTTGAGAAGTGGCAATGCCACCATAACACAGCCCTAAAGTGTCTGGAAGGCCTCTTTGGTGACACCTTCCTCTGAGTCAGTGCTGCTGCCTCCAACAGCCACTGCAGTCCTTGAGATTTATGGATTTGAACGAGCTTTAGGTCCCCATGCCCTGGAGTGTGGGTGGGAGAAGGGCCATCCTCCTCTGTCTCCACAGATCCTGACTTTGTTCCCCCTACCCCATGGCTCTGTTTGTTTTTTCAGTCCCCACCAAGCAGCTCAAAGGCAGGGATTTGGCCAATGTCTCACGACATCCTCCCCCTCCTTTGGCTTTATGTGATGAGCCAAGGCTGGGGAGAGCCAGAGTTTGGGGAGAGGGTCTCCAGCAATGTTGTCTGCTCTCTCCATTTCAGTGTCTCCTACAAGCACTTTGCCATCAAAGGACTTTTTACCGCAGGGAACTCCCTCTGAGACCACTTTGGATGGGGTTAAGTCTCCTCTGCATTGCCAAGAGCACTGCCAAGTGACCAGATGGCACTGGAGAATCAGGCCTCCAAATATTAGTCCAAAGCCCATCTCCTCCTCCCCTTCAATTCCTTATTTGGCTGTTGGCACAGGGAAGATTTCGTGTTCCCAGAGTTGGACGCTTGTCAGCATCCTCACTGCTCACCCACCCACCCACATCCACCCCCCAGCCCCGAACAAGCTGCTCACACTACAGATGTGAGGTGTCTTTAGCCATGGAGTCCCCATTGCTGAGGGATTTGTATTCAAGCAGGGTTGTGCATTCGTGTACCTTTTTTTCTCTCTTTTCTTTAGCACACCTTGTATTTAATTTGGCAGAAAGCTCTGTTGGAGCTGCGTTACCTTTCCTGCATTATTATTCAATTGTATTTCCCCTGATGAAAAGCCTGGCAGTCTGCTGCTCAGTGACAGATGTGCTAGCTTTGGTTGAATCACCACCACCAGGCTTATTATGGGTTTTACTAATGTTTGCTGTTTTACACTGTAACAGGTAGGGTGATTCACTCAGTCAAGGCAAACACACAGACACACATATGCACACACAGATTTAGAGACACCCACACACACACACACAGAGGTGAATCAGCCTAAAATGATCCTTCCTTTATGCATCTCTTTGACAAAATGTTCCTGGATCCCCTGCCTGTGTGTCGGTTCCTCGCTGAGCAGCCACCCACGAGGAGTTATCACTGCCCAGAGGGGCTGGACTGCAGGGGCTCTGAATTTGAGCTACCAGCACAAAAAATATCCTGACTAACCACAAGCAGCTGAGACTGGTGGTTAGGTCACCTATGTGTAAGACTAATGGAATGCTTCCTCAGTTAATACAGGTTGCAGGAATTTATATTGTTTGATCCAGAAGTCCTGAGGTTGGTTTTAGCAAAGGATTTATCCAGCAGCCCTATTGCATGTGGGCAGCTTCCCCTGCCTGGCATGGGCAGCAGGGGTTTGTGATGGCTGAGATGAATTGTGTGGGTTTAGATGGGTGTGAGCCTGTGTACTAGTTTGAAAACAAACCAGTGGGAGATTACAAGTCAGAATTATAATTTAATAGGAAAATTAAAATAAATGCAATAATACAAGAAAAAAAACCTGACAGAGTCGGGATACAACCTGACACCCTGTCAGTCAGGGTGGTGGGAGCAGTCCAAGTGGTTCTGTTGAAGTGGTGATCCTGTAGAAGGTTTGGTCTGCACCTGAAGGTCCAGTGGCAGCCCTTGCCCTCTGGGAATTCAGTAGGCAGGGTTGGCTTGTGCTGTTCCGAAGCCCAGGTTATATCCAGTTGGGAATGCTTGGCTCCTCCCCCCTGGGCAGAGCATCTCACAATGGGATGAGGTAATTCCATGAGTCATGAGGTGGGTTCTTGACGGCCCATTAACAGAGACAGCACCCGGAGGGAGTTATCAGGGGTGAGTCCTGGCAGGAGATAACAAACAGTGCCCCACCTGCTTTAACAGCTTGTGGAGATGGTAATAGAATATATCTGATATTGCAGCCTAGGACAGCCTGAGCCTGTTTGAACAGAGCAGATCCCTGTCCCTTGCAGTGTAAACCCAAAAGTCTCTGCAGATGTGTGTTAGCAGCCCAGAAACCCCCTGTGCCCTGGGCTGAGCCCCAGTGTGGGCAGCAGGGGAGGGGGGATTCTGCTCCTGTGCCCCCTCAGATGAGACCCCACCTGCAGAGCTGCCCCAGCCCTGGGACCCAGCACAGGAGGGACCTGGAGCTGCTGGAGAGAGTCCAGAGGAGGCACCAGGGGATCAGAGGCATGGAGCAGCTCTGGGATTGTTCAGCCTGGAGAAGAGAAGGCTTAGGGGTGACTTAATTGAAGCTTTCCAGTAACCAAAATGAGCCAACAGTGGAGAGAGACTGTTTACAAGAGCCTGAAGTTACAGGACAAGGGGGAATGGCTACACAATGCCAGGATCAGATGGGATATTGGGAAGGAATTCCTTCCTGTGAGCGTGGGGAGGCCCTGGCACAGGGTGCCCAGAGAGGCTGTGGCTGCTCCATCCCCGGAAGTGTCCAAGGCCAGGCTGGAGGGGGCTTGGAGCACCCTGGAATGGTGGAAGGTGTCCCTGCCCATGGCAGGGGGTAGCATGGGATGAGATTTAAGATCTTCCAATCCATCCCATTCTGTGATATGCCGAGGCCTCTGGGGAAAGTGATGCTGCCTGAATATGGAGCCCCAGCATCACTCCAAGCTTTTCAATTCAGCCACGTTCTGAGTGTGCAGTTTGCAATCCAATTCAGTGCTCCAGAGAGCTGCCTTTTTATAGGGATTTTCTCAACTTGCAATGCCAGGAGGCCTGAAGTGTTTGCAGATTTAATTCTACCCATCCATACACTGAAATCTCCAGTGTTGTCCTGAATTATGTAAATCTCCAGAGGCTGCAAAACTGGGCCAGGATTCTCCCAAGAACAGTTTTTCTTGAGGGCCTGCACCCTCCAAACTGCTTTTTCTCCCAGCTTTCAGGGTGGAATTAGCCATATACTGTGCAGTGATAGAAAAAAATATGTTTAAACTAGGAAAAATTTGGATTCATTTTTAGTGTGATATTAAGGCACAATATTAAGCAGTTTATATACAAACTGCCTGGTCTCTTTAATTAAAACTCACAGGGACTAGCTGTAAAATAATGAACGTCTCACTCTGCAGTACTGGAACTTTCTCTAATGAATTCTTTGCCTTGTGCGCCTCTGTTCCCACCTGACATCCTGTATTCATTCACAAGGTGTTCCTCTTAATGAAAACAAGGTCACTCTTTCAGCATTTGATGGCCAAGAAAGGAAAAGGTGATGGAGCTGCAGCCTTACAGAGTGTGTTATGTTTTTTTCCCTCCTTCCATAATTGCTAAAAGCTTCCACTGATGTCGACAGGACTTGGGCTTGAATAGGAAGAGGAGAATAGGTGCCAGATTGGACCCTAGGACAAATGGGAGTTCAGTCCAGATACTCAGTTTCTTACATCGATTTTCCGCTTTTGTCTGTCAGTGCCTTATGGGACAATAATCCCAGTTTGTATGAAGGAGGCATTTGTTCTTCTCTGCTTACAGGCTGATGTCTAATGCTTATTAGGTAGTAATATTGATGTCACATTCACAGACTAAATTTGGGTCCTGAGCCTTGCAGGGCTGCTCTCTGTACAGAAACTTAATAGCAGAAGGTGCAGGCCCTGACAAATAGAACAGGAAAAGGAAAGGAAGGAAAGTTTTATAAACTTCCCTCACAGGCAGGGAGCTGGGGAAGGAAGGCAAAGTATTTTTCCATGCTTTTCATGTGGCAGTAATAGAGCCTAAATCCCCATCTCCCTGTGCCTGAGGGTACAGCCAGCACCGACTGCAGAAAGAGGGGTGTAATTGTCCCAGCAGTTTCCTGTCACCTTCTTCCTCAGGGTCATTCCTTTCACCACTTCTTGGTGCAGAGTCATGCTTTGAAGCAGCAATGTGCAAACTCTTCATACACTGTGGGGTTTGCCGGTCTCTTGCCTGTCTCTTTGGCCTCCTGTGAAGCTCCCAGAGCTCCCCAGACTTCCAGGGATCCCAGACTGCTGCTCTGCTGGGTGTGTGTTGCCTTTCCCAGCTCCCCGTGGTGGAAAAGGTTATTCTCACCTCCCCACCACAAGGCACTGCCCCCACAGCGGTTCTCCACTCAAATAGGGGAGGATGGCACCTGAAAGGAGCCCACAGGAAAGATGGAGAGAGATTATTTACAAGGGCCTGCAGTGACAGGATAAGGGGGAATGGCTTCAAACTGAAAGGCAGCAGGTTTAGATTGGATATTAGTAAAAATATCTTCCCTGTGAGGGTGGGGAGGCCCTGGCATGCCCAGAGAAGCTGTGGCTGCCCCTGGATCCCTGGAAATGTCCCGGGCCAGGCTGGACAGGCCTGGTCTAGTGAAAGGTGTCCCTGGCCATGGCAGGGGGTGGGATGAGATGGGCTTTAAGGCCTGTTCCAGCCCAAACCAGTCTATGATGGCATTGTAAGAGCCCCGTAATTCTTTGTTCCAGATCCCACCTGCCAAAGTGTGTGTGTGAGGCTGTGGCAGAGAACTCCCCCTCTGGAATCCCACCTTGTGTCTGCTGCACCGAGCACTATGGAAGGAGATGGAGTTTCCTTTCTTTCTCTGTTGGCCTGTTTGTGAGAGTCAAGGCTTTTCTCCTACTTCCTTGGAAACCCCTGCTTGGAACAGATTATTATTTAGCATAAATCCACAGAGATTCCTGATCTGTTTCTAAGAAAAGCAAACATCCCAGCACATGTGGTAGCTGGCAGGAAGAGCTGACCTGCACTGTTTTCCCCAGAAACACCCTGAAAAATTACTTTGAGCAGCACATGATATTGAAGACTGGAGGGGGAAGAGGGAAATCACAGTCTGCTTACTGATAGCTGGCCAAAAGGGGGAAAATTAATAAAAAAAAACTTCAGTAATTATTTCTTGACCTCTGTGGAATGAATACAAACACTCTGGCACTTCTGGGAAGCCCCAACATGTAGCCCCTGCCAAGTGTAATGAGTCTGGGAGCTAATCTGTCCAGGAGGTGAGTGCCACTGCCAGGGGGGATGCATCAGACTTCAGCCCTCAGTGACATCCACCTTCTGAGGACACTAAGCCAATTTACCTAATTCCAAAGAAATTTCGGTAATAGAAGTAAAGGTGGCGAGGGGAGCAGAGGCTGGGGAAGGATTAAAGGCATTTGCATTAATAAATAGAGATGTTATCATGGAGAATTAATGTTCTTTGATCTAGATCTCGGCAGCATGAGGAGATGCTAGGTACAGTGCCTCATTATCTCTCAGAGGTTATGGGGTCAGCCTGGGACAAGGGGAAGTGATTTATGCAGCATCTCTGTCGGAGGGATGAGAATATGTATGAAATAATACAACTTGCAGAGACCATTAGTGAAAATCTCCCTGGATCCCAAGGTCTCACATTGCACTGGATTCCCTCTGCACATCATTCAAGAACTTTCTTCCTCAGCTGTGTCCCCTCTCTCTCTCTTACCATTTTTATATCTCAAATTAGGAGCACTCCTTCCCCTTCCAGGCCCTGATGGGCAAATGCCATTTTAAATGGGTGGTTAATCCAGAGGAAAAAGCAGGATTCCTTAATTTGAAATTTTTCCCCCTTCTCTCTCCATTGGAGAGACTATCTTGGGAGGTGACATTTGAATGAAAAGGACAAGTGAAGAGGTGAGTGTTGAATGGTTCAGGTACTAATTAAACCATCAAGGACAAATGAATGGGTGTGTGGATCTCTCCTGTGTGTGTGTGAATTGAGAATCCTCCAGGTGGACATGGCAGGGAGAGTTCAAAGCTGCCACACCTTGGGTTTTACTAACAGAGTAATCTCAGCTCCTCACTGAAAACAGCTTTTGGCCAGGATAAGCAAAATCTACTGTTTTTAATTCCCTATATTGCAGGAAAAAAATTAATAAAATATGACTTTTAAAAGCTTGTTTCTCAGAGAAAATGAAACTTACTTGAAAGCATCATCTGGCCATGTGTTTCTCCTGATTATTGTTCGAAAGGGTCCCATTTAAAACAAAAAAGGACAGGAAGATGGAATCCTAAAAGCTATTGATTTCACATTTTCTAAGGAGAAACAGGTGAGAAGAAGAGAGAGATCTAAATAAATGAGGGAATCTACTGAAGGAGAGGCTGAGGCTGAGCTCAGATCCAGAGCAGCCATAGGAAAGAGAAGAACAAAGCTCTTTACAAGGCAGTACTTGTGTGCCATAGGTTTCCCTGAAGTGCTCAGAGCTAAGGATGCCCATTAAGGAAACATTCCAGTAATCCCCAGTTCTGGGCTCCGGAGACACCAATGAGCACAGCCCCATCATAACCCTCCCTCTTCTGCATTGCAGCAAGAGCCACAATGGACTTCAAGCACCACCAGCAGGAATGAAACATTTAATTCTCATTTATATTCTAAGGGAGCTGGGCCCTGGACTGCTCCAGCTGCTTTGGAGCATTCCCATCTTCCCTCTTCTCACCTCTACAACCTGAGTCTTGTCAATAACTTTTCCTGTTCAGGATCAGGGTAACAGGTTAAAATTAAATTGGTGTGTGAGGGAAAGGGACTGAAGAATCTGGATCAAATCAGATGAAATCCTCTCTTTGCATGTTTTCATATTTTGTTCTATTTTCTCTCTCCACTTCCCCTCTACATTTCAGGAGAAATGCAACACTTTTGACCAAAACCACCTGAACTTTTCATTTTTAAAAATACCCTTCTCTGTGGTCCCATCCCATTCAGTGGCATTTTCCTGTCAAAAAGTGTTACTGAAAAGTTGCTGTCCAGCCTCATAAAAGTTACCATTTCTGTTAGCAACTATATTTGGGTCTGTCTTGAGCCTTATTTATGGACTGCTTGATTTTCTAAACAGAATGCTGTCAAAGTGAGTGTGTTTTACAGTCAGTGAAGAAAAAGATCATAAAGGAAAATAAGAATGGAGGCTATTATAAAGTAAAAAAAGGCAGAAGCCAAGCACGGGACTGCATAGGAGACAGGGAAAAACACAGCAGAAGATTTCATTATAATATAATGAATGTTTCCAACTCCCTTTTGGCCAACCCATTTCCTATGTGGGTGGGCGTGTGGAGGTTGGGATTGCTTTGGTTTGTGCGCCAGTCTGATTCAGAGGAGACAGGAAATGCAGTGCCAGAGTGAAGGAAATGACATCTTTGTGCTTATTTTCAGCATAACTTTGTGCAGGAGAGCACAACGATCAATAAAAATGTGTGTAATGAGCAGCCTCCCTCACCTGAGGAGAACAGCTGTGTTACCCCAAAAAAGATAAATTGGGTGACTTTTAATCTGACTGAGGCTGAAGGGGAGGGAGTTTCCCCAGCTGGTTCATCCTGCAGTGTGTGCTGTCTCCAGACTCTGCTGGGGGATGGAGCACGGCCTCCCATGTGGGGGAAACACCACCTTGGCCATTGCTTCTTGTCTGCAGAGCCCTGAGAAGGCAAACGGGCCTGACAAAGAACTGCAAGTGTGCTTTCGGACATCCTTTGAACACTTGGGATCTTCAGGAGTTAAGGACTTTTAATATTCAGGATTTTTTGTCTGCCATGTTTATGCATGATGGGCTTGTGCCAAGGACCCCATTAGGACTTTCTTATCTCTCTCCCCTCTTTCTTCTCCACTTCTTCCTCCACCCATAATCAGGGACACCTGGAAACAATAAAGAGTTGTTTGTTTGGTTCCTCCTGCTCCCCCTTATTTTCTGGTGTATTTGATGTTGTGAAAGCAGGGCTGTTAGAGATCCATTAAGCAGTGTTTGTAACGGAAGGGAAGAGTTCTCTCTGGTTTGAGGAAGATAAGGCACATGAATGAAACTCCCTGTACATCTGAACATTTCTGTAAATAGCTGAGAAGGACACAAACATGGAGCAGTTTTTCCTGTGTGCTGCATGTCCCATCTTGTCATCACTGGAAGCCAGGAGAGCTGGAGAATTGGGATCAAGAGCTTCAGACAAGACCGATGAACCATTTTCTAGGCTGGAAACAGGTACTTACAATGAGATAATTAATTCATTTGCCAAGGCATTGTTTATTCAAGGAGTATCCAGCACATTCACCCAGGCAGTGAGGCCATTCTGCAGTAGTGATCCATTTGGGAATTGCCTCCTCTGGGTTTAGGAAAGGCCTGTGAGTGCCAGCTACCTCAATCACGGGGCTGCAGAGACAACACAGTCCAGACTTTATTCAGTAAGATTCTGCAGCGGAGGGGCAGAGTCTCCTGCTCTAAGTAATCCTCTACTTCGTGTTTGTATCTGTCCTGCAGCAAGCAGGAAACCAGTGAGATCCTGTGCATCCCTGTGGGATGTCCATGCCATTTTCTCACTTCCACATATTCCAGATTTTTCTCCCAAGAGATGCTCCAGAACTTTTGTTAATAATGCAGTTCACAGCTCATAGGGGAAGGAACGCAGAGAGTCTTTTTTTAGAGCTGTTTCATCCTGGATCCCTTGGCTTAAATGATACTCTTTCCTTTCAGCAAACTTAATACGGATTGGAAAGGCTCCCAGACATAAAATGTTTAAATTAAAACTCTACTGGAATGATCAGGAAGGAGAATATTTATTCTCACTCTGGTCCAGTGTCCCAAAAACCCAGGTCAAGAAGATTATCCCCTGCTTCTGAAGGAATGAAGAAATGTGGGCAATAGCCCTTGACAGAAAAACCTTCATGAGTTGAGCTCAGAGCTGAGGCTCCAGGTGGATAAATGAGTCCCCTGGTAAAGGATAAAGAGTCCCTGGATTTAATCTGTACTGGAAGGGTTTTGTGGGCAGTTAACAGGTCAAAGGCTCTCACTGAGAACTCCAGAAATCTTTCTTTTTGGACTTCTGGTGCCATTGTTTAAGGAACATATTGCTGTTGGGTGGGCAATCAGGTTTAACCCTGATTAATTAGGGACTCCACACCTACTCATTATGGAAGCACAGAAAAGCTGGAGGGGAAGGGGCCAGAGAAGAATGAAGGCACACTAACAGGAGTCCTGTGTTTTTCTCCAGCTCCCACTCCATGGCATTGAGGGTTATGGTTTTGAACATCCTTCTACACATTATTTTGTGTTTTTCTCTTCATTTATAAGCTCCAGTGGACTTTTGTGGCCCTCACCTGATCCCCCTGAGTGAAAGGCAGAGGCCACAACATCAGAGACTCCGTGTTGCCAACTGCTCCGTTTTATTAATAGGTGGGAAAAGATTTTGGAAGAGAGGAGGGAATGCGAATGATTTTAAAGAAATATTTCAGCAAAAGAAGAAAGAGCTTGAAAAGCCGAACCAGTCCATTAATCCCTGGCCAAAGGCAATTTAATACCCACTAGGAGGCAGACACGGGGTGTGTTTCCCTCCATGGACACACAGATTTGGCTCAGGAATTAGAGACACCAAGTTCGTATTTCAGGGACTGGCACAGAACTGAAGAGTCCGTTCCCCTTTGGGGTGTAATTTCTTAATATATTAAAAACAAAAGACACATAATGTTAAATATGACTTTAAAAATGTTACTAATAACTCCCCGGGGTCAAGAGATCTCGAAGCACTCAGTTATTTCTGACTTTGAGCCAGAACTAGCAGGGTTTTTCACTTTAATATCTCTGGTGTTCGTGGCTGTGATGTGCTGCCTCTATTTTAACAAGAGATTTTGACAATTTTGCCCTCTGAGTCTTACAGAAATCTACTGTCCCCAGGGAGCATGGCCTTGCAGGCGGTTTATACTTAATTTGTTTTTCTCTTTAAACAGAAACACTTTCTCAGAGACATTTGCTAGGCAACCACAGCGTAACTGTACTTCTCTACAGAACATTTCATCTAGGCCTGCTAGAAAAGCTTTAAAATCCTGTGAAGAGCCACATTATGATGCTGTTCCATAGTTCACATGGTGTAGGTATGTGAAAAATCAAAATTAAATGTTACATAACGTTTTGCAAAGGAATCCAAGGGAAGTTCCAAACATCGTGTTCCTGGGATCTTTTCCCTACTTTTGACATCATCGGATTGGTCTTGTGCTTTTATTTTTGAAAGCTACGTGAATTACTTTTTTTTTTGAGGTTTCTACCAAAACTGGGGATGCAATCTGTGTGCTTCTTTTACACTGCCCTCCATCTTCTGATATCAGCTCCAAATTCACACTCTGTTTGCTACCAAATCCATGTCACGTGGAGATGATCCATTTTCATTTCACAGGAATTTTGCCTGCTGTTTTAGCATCCATCTCACTAAACATCATCTCCACTTGTCCGACGCTGCTGAGCTCAAGCCTGGGTGAAACAGCACAATTTTAAACCAGATCTGTCATTTCCATGCAGCTTGGTCCATTTTAATGATCACATTAAAATGATATTCTTAATAATTAAAGATTAGTCACATCCATGAAAAAAAAGAATTCCCAACAGATTATGGGTTGGAGAGAAAAATTGTAATAAAAAAGTAGGGATTTTACACTTCTTGGTTAATTTATATGTCAAGGAAGGATTATTTTTAGACTACTTCATGGACGTTTCCTCTTAAAACCTTGTTCTGGACATCCTGTATCCTGAAAACATGGATGCATGTCCTTAGTGGGTGCTAAAGATGTGGAAATGATAAACTTTACACCAGACTCCAGGATCAAAGTCTTGGATTTTGATGTTGTTCAGGGGGTGGTCCAGCTCTGAGGGTTCCCACGGGAATCCCTGGTCAGCAAGACCAGGGAGGGTCTTTTTTTTCTAACTGCTGCCTCTAATAGGGACTGAGCAGAGCAGATTCAGATCATCAGCCCCCCTGCTTCGTGTCTGCGTTTTCCAGAGTGCCCTTGCTAAAGGGTCGAGGTGACACGGTCCAACAAGGTCCCGAGAATCCCAGCAGCTCCTCTTCAGTGTGAAGGTTATTAATGGGCATAATCCATCAATCAGGAGACTTGAGGAAATGAGACTGCAGGAATGCACCTTTATGACTTGTGGAAGCTCAGTTGGCTGTTGACAGGGCTGAGGAGTCTTAATAAGAGGGGTAGGAAGGAAAAAAAAAAAAGCCCTTTATGAGGAATTAATTTCCTGTCTCCATTATGAAGCGCTGGGATGTTCATTTAGCATGCAGGAGGTGGGTGTTAAGATTAGAGCTGGGAAGGAAATGGATATCGCGACGTGCTAAATCTTCCTCAGTGCCACAGCAAGAAGCTTTGAGAACATGCTGATGATCCTTCTTCATTTGAGCCAACCCTAACAATATCTTCCTGGAAGCAGGAGGCTGGTGCTTTCCATTAAATCCATTCTTTCTATGTTTCAAGCCCTCAAAAGAGATGTAAAATATGTCAAGACCCAGAAGAAGAGACATGCAAATGTTACTGATGAGAAGACTTTCAAGAAGTCTTTACAAATCTGTCCTGGGCACTTTGGGATTCACTCTGTGAGGTTAAACCTGTATTTATAACTTCTCTCTTTATTATATCGACGCATTTAGCCTTAAGTAAGAAAATGGAGGGGCTGAATGTGTGTTAGAGAACTTCACATCTGCAGCCCTCAGAGACTTGAACAGAGCTCTGCTGATCTGGTCAGCAGACCAAAACTGATCTGATCTGGCAGCCTTGGTCCCAAAGTGCTTCGAGAAATCTTACTCTAGATCTGATTTCAAATAGGAAAAGTGCCCTTGTTTTCCTCAGGCAAAAAGAAAACAAGTTTGGGTCATCTCATGGAAAGCCATAGGATGTTTAGCACTTTAATTTCTTTTTGAGTGCTGGAAGAAAGACTTCTCCAGGTGATATGTGAAACCAGAAAAAGACAACAGAGTTGCCCATGAAGTTGATCTTTATGAAGGTTTCTGGCACCCAGCCTTTCCTACCTCCTCAGTCACACTCTCTTTTCTGAATACAACAGCACTCAGGGCTCATCCCTTGTGTGAAGACAAATATCTTCTTCCATGGGTGTGGAGAGAGCATTTTCAGGGACTTTGAGAGCATTGTCAGTTCTCGGCGGACTGGATGCTTTGCTCTTTGTGAAACACTCCTCTCCCTCCATAATCTGTGACAGTTTCTGCTTCGACTTTTCAGGAAGAATTTGATATCCAACTTTAGTATCATCACACTCCTCCTTGGTCTGTCTCATCTGTTAATAATATTCACCAGCTGGGAGATTTTAGATATTTGGGGTGAAAGCTCTTTGGAGAAGACCATGTTTATTCCAGAGTGCCCTTCTCCAGTACCTGGCACAGTCCCAGGTCTGAGCCACCACCCTGCCAGAGATGATAACCGATGACATCCCCCTCTGCAGCTGCTGTAACGTCTTGTCACCATCAAAGCCCTGTCCTTCACATCTCATGCAGTACATTTGCTCTGCCTTGTTTTCCCCTTGCAACAACAGACTTTGTTTGGTGTGATCATGGAACTTAAGGTCATATTTTGCCTTCAGCCATCAGCATGTGCAAACGCTGTATGACTAATGAGGCAGTCCCTGATGACTCCCCTGTGCTGTTTGCCTACAAGATGCTTTGTTGTGTTGGCAGTCCCTCCTGACTGCTGGTGAAGAGCTGTCTTTTCCCTAGGCTTTTGACTTGAGCTGCAAATCCAATGGCAGTGCAGGTTTCTGCCCGTAAGGGACTTCCTTCCCCTCCTCTTCCAAAAATGTGCTGGAAGGAAAATCTGCCTTTTGGTTTGTCTGTCTTGCTTGCAATTTGTTTTCAGTTCCTTTTCCTCAGGGGACTCTTTTGCTGGCTTGGGGAAGCTTTGTTGTCTCAAGGATGTCAGATGGTGGCTCGGCCACTGCACGTGCTGGGGATGAGTGGGACAGATGTGGAGAAAATGGGGCAGCAGCAGGATTGGTGCATGGCCACAGTGCTGGGAGATGAAATAAGGTTCTCCTCCCTCCCTCCTTGTTTCATGGGCAGAAATGACTCAGCTCGACATCACAGAAAGCTCTTGGACAAGCAAGTTTTAAAAATGATGAATTATAGGATGCAACTCATCGGTGACTCAGTTTGTCAGCGTCCATCACTGGAACTCTGACCTTTCCTCTTCTCCTCCAGGGTTTTATAGCCCTGGATCATTTCTAGGGATTAAAGGGGCAAATGGGCAACATTTTCAGACACTGTGAACACTTTTGGAGAGTGCACTCCCAGTGTGTACTTGAGCAAAACGCTTTTAAAATGGACCTGCTTCTCATGAAGCACTGAGTGTCTTCTGATCTCAAAAGCTGGGTCTCATTAAGGATGCCCACACTGGACATCCTTGAAATATGAAAGTTAAGGGGAAAAAGGGGTGGTGAGGTCCTGGCTCAGAATGCCCAGAGAAGCTGTGGCTGCCCCACCCCTGGAAGTGTCCAAGTCCAGGTTGGACAGGGCAACCCGGGATAGTGGAAGGTGTCCCTGCCCATGGCAGGGGGAGGGGTGAGAAGAGCTTTAAGGTCCCTTCCAACACAAATCAGTTTATTATTCTATGATTCTATGTAAACTAACTCCTGACTCCATTTCAAAAAATACCCTAAAGAGCTAGAAGGAACTTTTCAGGATTCTTAGAGAAGTCTCTGCTGGGTCAGACTGATGCTTGTGGTACACACTGACCCAAATAGGCAGGCAAAATTTCCCTTTCTCCTTGCAAATGTAGTTTGCAAACTTTCTTTCTCATTCCACCCTACATTTCCACAATTTGTTCCCTCCCTGGCATCTAAATCCACACTCCTGCTTTACTCTGAACTAGAGAAAAAAGCACAGATACGGTTTTGTTTTGATCGGACACCTGACCCTGTCGCTGTTGAGCCGATGTCGAAACAAGAGGCACACGAGATGAGATTGTTGAGAAAAGGGAATTATTTATTTAAATGCAGCTTTATATACAAAATGAACGTTTACTGGGATTGGCCACAGCCCTCCGCCCCCTGGGGCTGGTTGGCCACAGGCATTCCCACCTGTTCCAAGGGAGTTTTGAACACCTTATCTTGTTTACCATAAACAGATAGATTTTCTCATGAGAAAGAGGTTTCTGTGCTGTCCCATGACCCTTACTCCTCATCTCTTTTTTTTTACCCATTGAAGGGGATCCATCAAGATAATTTCCTGTTATTAGGCCTGAAGTGTTTTGAATTTGGAATGGCTTCTCACTCAGGAAGAATTGATGCCTATAACTTGCAATGTGCTCGCAGTTGCATGCTGTGCCTGGCAGTCCAAACTCCTTTCCGGGGAGCTAATCCCAGTGGCTGAACTCCATTAAAGCCTAGATGGTATCTGTTAATACAGCCCTGCAGTTTGGGTCATGGTGCTGATGTAAGGAGCACAGCTGCCTGGAGACAGATTATGATGTGAGGGGACATCTTTATTCTATTTTAAACTGAAAAAAATGGATGGGAGACACACTAGTCATGATTGATTAAAGATATGAAAAGGACTTTATGAGCTTTCTTGAGCGCCCTGTGTTTCTCATTTTGTTTGTCATTCCTCTGTGTTTGGAAAATAAATAAATACATAAGCCCAAACCTTGAGGATAATAGCAAAGAGAGAGACTCCTCGTGTTCAGAGGGTTTTGTTATAATGGGCTGAGGACTGTGAGTCTCAAGAATCAATTCCCAGCTCTGGCACTGATCTGTTTTATAGTCCTGGGATATCTTTTCCCCTTATATCTTCTCCCACTATTATTTCATCCAATCTGTTTAAAATTATAAATACAACATGGCAGTGCCTTTGCTCTCCTGGGTGTGTGTGCAGACCCAATCACACCGGCAATCCAGTCCCTGCTGGCTTCTCTGGGCACCATCCAAGCAATCTTTCATTCCCCATCTACTGAGTTTCAGAGCCATGTGCCATTTTACCAAAGAAATATTGATCCCTCATTTCCCAGCACTGGTTATTCCAGGGACACTCTCTCACCTGAAGCCTTCAGCCTCCTTATCTTCCTTTTCACTGCATTATCAGCAACATCTAGGGTTGGAGATCCTCTGCACATGGAATAACAGTTTCCTTCTTCATCTCTCTGTATGTGGAGTGGTTTCTGTGTTGTGCCACAGCCAGTGCTCACCTGCCTCCCTTATCTAGGAGAGGCACAAACCGGCCTGGCTCTGCCTCTGGATCCATCCCACCACTCCTGCCATGGCTGCTCATGTATGAGGTTGTACTCTGACAGCTCCATGTACTACTTTGCAAGCTTGGAAAGAAAACAGTCTTCTAAAAAAAAAAAAAAAAAAAAATCACATTAAGCATAGCATGTGTTTCATGCTCCCTTAGCATCTTATCCTGCTCCAGAGCATTGTAATTCCCCTGGCTGCTTTTGAATTTCATGTCACACTTTTAAATGTGGTTTGGTACATTCTCTACATGCTCTGTCAGTAGAGTTCTGCCAATAACCTCAGCACACGAGCACTGGGAAAGCAGCTCCTGGCTCTGCTTCCCTGCGTGCTGAAGTGTGGGGATGTCACAAATTTTGTCACATGGCAAGAAACTCTTCCTCCTGCTGGAGACTCACAGGAGCCTCTTTCAACAAGGCAGGGTTTTATTAACTGGGTCACTCATCTGCAATGCTGTCCTGAGCAAGAAGCATCCACAGGCCATGGCTACAAGGGGATGCCTGAGCGTGTTACTTGAATTAACTTTTAAAGCAAACAAGTCGAAACTTCTTGTAACGGTCTTAAACATTCTCACCATGAATTATATAGACTTATCTTAAACCTGAACAAGGTTTGACAAATCCACTTTGAAAGTTCATTAAAAGGAATGTTCAGGAGTGTCTTCCATGGAGACACAAAACCCTTGGCTGTCCTTAAACTAAGCCAAATCAACAACTGTGTCTTTGCTGGGAAACAAGAGAATGCAGGACTGTGGAAAGGAACCTTTGGAAACCCTGAATTACTGGCGGGGTTGGAGTTGTCGACGGAGAGGAAATGTCAAGACATAGATACAACCAGATTTTTGGGGAAAGATGGGAAGGAAAGCACTAAAACCTGCTTATTCTCAGTGAAAATTGAGGGTGACACAGATCTTGTATAAGAGCAATAATGTGTATTGACTTCAGTTCCTCTTGAATCAAGGGTGGTATTTCTGCTTGTTGACTCACAGCAGCCTCATTTATCCTGTTTTTCGTTACTCCCCTTGAAGTTTATTCATTATTTATACATGTACCCAGTGTGCCAACATGTAGACTTCAAATTGGTCATTCGGGTTTAAAGGAGCCAAATTCAACTCCTCCCTGGTACTTAAGTTTATGTTTGATTTGAGGACAAGGTAAAGGTGAGGTTTCAGACCAGACTGTCAGACATGTGTTGATTCTTTAAGTCAAAGAACAACAATCAGAAATTTCAGTTTTGCCAAGAAAGGCAGCAGACACTCTTCCAAAGAGCGAGTGAATGAATTTTTAAGCTGAGAAGTTTTAGTTTAGCCACAGCCGTTCTTCAGGGCAACATCACAGCTGCAGGTGCAGTTTAGATACTTGGAGGTGTTTGCAAAGATTAATTAGCTGCCTAAATGGGAATTGAGCTCTGATGAAAGTCTGGTCCTTGTGGGCACTGAGCCTTGGGCTTGGTGTGCTTTTGAAAAATCTCACCCCAGAGGACTCGGTGGATGCACTTTCCTGACCTGAGCTCATGCATTAGAGAAGAACCTCAGAGTTATTTCAGTGCTTCCAAGAGTTCAGGCACATTCTTTAAAGTGAACAACCTAATGCTTCCCAAGCTCACTGGGAAGTGGTGAAAATCCCCGGAGGGTTCCCTTTTTGGGGAGAGTTCACCTGAGGTAACACCTCTGGATAGGCAGCAGACTGTGTGGGTGGAGATGTGTATTTTAATAACTACAGAGCACGAATCCGAGCTACACCACCTCCCTTTTACTGCCACCTCCTCTCCTCTCCTCTCCTCTCCTCTCCTCTCCTCTCCTCTCCTCTCCTCTCCTCTCCTCTCCTCTCCTCTCCTCTCCTCTCCTCTCCTCTCCTCTCCTCTCCTCTCCTCTCCTCTCCTCTCCTCTCCTCTCCTCTCCTCTCCCACCTTGCTGCTGCTCCCTTCCCTTTGCTGGAGTCACTTTTCAGCTGCTGCTGACTGAATGTGTTTTGCAAACTTGCAATTTCACGCTGCATTTGTTGCCACAGCAACATAAGGGGGAGTTCAAAGTAGGGAAAAAGAGTCAAAAAAAACCCCCAAAAGCTCTTGGATCAGCCCCTTGTTTTGTGTCTTGCCCATACAAATTTGGCCACGCAGCTACAGCAGCAGTGGGGTCTGCCAGGAACCTTTTTACGCCCAGGGCCTTCAGAGACTGGAAATCCAAATCTCTTGTCCTCCCCTCTTCCTCCCTTAGAGCTGCCTCCTTCTCCCATCTCTCACTTTCTGGGTAGCCAAGAGTCTGGAGCCTCCGGGAGTGTCCCTGGACATTCCTGCTCTCAGTGGCAGCTTTTTCAGCGAGTCCTGCTGTCCTTGCAGGGAATGTTGGGGCATTTGGGAAGCTGCCACGAGACCCCAAGAGCTCGATGGCAACTCCCAGTGGCAGCACAGCTTTACCTTTATCTTCCATCTCAGCAGCAGATCCGGCAGCACGGATGATGGAGCACTGGCTTCAGCTCGCTCCCATCCCTCCACCCCCTCCTCTTCCCTGGGACTACGGCTAAAGGAGCCCGTAAATGAAAACTTTATGGCAAAGAGCTGCTGACGCTTCTTCATGGAGAAGATGCATGGGGTGGCTGGTGGTTAATGAGTGTCAGTACTCCAAAGGATAATCTCTGCTTCTCTCTGATACAATTTAACATCGTATTTCCCTAATTTGAGGCTGATTTAGTCGCTGGGGTATTTGGATGCCTCTTCTATGGTGCCGATAGTTAATTAAACAGATGTTGCAGAGGGAATCATTAATTTTAGTGCTGCAGATGGGAGCGGAATGACTTTGTGAAGTTAATGTTTCAGCAAAACAATAGGCTTCTGTCATCAGTTGCTATAAACTGAGTAAATTAAGAGAACAAGTAAAGTAAAGGAGATAGCTTTGAAAGAATATCAATTATTCATTTTAGAATTGTACTTTCGCCCCATAAATCATCACAGGAAGAGAGGAGGGGAAAAATCTGCAAAACCTGGGAAGTGGGAAAGAGAGGAATCCCCAAGTCAGCAGCCTGAAAGAGAGTTTAACCCCGTGGATCCCTGCAGGGCCCTGCCGGAGCACAGAGAGCCGAGGGCTGGCGGCTGCAGCACCTGGGACAGCGCCTGGTTCTTCCCCTCTTCGGTAGAGCAACTCAGGGCACGGCAGCACAGACAGATGTCCATTCCCATGTTTATAAAGCAGGTGGGCACAAACATCTTCCTTTTTTGAAGGCTTTGAAACTTTTTCCACTCCAGGCTGGGTGTCCCATACCTGTGGGTGAGGTTTCCTGAAACAACTGGCTGGGTTTTCTGGGTATGGTGAGAGTTTCTAATCACAAGTTGATGTGTTTTTATGCCTTTCAAAAACTTCAGAGCCAGTGTAAAAAGCCCCTAAGCACTCCTAGAAAACTTGTAGGGCTGCATCTGTGTATCAGGCGTGGCTGTTCTGACCTGGAAGTGGAAAAAGTTTAAAAACTCGGTATCTTTACAAGTTTCTTGCTGGCATTAAATGTCAGAAATTTCTGTTGAACAGAAGTTCCTGTTTTTGAACTAAAAGCAACAGAGGGAAAATCCAGTCACCTCTGCACTGTAAAAAGGCAGTGGAAGAAGAGGATCAGGGAAACAAATGAAGTCCATCCATTGTGCTGGAGTGAGAGCACTACTGACTGCTTGAGTGCCTCATAATATGAAAATTATGTTTCTTTTTTCAGACAGATGAGTCACTTGACCACTCAGACTTCTCCATGAACACATCTCTGACCATTTATATTATCCTTCTCTTTCTCATATGTGCATGTTTTTTTCCTTATTACCAGCTACTCCTTTCTCCAAAAACAATAATCAGTGGTTATTCTCATTTATTTGATAAGGCCAAACAATTTCAGTGCCCGGAAAGTAATTAGGAATTTGGCAGTTCTGATTAATAAATCTTTTGAGAAGCATGCTGCATTTTGTCCATAAACAGCATCTTGCAGAGATTCATTGAGAAAATATGAAGAAATAGAAAGACACAAAGTAACAAAGAATTCAGTTCTTCTTGGCAGTGAAGGCCTGAGGCCAATCTTACATGTGCAACATGAATTTCACCATTGGATCTATTTCTTTAGCACTCACTTTGTACTCATCATTTTATTCTCATGGATACTGTTTGTGTTTTATTCTTTCCAGATTTACAGTGCCATATACTGATGTAGCTCCAGCTTCAAAATCAAAATGTCCCAAATTAATTCTAAGAGATCATTTCTGTCCTCAAACTGCAGCATTACACAGCCCTTGTCCTGCATAACAACTGAACAAGTGTTTTGCATCAAACACCCACCAAACTGGCCAGGCACTGGTTGTTTTCAGCTGGTTAAGCAGAGGTGTCCAGTACATTTTGGGAAACACCAAGTGCCCCAGATAGCTGTAGGGATACCATGCAGATATTAGGATGTTGTAGGGCCCCTCAGATGGTGCTACTGATCTTATTTTCAGCCAACTGAGTTGGTCCCCTTGGGCCTTGCAGAGAAATCTCTGTGGTGTGGTTGTCAATAGGCACTGAAGTCAGAACCAAAGGGAATAAATTCAACCCTTCCCAAAGTGTCCTGCTGAAGGACACGGAGGGGCTGTGGTTTCTGCCTGCCAGAGACTGAGTCTGAGGGTTCTGACAATGCAGCATCCTGAGACCTGTCTGCTGTTGCAAAATATTCAACTGAATTGAAGAACTTTGGCTTCTTCCTTTAGGAAATATAATTCTCATTAAAGGCATGAAATTGAGCTCCTTGGAGACCTCAGCCTCGCTCTGCTGAGCAATCTGAACACAGGTTTTCAGCAACAGCAGCTCCTCGCTCTGTGTGCTTGTCTCAACACTGTGCCACGGGGATTTGCTTCTCTGAGAGTCCTTGGGATTGCTGTGTTTGTTCACTGGCGGCCCTTCAATTTTAGCTCCCTAGCATGGATCTACCAGCACAGAATCCTCCAGAGATCTGGATCCCGACCATGAAAGTGCCTTTGTTTCCCCCAGGACAGGGCACCAAGCACCTACCATGCAGTAGTTTATGGGCCACCCCAATCCTGCTCAAATAAGGAATAGGGTGTCTTGAAAGGGACTAGATCCCACCAGAGCTGTGGGAAAGGATGCTCACAGAGCTCTCTGTCAAGTGTCTTTATCTCCTTCTCCGGAGCAGATGATCCCATAGGATCATAAAGTTCCTCCAGGCACAAGGACACGCCCAAGGCAGGGTGGCTCAGCAGCATTTCCCCCTGCTCTTGTCCCCGTGGATGGTGGCACGGTGTCACTTCATGGCAAGCTCCCCTGGAGCCACCGAGAGCATCTGGCACACAGGACTCCCCAAGGAGCCCCCTGGCCTCTCCCCATCATCAGCCTCCTGCCACAATTCCTTTTCTCTGCACGGCATCACCTGCCAGCGGTGTCTGCCTCTGCGAGAGGTAATTGATTCCCTTCCCCTTTCCAGCCCTAATTAAAAATGCACCATATTAAACTTGAATGCATTGGAAACAATTAGCTGCCTCTTTTGTCTCCTCATTTGAGCCGGCAACGCGAGGCAGCCAGGTGTCACGTTCAACAAATCTCCATCAAGTGATTTCTCTGGAAGGAAATGAAGTTTGAAGAACTCCTCTGCTGCTCCTGACGCTTTGGCTCTGACCTTCTCGCGCTCCCGGCTTATCTCCATGGAGATGCTCATTTTGCAGATTGGCTCCATCTTCTGCCAGCAGCCGCTCGTGGAGGCAGGAGGCAGGGCCTGGGCAGGGGAGCGAGGCTGTTCCAAGGGTTCAATCCCCTTCTTTTCAACACTCCAGCACTTTAAAGTGGACAGTGGTATTGATCATCCTGCAGGAAAGACGTGTCCTGGCCAATCCAACCTCCCATGGTTATCTAAACCCCAAAAGGGAGAATTTTAGGCTGAGTTAGAAGCTCCAACAGCAGCTACCAGACCCTCACAGCCTCGAGGACAGGTCTGCACTTTGTTTTGGAAAAGCCTGACCATGACCAGGCTCTTGCCAGGGCTGGGAGAAAGAGGGGGGTGGCTGTTCCATCCTACACCCATGAGGATAACTCGTGCCTACAGGAGAGATGCATTGCAGGAGCACAGCATCCCTGCTGGGATTTGGGACACAGGGCTGTCTCCACTGCTGGAGCTGGCCATGACATAGGTAAAAAGTAATGCTTGGGAAAGGGGGAAAAGTGAAAAGAATTATAATAATAGGTTACATCTGCAGAAGTCTCTGGAAAATGGGAAGTTCAAGACAAAAATCCTGCTCCAAATCCCACGTAGCCTTTGTCTGACCTGATACCCACAAACATCTCCTGTGAGGGCAGAGGGGGATCCACACCCTCCACATGGAAAGGAAGCATTAGCAGGACTGTGCTCAGGGCTCTCAGGAAAAACACTTGTTGGGAAATTCCAACAAACCATTTGTCACTGGCAAATGCTGATTCTTTGAAACAGGCTTTTGTGAGGAATAAAAGGGCAATTTTTCCTCATTTTAGCAACTCTAAATATTGCGGCAGCTTTAAGTGAGAAAAGAAGCCAAGAAAAACCCCTGCTTGAAAGTTGTTTTTTTTATCCCCTTGTTTCAAGTTGTAACTTTATTATGATGAAAACCAAAAGAAAATCAAAACAAATGCTGTTAAAGAGAAAGGAAACTTTTAAGACTGCTGTAAAAATAAAATCCATTGATCTGACTAGAGGTACTTCTCCCCGGTGTTTGTTCCTACCATTTCTATTTTAACTTCAGGTACTAGAGAGAGGAAAGAGATGGTGGGATCCCAGGAGAAGGGGAGAAGGCTCAGCTGAGCCTGTGGGCCAGGCTTTGTGTCTGCAGCAGCAGCTGTGGTGAATGACAAATTACAGCTTCTCAGGACTTTGGGTACCACAGGCAGAATCCATTTAGGGGCCAAACCACGTTCCTGGCGTGTCTGGGGCCAGCAGCAGGGAGGGAATGGGGTCAGCAGGGCCCAGGGCTCATTCCCCAGGCTCAGCTGTGGGGTGTCATGAAACGTGGGAGGAGGGAGAAGGTGGTGCCTGAGACTTTGCCCAAGTTTCCCCTGAATTTAAATGCCAGCTCAAGTGCCAGAGCAGTTGCCAGCCAGATGGCACCTTCTGAAGCTCTTCCACCTTCACCCAGGCTCCAAGGGGTGCAGTGGAGCTGTTTCAGGCAAATGTCTCTTCCTTCTGTCCTCAGGGATTTCACAGCCCTGCCTGCAGTTTTGCTCTGGTGTGAGCTGAGAGCTCCAGGGCTCTTGCATCTCCTTTTCTGTTGGCAAGGGCAAGTCTGAGCAGCGACACGAGGCCCCCTCCTATCTGCAGAAGCCTCTCTCTTTTTTCTCAACACCACTTCTGCTTTCTCCCGCCTTGCTTGTGCTGTCACATCAGCCATCCCTCAGGGAGTTACAGCACTGTCTCATCTCTCCATCAGTCCTGTGTGGTTGTTGGTGGAAGGAACAAGGACTTTGCTTGTTTATTTGTTCTGCAGAGTTTATTTGGAGATGGATTTGTTGTTGTTGGTTTTTTTTTTTCATAAAGACTTATTGAAGAAAGTAAGTTAGAGTTGGAAATATGCACAGCAAGGAGGAAACTTCATTTCCCAGCCTTTGGTGGTGCTAAAACAATGAGCAGTAAGATGAAAAAGCAGAATGTGTTTGAATCTTTAGGATGCAGCTTCTCTGAGAAGAGGCTGTAAGGTGAAGTGGGGCACAACCTCAGCCCTTTTCTTGCCGCTCACGTCTGTCAGTCCATCTCCAAGACTGCTTCTCACTACCCAGTGTGATCAGTGTCTAGAGGGATCAGTGAGAAGGGCTCTCATTCACTACAATCCAAATTCAAATTTGTTGCTGTTGAGCCAGGAACTGTAAGCTCTGCCTGTTGCAAATCAGCTCTAGTTCGTATGGTTTATATTTTTCTGGCAATTTCTGATCCCACACAAAGCTGATGGCTGCAGTCTTCAATCCCCTCTGAAGAAGCTGTCTCCCTTTTTAATTAGCTTCTCATGTCAGGACAACAAGGGCTGGCAATAAAAACCACAGGAGAGATCCTCCTCAGTGAAAACGTGTTGGTGATGGAGTGAGTTGAAAGAGAGGAGAGGGATGGGCAGTGAGAGGAAGGAGTGAGTAAGAAGTAGAAAGATCCTATGTGGGGAGGCAGCAAAATGCAGAGTTCCAGCTCTGACACTGAAGAAATGCTGGCTGGAGACCCAGCAGAGGGGCCAAGCCAGCCCTTGTTAAAGGTCTCTTTGTAGGGTGATAATTTGGAAGATCAGAGCCTGGCACTGGAGCCTGGATGGGAGCAGGAACGTGTCTTCTTCCCCTCTAAAGAGTGGAGGGAGGCACAGAGCAGCCATATGGAGCTGCAGCAGAGTTTGCCAGCACCTTCTGGTTCCTGAGGGTCAGACCCAGTATAAAGGACAGAGCTAGGCACAGATCTATTCTATTTTTAAGCATATGAAGTGAACTGAACTACGTGTTTTGGAACTTGGATCTAAAATACCAGTGCTAAAACAGGAAAAACCTGCAAGCAGGACCAAAGAATGGGAATTTCTGGTCAAGTTTAGAGAGTCCAAAGGCCTCTTTGGCAATCCCGCTTGGGAAAGCGGGCCAGAGCTTGGTGCAAGGCTCCCTCTTTTTGTTTGAAAAAGCTGTTGAGGCCTCTTCCCTGGTGGAAATGTTCCTGTGGGTTAAGGATGACCTTTAATCCCTTTCACCAGACTGGGGATGGAGATGTGTCCCACCAGCAAATTCTCCCTTCCAGGCAGGATCCTGGGCACTGTGCAGAACCTGGAGACTCTGCCTCCTTCCTGCTGAAGCCAGACCTGATGTGCAAAGTGTGTGGGAGTGAGGGACTTCAGCGAGCCCTCACAGGGACTGATTTCCTGTAAATCATGCAGGCAGAGCAGTGGTGGATCCTGGACTGTGCCCCGTGAGTTATTTATTCACTTTTTCAGGTAATTATTGAGTTAAACACCAGTGATGGGGAAGAAAGGACTCTCAGGTCGCTGGAACACCCAGATCCCTGCACACCTTTACCTCTGCAGGGCTGCTGCTGGTGTGGGGAGGAATTTGCATTTATTTCACAGGCGTTGGGCTGAAACAAAGAGCGCTGTGTAATCCATTTATCACAAACTACTCCAATCCCTATCTTAAGTAAGAGAGGAGTCAATTAGCAAATGAAAACAGAGTGCCAAAACGCTCTCTCCATTTAGATCACAAAACGCTCTGCAGCAGCACAGCAGGAACGTTGTTTTCCTGGATGTGAATTTGGAGATCACAGGGGAAAGGAACTCGTTCTGGGATCCAAGCTTTGCAAATGGACTGTTATCTTTCCGATGATCTCCCTGCTTTTGTAGCTCCATCACCAACATTTTCTGCCTCCGTGGATTTGTCTGCCCAACAGATGTGACAGAAAGAAATATTAGCTTTACAAATGGGGATAAAAATGACATATACTGAAAGCTAAAGCCAGTTAATGAGAAAGGATTTTCGAAATGTCACTCATCCTGTTTCCCACATTCAGTTTCTATTTCCAAGAACTGGTATCTCTTTTCTTCCCATGAAAAGTCCTTTTTCAACTTAAACTTCCTTCCATCGATTTCTAACCAAATAATTATTAGCTTCCAAATTAATTTAATTTGTTAGTCAAATTACAGCCCAGCAAAAAGGAAACCACAGAAGTATTTATGGCTTTATTTAATCTTTATTAAGACTAACGAGATTTGAGCAGAAATGATCTCTTGACAAAGCCATTAAGAGCACGGACAAGATCACGGGTCTGTAAGGCATCTGAAAGGGCACAGCAGAGAAGTCAAACGTTTGTCTTCTGGGAGACAGTCAGAGCCAGATTATGCTGGAATTAAAGAAAAATAGAGCAACTGAAGGACCAATCCTGCAATGGTTTGGTAATTATTCATTGCTTTTTAAAGAAACACAAGAGAACTTAAAGGGTTTTTGGGTGAAATGATTGGCTGCATTTCAAGGCACAGAGAAATTGTGCAAATCAGAATCCCAGAATGGTTTGGCTTGAAAAGGACCTCAAAGTTCATCCCAGCCCACCCCCTGCCAAGAGCAGGGACACTGTCACTGTCCCAGGTTGCTCCAAGCCCCGTCCAGCCTGGCCTTGGACACTTCCAGAGGTCCAGGGGCAGCCACAGCTTCTCTGGGCACCCTGTGCCAGGGCCTCCCCACCCTCACAGGGAAAGATTTCTTCCTAATATCCAATTTAAACCAGTTCTCTGTCAGTGTGAAGCCATTCCCCCTCGTCCTGTCACTCCAGACTCAGGGTTCATGTTGCTACCAGAGTGCAGCCTGGAGCTGTGTCAAATCCCAGCAGCTCAGGGTCCCTGGGTGATTTGGGCAAAGCCAGCTGTGCCAGCAGGGCTTGGTGGCCCAGGGGGGCACATCTCCTTGTGTGGCACCAGACTAAGAAGTCCTCTCCTGCCCAGTTCCCAGAAAATCCCTCTCCAGATCCCTCTCTGACTGCACCAAGCATTTCTGGAGCCACTTGGACAGGGGTGTCCAGCAAGGAAAATGCCCCATTCCGAACCCCAGCTGGCTCCTGCTTCCAGTGTGCACAGCCTTGGCTCTGAAGCTTGGAGTGCCTGAGAGGAGGTGCCAGCTCCTCTCGAAACAGTCAAGTTGCTCTTGCACTGCAAGGACTTCCCAGCCACGTTCCCTTCCCCTGTCCCCGGGCTGCCCGGTGTAAATCTGGGAGGTGACTGGCGTGATGTCATCAGCTGAAGGGTCATAAAAACTGCTGGTGTGAGCACATTGCTGGGCTCTGAGATGCCATCTGCTCGGCTCCCTGTCCTCAGGGAGACATTAACACAGCCTGAGGGCTTCCCTGGGTCTGACCTCCCTTCTCCTCTGCACAGAAACACGGCCCTCGGGCATCTGTGCTGCCGAAGTGTAAAATGGACCAAAACCCAGGACAGAACTGAAACAGAAATCAAGCAAAAGCACGCAAGCCTCCCCTTCAAGGGAATCTAAATCTCTACAGAGCTCCCAGAGCCTTGGCTCCTGTGCCTTGTCAAAACAACCAGCAGGTTATTGCCTTTCTTATCACAGGATCTCATCCTCTCTTCCAGCCCTGGTGCTGGCCAGTGAGGATGGGGAGATCCATGGGAGAGTGTAAGGGCTCTGCAGGCCCACAGGGAGGGCTGCGGATCAGAAGGGATTTGGGAAAAGGATGGGGGAAGGTTGGTGGCTCAGGCAGATGGGATGTTAGCACAGCCAGAGCAGCCCCTTGTGTGTCTGGCTCCTTTTCCTCTCTTGCTCTCTCTGCTGATTTTCACTCTGAAAGCTCCATCTCTGCCAGCTCTTCAGCAGTCTAATCTTTTTTCCAGTCTCAGCTCGTGCCTACTAATGTGTTTCAGGCACAGAAATTTCATTAAGGCTGCCTTGATGTCCACAGGCTTTAGCCTTGGACTTCATCATTAAGTGGATTTCATTCCAGCCAGTAAACAAATCACCTTCTGCTCCTGGGTGGGAGCAGAGGGGCTGGGGATAGAAGAGGTGCAAAGAAGGAAAAGAAGCAAAGAAAAGTCCTTTCCATCCATGCAGGGTTGATATGGAGAAGCTACACAGACGCACAGAGGTGACGATGAAGCACTGGGGACCACATTTCACGTGTTCAACACAGCAAGAGAAGAGGCAGAACTGCAGCCTTGGAAGTGCTGCTTGTCCCAGCTGCCCTGAGAGACCCCCAGCCCTCTGTCCCCTCCCTGCCCTCACCCCAGGTGCTGACCTGTCCCATTTAATTGGGAATGTCTGGAAGCTCAGCTCTCCCGTTCAGCTTTGGCAAAGCTCTCATGTGGGGATTATTTAGCCATTAGCTCTGGCTCTCAGGTTTTTTCTGGACTAAGATTCCAACAAGCTCTTTGTCTGATTACCCTCAGTGCCACGGATGGACCTGAGCAGCAGAGTTTTGAGCTGGAGCCAGACCTATTTCTCTTTGGGGAATGTGGCTGAGTTCTTCCATTCTGGCCTTCGTTCAGCCCCTCTGGCACTAAAAAACCAATCTGTAATTCCCATCAGCTGGATCATCTGCCTAGAAAAGGGAGCTCAGAAAGGAAGTCTTCAATGCTTGGAAGTGTCTAGGAGAGGATTTTGTGTTCTCACAGTGCCAGAAAAGTTCTTCCAAACACATAGTAGGGATCCCAAAGATGCAGGGGAAGCTGCAGTTCCTGTCACACAGCACCATCAAAGGTGTGTGCAGGCTTATGCTCAGCCACAGACTTGGAGAAATCCTTCTTCCCTCTCCCACAGAGCCTGCCCTGTGCCATTAATTCAGGTGAGGACACTTCTGGCTTTGGTGGTTGTGGCTGTGTGCTGTGGCACAGCTTTTTAATGAGAAAGGAATCTCAGTAACGTCCTTGGAAGCGGTGGCAGGTCAGTCAGTGAGCTCAGAGCAGACACAGGGTCAGAGGCAGATGGGAAGGGAGCTGACAGGAAAGAGGAAGAGAGCCTGGAGTGATGGGACAAGGGAGAAGGGCTTCAAATTAAAGGAAGGCAGATTTAGGTTGGATATTAGGAAGAAATTCTCCCCTGTGAGGGTGGGGAGGCCCTGGCACAGGGTGACCAGAGAAGCTGTGGCTGCCCCTGGATCCCTGGCAGTGTCCAAGGCCAGGTTGGACGGGGCTTGGAGCAGCCTGGGATGGTTGAAGGTGTCCCTGCCCAAGGCAGGAGGTGGAACTGGAAGGTCTTTAAGGTTCCTTCCAAACCTTTCTGGGATTCTATGAAACTCCACAGTTCTTCGCTGTGTGGATGCTCCTGATTCTGCTCCCAGAACAGACAATGTTGATCACCACTAAAGCTGCCTTTGAACCCTCTTGGAA
This sequence comes from Orthonyx spaldingii, assembly GCA_013397795.1. NCBI lineage: Eukaryota > Metazoa > Chordata > Aves > Passeriformes > Orthonychidae > Orthonyx > Orthonyx spaldingii. The sequence continues at coordinate 956,630 of VZTJ01006208.1, read as the reverse complement.
AAATCCCTTAAACCTTCTCTAACTTCTTATTATTTTTATTCTGCATTTAAATCCAACCATGGTTTTCCAAACAGTCCTGAGCAAAAAGAAGTCTTTTCCTTCCAGCAGAAGAAGATCTGCTGCCACATGGGGTGTCCTCAGTGGAGCCTCCAGAGCTCTGTGCATTCCCTACGTGGAGGGCCAGGGGTGACAGGGAGCATTTCATTTGAGGCTGATCAGAACAGCATGCAACAAAAGGAGAAGCTGTCATCTTTTCCTTTCCCTTAGCCACTGCTTGATGGATCAATCAGATCAAAACATTTTCAGAATCCCTTTTTCGGGAAGGATTTTTGAAGTTATTTTCTTTTCCTTTAAAACGCTCCCATTTAGAAAGGAAATATGTAGAACTGAAACAAGTCCTGTAGGTTTGGAACAGAAATAAACCTCATTTTTCCCTCTGAGAGGACATACATTTGGCAATCCATGCAGCTCATCTGCAAGAGACAGAAGCTTCCTAAACATCCAGAATGAAATTCTTTCAAAATTCAGACAGCATCAAGACAGTGAATTCATTTTGCTCTTTGTTAGCATAATCCTGGTTACGTTTCCTCGAGGGCTGGAGCTGCAGAGCCCTGCTCAAGACCAGACAGTCCCAAAATACATTTCAGATGATTGTTGGGAGCAGGACACACTGCTGGGGCTTTGGTGCCTCTTGCAGGCAGGAAATCCTGAGGTTTTTGGGTCTCTGTCCCGCAGGAGAGCCTGAGAGCTGCTGGCTCTGGGATCACTCTCTCCTATTGCCCCAATCCCTTAAATGCTCTTGCTGTGGCCCTCTGTTTATCAGGAATGCCATGGGAATGCTGGATGCAGGGAGGCAGTGGGGGCTCCACTGTGTTCCAGCCCTCGCAGGGAGAGGAGAGTGGGTTTGTTGCCTGAGCTCTGCAGAGTGCCCCAGGAAGAGAAGGGAAAAAAAAATCTCCTGTTGCCTTTTCCTGGCCAATTATAACTCCATGCCTGGGCCAGCTTGCTCTGTGATGATCAGAATTTATCATTTAATCACACAAACTTTGCTTTATCTGCCCGTCCTGTGGGCTGAGGGGAGCCCGGTGCTAATTTATAAACTGAAACAAGTACCTGTATTTAACTGACACCCATTCTGTCTGTCTGGGGTGTAACATCCCTGCAGCATCACAGCCTTGAGCTGCCTGAAGGTGCCACTGTGCTGATCACTCCCAGCTGGAAAACACACGGAATCTGGGAGTCCTGGAGTAGGGATGACATGAGATGGCACCGGGTGGGAGAAGGGGCAGACAGCAGTGCTGGAGGTGGTGCTGGAGCTGGGAGCGCCCTCAGGGAGGAGATGGGATCATCCTCTAAGCCTGAGGAAAGGCAGCAGCCCAGCTGGGATGTCCCTGGGCAGCAGAGAACCCTTCGTGTCTGTCCAGCAGCTCTGGAGAACAGCAAATAAAATTCCTCGGGATGCTCCGGTGCCCGATGCCTGTCACTTAAATAATGTTTGACCTTATACTACAGCACTTACACCCCAATCCTGCTCCCTGGGGGCCCACAGGGCTCCATCCCTGCCCAGCTCTGACTTGCTGTGCTCAAGCCCATCAGGATTTTGCCCGGCTGATGATGCTGTGCCAGTGCCAGTTGCTGTCTGCAGTCAGGGGCCGTGTTAGCTTTGATTCTTCCAGCTGCCAAAGCAGAGCACGGGTTTTCCTTGAGATGTTTCCCCTTCACAGAGTCCCCTTTTCGCAGAGTTAGAGAGATGGAAGGAGAGGAGGGGTGGGGCAGAGAGGGAGAAAAGGGAAAGAAATGAGCAGAGCAGTGCTTGCTGCTGATGGGGAAGTGTCAGACGGGCTCTCCAGGGCGCTGCCTGACGTGACCTACTTCGGTGGTCTGCAGAGAGGTGTCTGTCTGGCAACAGGAGGAAAACAAACTATGATCTCGAGCAGCTCCAGAGCAGGAACCTGATTTCCAGAGGAGACTCTGGCTTTTGCTCTGTGTTCAGCAGGGAAGGGAGGAATCAGGGGTTATCCTGGTTTGTGACCCCCCCCCTTCAGCACTGACACACACAGGGCTGCAGGAGCTCTCTGGCCATGGTATTGTTGCCATTTTGTTTTTTTTTTTTCTTTTTTTCTTTTATATATTCTCTGTAGCCTTTACACATCTATTTGTAGCTTTGTAGCTTCCTATTGTAGCTTAGCTTCAGCATTTTCCTAGGCAGGAAGACAAAACAAATTCCAAGGCCCCTGTCCTGTCTTGGTTCTCCCTGGCTACCAAGGTTGCAAACAGCTCTTCAGACACATTTTCATCAACAAAGTACAACTGGTACCAAGGGGGGGCTCCAGAGAAGGGGCTTGACCTGGGGGGGGGAATTGCATCACCACTTGTCCTCCTAATTGGTGCTTTTTATCAATTATGCTAATTTCCTAAAACCTATAAAACTGTATGTACCCTGGTGGGGTTGGGCTTTTGTGGGCACTCTTCCATAACTGCCCCTGGAGGCCTCCAAATAAAGATCCACCTTTATATTCCCTCCTATACTGAAAACTACCTCGAGTTTCATTTCCAGGTTGGGAAAAAGGCAGCAGTATAATCCCACTGCAGTGACATTTTTGAGTGGCTGGAGTTTTATAATCCACGGGCTGTGTGTGCATAAAGGTCTCCTCTGTTGAGGATCTGCCTGGTGACCTCAAATCTCTTTCCAGACCAAGAAAAGGTGCAGACTCTGGGGTGGCTGGATCAGTGGAACGTTATTCTGTGTTTCCAGCAGTCTGGGAGACCTGGACTCAGCTGGGATTTTAGCAAAATCACTGTCTTTTTATCCTCTCTCCAAAAAATGCAGGGATAGTGATGTGGGTTGACCCTGACCCACAAATTTAGGGAGCTGTGAAGAGCACCCAGGACTACAGGGCTTGTACCTCGGCATGGGGAGCACAGTGAGGCTCTGTTGGAATCTCCATGCTCCTCAGCCAGCAAAGACTTGTGGCAGATGTCCTGGATCCAGCAGGATACAAATCCCTCCAGCTGCCAAGAGATTTTGTCAATGTCCCTGGCCAGAGATTTATTTTAGTTTTTTAATACTTTCCGCATAACGTTTTGTTACCTTTCTTCCTCTCTCTGTCTCCTTTTTTTTTTTCTTTTTTCTTTTTATTCTTTTCCCGGAGCACTTTGATGTGCTCTGTGAATAGAGCTCCGTGCAGCAAATGGCATCAGCAGACTGATAAATTAGGGATGGATTGGAGCCTCGGATTAGCTCAGGCCGGTAATTTAACCTGATACAGGAGATGTTTGCATTTGTTCTGTTCATGCACCAATAGATAGCAACCATCCTAGAAACCTGACACTTGTGGGCACTGCCCTCCCCATCAAGCACCCCTGTGGCAGCCCACATCGCTTCCCATTTGTCTCACCCCGGGCCATGCCGGGTGAGCCGGCTCTGGCAAAACCTTTTAGGAGGGGAGGCAATGGGAAATGAAATATTTACTTTTTGTTTTCTCTCGCTGGCGGTGAAAGGATATCGACGTGGTGTGGATGGAACATTAAAATCAGAATTATGCCAGGGAATTAAAAAAAAGAAAAAAAACCCCAGGCATAAATTAGCAGTGTTTGCTTCCTCTGCGGCTGAGGGGAGTCTGCATTTAACACACCCGGGATGTGTTTGGGAGCCATAAATCACAGGCGGCATTTGAACGGACAGGAGGAAAGGCCACGCGGAGATGGATGGGTGTCCGAGCAGGGGACTGGCCGAGGGGCAGCAGCAGCAAACACGGCAGGGGACGAGGCAGCCGGGGCAGGAGGGGGAAAGGGGATGTGAGGGCCGAAGGCTGAGCGCTGAGGGCAGAGGTGGGCGCTGGCGGGGTGAGCCAGGGGAGAGCTGACCTCCGACCCCGCGGCTTTTCAGAAGCGCAGGCTGAGGGAGGGCAGCCCTGTTTTGCCACACTTCAAGATTTCTAAATTACTTCTACGCCTTTCCCCCTTGTGAAACAGCAAAATGTTGTAGTATTCATTTTTCACTAAAAAGGTCAAGTTTTCGATTCTGCTTTCTCCTTCTGACAAGAGCTGACCAGAAAAACCCAAGGCTAGCACACTTTTACAGGATATCTTCATCCTATCTGAGGTGTCGATACAAAGTTCTTTCCCTAAAAAGCTCTGCCAAAAACTCTCAGTGATGAGGTTCATACCTTGTGCCAAACCAGGGTGACAGTCTGTGATCTTGAGAGGTGCCAAATTCACCCCAGAGGGGGAGAGGGGCCTTTTCTTCACCTCAACCTCTGTGTGGGACACAGAGATGTTGCTGTGACTCCGAGCACTGCAGCACTCCAGGGGCTCTGTTCAAGGAGCCCTCTTGACTTGAGCAGGATTATTTCAGGAACGATGTTGTGAAATCACTCTCAGCTTTCCACCCCCTGGATATCACAGTTCAAATGTGCCTGCAGCCAAGGGAGAAAGTCCTGGTGTGACGGCAGCTTTTTGCAATGTTTCACTCTGCTGTACAAAGTGCCACTGAAAGGTTACTGATTTTTTTTGGCATGGTCACCACGCACTTCCTCACACTTCCAATAACAAGAGAACAACAAGGGCATTTGCTCTTTAGTGAAGTGCTGCAGTCATGCTCTTTAGAAAGAGCGCCTGAAAAAAGAAGTGTGATTCAAGTCAGGCTTAGGATCAATAAACACACTTAGGGTCAGGGCTGGAGTAAAACTGGGGGATTTAGAAGGCAGGAAAATCTCAAGGAGAAGGGACTCAAGGACAAGGGCAGATGGTTCTTCAGAAGGAAAGTGAGGCCTTTTGGCAGAGCTGGTGGGTGGGTGGTGATGAAACAGGCTCAGCAAGGGGACGGCCGAGGTGTTCCAAGTCAGAACTGGAAGTGTTAATTCTGTTTGGAAAAAAAGCTTAATCCTAGCAGCTGGCAGCCTGGAGTCTCTCAAACTCCAGCCCAGCTCTTGGCTTTGAGGTTTCCCTCCCGCAGGAACACGAGGCCCCTGCTGCAGAGGCAGATGCACAGGAGCCTGTTCTGAGAGAGGCGCTGGCAGGACAAGGCAGCCACCTCAGCAAGGGATGTGTCACAGCTCCAGAGGGCCCTGCCTCTGCACAGGGAAAGGCAGAACTGCTTCAGAGAGAGACCAATTCATCAGTAAAACATTAATTATCCTAATGACTCCATTCATTAACCTCTAAAGTGAGAGGAACTGGTCCCTCTCCCACTCTGGAGAATTTTAGCCCCTCCCAGCTTCAGCACTGGAGTTGCATTTCAGAAATAGGTACATGAACCTGTTAAAAATGGGGCAATCTGGGGAGCAAATACCCCCAGGCAGGAGCACACACAGGGCCAAAGTCCCCCAGAGGCACCAGTGCAACACCATTGATGTCAGCAGAACTTCTGCCTTCCCCAAACCCCTGTGGCTCCAGGTGTGAACAGCAGGCTTGCTCTCCAGCAATCGTGCTTGTGATTCCCCAATTGTACTCCTCCAAAAAGAAAATCCCATCTTTTGGCCAGCAGAATATATGGATCAGTCCCACTGGGACTGCAAATAATATTCTGTTTAAGAGTTGGTCTGAAGAGAGGCTTAATTATGTGCACAAATATTGCTTTGGCAAGGAACTCATGCTGTGAAGGCAGTTCATGTGTAGGAGCTGATCCTGCAGTTCCCCCTGTGCTTGTAAGGGCCTGCATCTGTCAGATAAATTAGCTGGGAAGTTTGGAAAAGGATGGAACCTCCTCTTCTTCAAAGAGGCTCTGTTCCTGCTCCTGCTTGTGACACTGGCTCCCAGCTCATCCTGGCTCCTCTCTGCCCGGGTTTGCTTCCATGCAAACTGCTTTATGATCTGTTAATTAGAAGTGCTGCATGAGAACTGAACATTATTCCTGGGATGGAGCCCACCTCTGCCCTTGGGGGACTGAATGGCTGCTTCTGAAGCCGTGTGCTGATTAAATTCAACTTCACGGTGTGTTCAAGTCATGAGGAGACGCAGCCTGCCGCTCCAGGGGTCTCTGTAAGGCACTTCCAGGTGGGGCTGGCACTTCATACTTCACTCTGAGCTCCTCACACCTGTACAGGAGCCTCTTCTAGGCCCTGCCAGTGCAGCGTGATCCTTCCTCATGCTTCAGCCTGGCTGGAGGAAATGCAGTGGAAGTCACCTTGCTGTGTGAGCCCCACGTTGCTTCCTGGCACTGATGTCACAGCAGTGTCCCGTGCACACTGGGTGTCCGTGTCACCTGTGATCTCCTGGGCTGGGTTCTTCCTCTGGTGAGTGCCAGGATCCCCTGCCAGCTCTGCCTGCTTTGCTGGATTTCTCTCAAGTCACTGGAGCTACGACAGATCTCTCCTAAGTGCTGGATCTGAACTGGATCCATCCTGGATTTAAGATGCTTTCCAGAAGCCTTAGCAGAGCCATTCCAGAGCCCAAATAATTTTATTTTTAAAAAGCTTTCAATTTCTTTTGACAGGGCTGGAGTGTTTAAAGATGGCAAAGCAAAGGAGATAAATAGATTATTGATCGGACAGGCTTGTAATTCCTTAGTGAATTGGATTTAGCTCCTTCACTGAGATCAGGTCTCTGCCATAAATCTCCCAAGGAATCAATAGGATGGGGAGTGCCTGGTGAGCAGGACTTTTGTTTGTTCCCATGGCCATGGGAAGGCACTGGGAGCGGAGGGCAGGAACTCGGACCCCCACATTTCTGCTGAGGCAGCCTTGGCACTGCACCAGGGCAGTAACTGCCCCCAGGGCTGCAGGGACCTGCACACCCGGCCTGTCTCTGCCGTGTGGAGGCAATTCCAGGTGCACTCAGCACTGCCACGAGTTCTCCTGGCGTTAAAGGCCAGTTCAGCTGCAGGGGCTGGAGGTGGCAGTGTGACCTGACTTCCTGGGGGCAGGAAAGGCAGCCACAGCAGGATGGAAAACTCCCATCCGGTGCCCACGCTGTCTATTCCTTGTCACCTCCAGGCCCCTGCGTGCTCAAGTCCTGACTGCTCCCTGGAGGCAGCTCCAGAGCCTTCCTGGCTGGGCTGGGCAAGGATTCAAACCATGATTAGAAAGACAGTGGGAGCTGTCAGCAGTTAAAAACGCCAAAACCCCAAACTTCTGTTAACTCCCCGAGGCAGCAATAGTGCCAGGGAATGAAAACTGGATACTGGGAGAATAAAACCTCCCTGCAGCCCTTCAGTCCCTCTCAAGGGTCTGTGTGTGCTCTGCGCCTGTACCTGGCACCAGCACAGCATCTGTGGCTCCTGTGAGACGCTTTTTTGGGACACAAAGGCCTTTGCTATTTGGAGTGGCAGGAGTGCACTTGGAGCCTGGGGTCCACAAGAGCCTTCGTGGTCTCATGTCTGGAGCTAACTGGAGATCTGTGTCTGAAGGTTTGTGGATATCCAGATGGGGAGTGTGTGAATGCCCAGTGTGCTGTGCTGGTGTCGAGGTCAGTCTGTCAGTGCTCCTGCTCTCTGCTCCTCCTCATCCTCACCAGCAAATTCACAACAGAGAGACAGCCATGACTTTCCTAAAATCATTTACAATTGAGTTTATCAGCATTCACATAAATGAACCTACCAGGATATATAAATTCAGACCTTCCAGACTACTAATTTTTTTTCCATTCTGATGTACAGTCTTCCAGTTCCCATCAACCCTGCTTTGCTCACACAGCTGAAGTCTTTGGGCTGTATGTGGCATTTCCCAGAAGTTCAGCCACTCTGCAGATCCCCTGGAGCCTCAGGCCCTGACAAAGTGGGCTGGAGGGCTTCCAAATCTGGACTTAGCTGGGAGACTTCCCGTGCTTCCTGATTCTGATTGAGCTGGCAAGGGACAAAATAGCTTTTTTCACTCTGTTTCGTTCTCCTTCTGGTGCTGGCTACACCCCAAAAGGCAGAGACAATGAAAGGGAAAGGAGGAAGGAATCAGCTGCATCTTTTCAGTGCTGAGCAAAGGATCTGTGGGCCCTCAAGGTGGGATCCAGTATGGGGCATATGGAAAAGGGATGAGACCTACACACCTTGATCACTTGTGGAAATTGGGGGAATATTATTTAGAGACAGTGAGGAAAACTCGTTGGTTTCCCATCTTCCATGGAAAACCAACATAGAAAGTGGTTGTGACATTTTTTAAAGAAAAAAAAATCCCCAAATATATCATCAAGAGCCCTTGAGGGGAGAGGGCAGAGGGAGTTCTGCTGAAAAAGTGCCTTGAGGTTTGAGTTGAACATTTTACAGACTGATTTTATTTTAGAACAACTGCAATCCAGGAAGAGATTTCAAGCCGAACAGATCTGTTTGCAAACTTTTTATCTAGTCAGAAAATCCACAACCCATGAATCACATTTTCCATCACGAAAACTTTACAAAAAGCATGAGCTGCTCAACCAAAACTCATCTTGTTTGACCGTTCCCAGAAGCGAGTGATGCAGAAGAAGCTGAGCTACCTGGAGCTGCAAATCCTAAGCCAGTCCAATTTTGCCATTGTGTACAAAGCACGGAGCTGCCGTGGGGTGTAATCCAAGCAGGCATCGCTCCCAGCCCGTCCAGCTCACCCAGGGAAAGCTGTGCTTGCATCCACCACGCTCAGGCCTTGCTGAGGGGCAGAGTCAGCATCACTCAGGTTGCAGATTCTTTCTGATGGATCAGGTGAGACGGACTCCGGAGCTGGATGGTTCCCCTGTGGAGTTAGGGATTACACGGTTATCCCTGGCTCCAGGAGGCCCTTTCCTAGCCCAGACACCCCTATCAGCAGCCTCAAGGTGCAGTGGGGACAAGGCAGGAGCTGGCAGAGGGGGCTGGAGCCTGGCAGAAGCCAGCAGGGAACGTCTGGAAGGGGCCAGCTCAGATCTCCTGCTGGCCCTGCGGGGGGGAGGCGCAGAGGGAGGTGGAGACGGGTTAAGTGCACGTGTGGGTTGTGAGCTCTGGCACAAAACTGAGGGTTATTAGCAGCAAGGAGAACTGTGCCACCCTTCCAGGGTTAATGGCCTTTTCTGAAGTGGTGACTGAAGGGCACAGAAGGCTCCAGAGCAGGCTGTGGTGATCACCCCAGGCTCTGTACAGCTCCACAGCCAATGTCAGTGTGGTTAGCTCTGGCACCCGGCTCTCACTGTTCCTGCAGCCGGTGTCACCCGTGGGGGATCAGAGGTTGGGATTTGGAGTGTGCAGGGTGGTGCTGGGGGGGAAAAGCTGTTCCCCACTTGGCAGGGGGGAGGCATGAAGCGACACAAGCCCCTCTGTGCTCTCCTGAGCACCTTGTAAGCAGAGCTATGAGCAGTGACAGGCAGAGCTGCCAGCCTGGCCTCCTGTCCCAGCAGGGATAAACCATTCCCAGGGCTCCATCCCAACCCCTGCAGCAGCCAGCCCCACTATCACCCCCTCTACCCCTCCTCAGCATGGGAGCCAAAGCAAACCTTTCCCTTGCTACTGAGCCAGACTTCCCATGGCTGGAGCATTCCTGGCTCTCCAGAGCTGCTGCCCCTCCCCTCGTTTAGCACCTTCGTTTGTCAAGCACCACCTCAACACTTCCCAGGCTGCCTCTCCCTGGAGCTCCAGAGCTCTGGAAAGTCACCTGTCTAACAGGGAGAGGTCCTGGAAATAAACTCACGTGTTTTTCCTCTTTTCCAACACCCAATGTGACGTGGGAAGATGAACCAGCTGCCAGGAATACACTTGGCACGTGAAGTGCTCTGCAGTGGTTTGTCCAGGCCCTGCCTGCCTGCCACAGGTCCTTGGCTGTTCCTGGTCCCAGGCTGTGCCTCTCTGTGACAGCACAGAAACCTCTTTCTCGTGAGAAAGAATCTATTTGTTTATGTAAACAAAGATAAAGGTTTTCGAGCTCTCATGAATCCGGGTGGCCAGTTAGCTGCAGGAGGCGTACAGCTAATGGCCAATCAAGTGAGAGTCCATTTGGTATCTAAAAGCTGAATTTAATAAATAAATTGACCTCTTTTGCCACTTGATCTCACCTCTCCTTGTTTCGACATCCGCTCAACAGAGACACCTCTCCATGCTCTGGATGCCTCATTTCTCCTTGGAAACAGTAACCTGTGGGTGCATTTGAAACCCAGAGAACCAAGCAGGTGCCCAGCTCATGGATGACCTGGGAGATCTGACCCATTCAGCACCACAGGTGTGCCCGTGGAAGGGAAAGGGCTCCCAAGCTCAGTTCCTCCTGTGGAAGCTGAGGATGCTGAGCTGTGAGAATCCCTGTGACAGGGAGTAGCAGTTCCCTGCCTGCGCCGAGGGCAGCAAACCCAGCCTGAACTGTTATCTTGGTGTGCTGTCAGAGCTCCAGGGGCTATGACCTTGCTTTGAAAGGTATTTAATGTCTACAAGGAAGATACAGTCAAAACAATTCTCTTCCTCCGAAGTGAAACACGGCAGAAAAAGAAGTGAGGAGAAGGAGTGAGAGGAGCCTGGGCAGTTTTTCGGTGAGGCTGACGAGCAGCTCTTTGTTATTTTGAGCCGATGTCTGCTCGGGGCAGCTCTGGGGGCTGAGCTGGGCCTGGCTGCTCAGCTCTGGATGCTGAATCTGAGCCCTCCCTGGGGATGGCACAGCTGGAAATGGATCAGGAGCCGGAGTTCAGAGTGCATGTGGGGAGGCTGCTGATAGTTCTGGCATTCCCTCTCCCTCCTGACCAGGACATCCCATTTTCTGTTTGTACAGTTCCTGTGTGACAATGGGACAGAGTCTGTCCCCTAGAGCAGCTCCAGTGACAGGCCTTGCAATGTCCAGGTGCCTCAGGAAAGGAATAGGGCAAGGGAAAAACCAGGAGTGAAGACATGCCTGAGACACAGAAAGCAGCTGTCCAAAGATATCTGAAGCTGCTTTACAATGTTCTCCCTGAGATTCATCCATTCCTCCCTCAGCCAAAGAGTCTGGATTTGTTTCCTCTTCTGTGTCCAGAACTGAGAAGAAATATTTTCACTTCTACCAAAGATGAAACTGCAAAATGTCCATACCCACTTGACAAAATCAAGATACTCAGTACTTTTGTTAAAGCATTTAATTTTAAAACTTTAAAATCTTTAAGTTTTGTTAGAGGTGAAACAACAGCATGTTAAACATTCAAATGTTCCTTTGAAAAACCAATTAAAATATTACACTTTTCAATTTAAAACAGACATAATAGGAGCAATGTTTTCCAAAGAAGGGCAATATTTGAGGTCATCTACTTTGCAGTGGACCAAGAGAGTAGAAGTGGAGAACGCAACAGGGAAACTGAGGCACAGCAGAAGCCACACCATTTGTCCAAGACACAGAATAGTCACTTTAGAGCCACAGTTCAAATTCATGAGGACACAGCTCGTGGAGCTGCTCCCTGTTGACTGGAACACACCAAGGAGGAGCTGTTGCCTCTGATGCCCTGTCCGAGACCTTCAGCAGGGCCTGACTCGTGCTCCAGGGTGTGGCAATAACCTCTGGGTTTTAGCAGCTCTGCAGTGACCCGAGTCCCCCAGGTTTGTCTGTGCTGTCTGACTGTTCCCCCAGCCCCACAGCCTGTGCCAGTGCCCCGGGGTGAGACCCTCAGGCACTGACTGGGGGGGAGCTGTTTGCCTGGGAATGGGAACGGGACCCACCCTTTCCAGGCCCTGGTGACTCATTTCACCCGAATTTTTCCAATTGCTGTGCCCGGTCTGCCATTACCCGGTTGGAGGCTGAGTTCTGCCCCATCTCTGTGGTGCTATGATCATTCTGCTGTTCATGGAGATTGGAAGAGCTGGACACACCAAGATTTTAGAGATGGAAAGGAGTCTGATAGGTACACGAGCCCTTGGGAGGTTTCCCTGAAGATAATTTGGATTAAGAAGAGCAGGAAGAACTGGGGCTGCCTGGAGACCCAGAGATGTCCACACAAGCTCCTTGAACAATGCAGACACTCACAGGCCAAGGCAGATGCACTGTTAGGACATCAAACTTCCCCGAGCCACTTTCCACCTGTAACAGAGCCCCTGAGAGTGGCTGGAAGGTGGAGTTCCCATCCCTCTCTCCAAACTCAGTGTGGAGCTTGATGACCCATCTGGCTGCCATCCAGAACGGGGGTTTTGGGATTCCCATCCTGAGCCCCGAAGCCTTTTCATCTACCTTTAAATAGAACAGGGCTTTGAGGGAAACTGGAACTGGAACAAAGCTCCTTCCCCACCGTGGGGCCAGCGGGGTCGATGAAGAAGCAGCTGAGGGTGAAATCAATTAATTCATTCATTACAGAGCTACTGCAGTCACAAAGATATTTCAACTGTGCTTGCTGAGAGGTCCTCATGAGAGATACATCTCATTTTCAGAGAGGTCCCCGAGGGGAGGGCATCGCCAGACAATTTCATTCCTGCTGACTAGAGGGTAACGCAGACGTTCTGAGGAAAACGTACCCTCTTGTCACCTCAAATTTCACTCCAGAACAGGCAAGAGTTTGAGTGAAATCAGATCCCACTTCAAGCCAGGGAGATTTGTAACAGAAAACCACAAAAATGGGGAGAGAGGAGGTGGTGAATGCTATTTTCAAGGTTTAGAGAACCAGAAAGTGAGGCTGGAAGTACCTTTCCCTTCCAGACAAGTTTGCTGTCAGGCTTCTGTTGCTGGGCATGATTTCTGAGATGGCTTTACACTCACAGGGAAACCTTCCAAGCCCCTTGATCATGATTCCACCAGAAACCACGTGCTCTGGGCTGTAGCCTTCTGCCCCAAACTCCTCCTGGTGGCTTGATGGGCACATCCTGCAGCTGTGTTTGAGTCTGTGTCCATCATAGCCCTCCCTGTGCTTCACACACCCCTGTTCTGTCTGGTCTTGTAAGGGAAATTTAATGATTTTAAATATGAATTTAGGTCATTTAAAAAAGACTGTGGAGGTCTGATCACTGAACAGCTCTTATAACAAGGTATGGCACTTTTTCCATGCACTTTTATGCCCCAAACCAGAGAACAGGATGTCAGTTGCTTAATCACAGATGTGATTTCAAACCCTTTGCTCCTTGCAGAGAGATTTTTCAAGAGTCCTACAATCAGTATCTCAAAATCTTCTAAAGATACAGCTATTTATTGCAGGATTTGTCTGAGTAATGTTTCAGAGAAAAAAAAAAAAAAGTCATCCTGTCTGGATATTCCATGTTAGCAAGAGAGAAAATGCACCTGTTGACAGATGAATAGACAAAAAGAGCCTTCAATTCGGGAGAAAAACCAGAGCTTTTCAATCATTTCCGTGTACCTGACAGCAAAGATCACCTGCAAAGCAAGGGCAGAGTCTTAACACCCACAGCATAATCCAAAAAACACTGAAGTGAGCAGGGCTATGGGGTAAAAGCATAAAGTGCTGATGAATTTAGTCCATTCCTTTAAAATATCGAGGACACAGATGGCACAAACAGTCCCTTCCTGGGCTGGGCTGAAACCGTGAGAGGAGCAATGGATCACAGGAGGGAAAGACTGAAATCCATGGAAGGCTCAGTGACAGCAAAGGAGCAAAGTAATAAATGCTGTTCCTTGCTTGTCTTTGTAAACAGGGATCGTTTATAAAGCGGAATCAGCTTTCTCAGTTTGGAGAGAGGATGGATGGATGGAAACACTGCTTTTGCAATTCTGTGTACAGAAAGTTCTTGTACCTGATGCCAGCATGATGTGAAATTTTATCAGGAGTTTGGTTAAGTGTTGAGGGTGTGGTGTGAGCCATACCTGGAAAAATACTTCTGAAGGGACAAAGACTTAGCAGAGTCTGGAAGTTTCGTGTTTCCATGTCCCACATGCAATGCTTTTTTATTTTCCTTTTTTTTTTTTCCCCCCAGAGATATTTTCTTGCTTCCATCCCCATTTTCAGTCCTCAGCCAAGAACTGAAAGTGCTTGAAATACTTCTGAGGGCTGTCTGCATAGCCAATTGTCCAATTTCACAGGCTTTAATGGCTTCGAGTGGAACTCACACGTCCCTCTCTCTCTGCCGTGCTCCAGCCCAGACACAGCTAATGACAGTGACAGAAAGCCAAGTTAAGTGGCCAAAACAAACCCTTTGATATACAGGAGGCTGAAAGGGATCACTTTTTTTGCTATTTAAATTACTTTTTTTTTTTTGGTAACATTTTCAAGATATTTTGTTCTTAATATAACTACTTTTTAGTGATGGAAGAAAAGACATCAAAAGTGTGACACAGCCAGCTTTGGGGCTGATTTGAATAGCACTTCACTGACGTATGTCTTTACATGAAAATCCCAGATGGTCATTTGCTCAGTTCACCAGATTTGCAATATTCAGCAAGATATATATTAAAAAAAGGCTTCTCCCTAAGCCCCCATCATTTGCAGCTCTCTCTGGACTGATTTTTTCAGCTGTTCAGACACTGTTGTCCCCACAGCCAAAGGCAGAGCCCGTCTGTGAGGATTGGCTCATTACCTCAATTTCTTTTTTGACTTCTAATTTTGCAAAAATACACAGGAAAACTTGAAAGAGCCAATTAACAAGGCAACCTGAGAAACAAGGGGGATGATTCTCCTGTTCCAAGCCCTTCCTACACCCCCTGTGTCCGGATGTGTTCCGCTGTGGGGTCTGCCTGCAGGGGAAGACAAGTGGGGACTGCCTCTGAAAGCCTCAGTCTCTGTGTTTATTTAAGCAAAGCTTCAGCTGGCTGATGGGGATCAGTGCAAAATGAATGATTCCACATGGCAGCACAGACATACCCCCTGCTTCCTGGGTTTTTTCTTTTCTGCAAGGAGATTGAAATCCCCAAAGTCTGCCTGACTGCTGCTGCTTTCAGGGGGTGGGTGGTTGCTCTGAGTTCAGCTCTGATGTTCTCAGACTCCAGAGAAAAAGTATAATTAAATTAACCTGGAAAGGCCTTCTGATTCCAACGTGTGGATACATTTTCTGAAGCAAGAGGGTTATAAAAGGACTTATTTTCTGTGTTCCTGCTGCAAGATTTAAGCCCTCTCTCCTGGTGGGATTCTGCTCTGTCCCAAAATCCAGACTTATGCTCATGACATATTCACTAACTCTGTGCTGCATTATCATTGCCTTGCTGGGCTGTGCAGGAGTGTAAATACAGGAATACAAAATCTTCCTCCTCATTTTCTTTATTCCCATTTTTAGCTGCTCTGATCCTTTTCCAGCTGCACTCTCCGCTCCTTTCTGGTTTGTATTTGATTGCAAAGATGGGAGAGCAGTGGGTGGGTGCTCACACAGAGTCAGAGAGCACCAGGGATAGGGACAGATCCCTTTGGAACCCCAGGGCAGTGGGGTTGTTCCCTCTGGCAGGTTGTCCCTTGGGGCTGCAGAACAGCAGCCTCCAAACTGCACATCCTGAGAGCCAGCAGTGTGTCCAGGATGTCTGCAGAGGCAGCTCCATGCCCTCATCACTGTCAATCCTGTATTTTATGGGAATAAATTGTCCAGGCCAAACTCCACGGTTAATCACTAAATTGGGGAGCGTGAAACCTGCCAGCACCAAGATGGAGATGAGGGAGAACCAATGGGCCACAGGAATAAATTCAGGCAAGGTTAGGATGGGGAAACAACCAGAAAGGCAGAATTTTCCTAAGCTTTTAGGAGAATTTATCCTGCATATTTAGAACCATAGAAAAGTTTGGGTTGGAAGGGACAGTTAAAGGTCATCCAGTCCCATCCCCCTGTTCAGGACTGCCTTTGGCAAGGCAGGACAGTGGCAGTGGGCTTCTCAGGGGCTGTGCTTGCAACTTTTCCCATTGAAATATTCTGCTTTTAAGTGCTTTTAATTATCTGGGCTCTGGTGTGTCGTGCTGAACAGCTGCTGCAAGTTCCATTCGGCATGAACAGTTTGAGATGAAGTGAAGCAGGGTTCTGCTCCCCCCCAGCTCCACCTTGGAGATCATGCTCATCTTCTACCCATTAAAAGAAAAAACTCTGGCAAAAATAGTGTGAGATGATGTCATTAAAAATTATCATAATGCATCTGGAAAGAAAAACCATTGGGGATACCTGGGTGATCTTAAATCTGACACTTTTTTTTTTTTTTTAAATCCCTGATTTATTAATTTTAACCTGCTTCTAGCAGGAATGAGGACGTGATTTGTATTTGCAGAGGTCTGGCTCACTTTTGAACAGTGTGGGAGAGTGGGAGAGGAGGGTGTGGTTTTGTGTGATTTCTTGTCCCCTTCCCTGTGCAGGTTTCTCACAGGTCAGAGCAGTGGCAGGGGTGCACTGTGCCCTCCTTGAGATGGAAAGCAGAAGCAAAAAGATCACCAAAAGCTTCAGGCTCTGCGATATCCCCTTAATCCTCCCCAAATTGAATGGAAGGACCAGCAGAAATGAGGACAGGATGTCCAGGCAATTTATATCCATCCTCTCCCTGATAACATCTCTGCTTCCTCGGGAAGGCACCATTTCTGTGCTAAGAAATAGCCTGAGCTGGTGGCTGTGCAGCATCTTCTCCTCCTGACGAGCTGGGGCCATTCCAAATGAGGATAATAAACGATATAAGGAACAATATAAGCACTGCTATAAATAAGAATGCTGCAATTCCACTGATGACTTATGGTGGCATTATAAATGATCAGAGCAAAGTCAGGAGGTCTCCTCACACCACCAGAGCCTCACGGTAGAATTATGGATCTAATTTAAGTGCATTTTGGGGGTAAATTATTTATTAAAGTGTAAAGCTTATGGAGACAAATGTTCAAGTAGTCAGACTCCTGGACTAGGTGAGCATTCCTGGTCCTAATAATTACAGGTAGGATTTGCTCCTGGGCAAAAGGACTAGATTAAGACTTTAGCTACATTTTAGGTATCCAAAAGCCCTGCAGAACACTTTTTGGCACAGGGCTGCAGTCTCTAAACCTACCATGAAATGGGCTCCTTGTACAGGTGATCAATAGAGTGCCTACTGCTCATAAATCCATTTTAATGATTAAACTGGAGTTAGGAGATGAGAGAGAAGAAACTTTTCTCAGGCTCATGAGAAATCACAGGTTTTTGCCTTACAACTTTTGTTTTAAGTTTTCCTGCATTTCAGCCCTGAAAAGGAGTCCTGTTGCTGGTATTTTCACCCCTTCTTGCTTGTTTCATTCTAATTTCAGTCAGGATTTGTCACTGTTGCTAAACTGGGAAAGTGCTTGCAGGGCCGTGGTGAAATTTCTTCACATAAGGGGTTTTGAAATACTGGAAAGGTCTGTTCAGGGAGGGAGTGGAGTCCCCATCCCTGGAGGTGTGTCCTAGGTTACAATATAAGATATATCCTATTACCATCTCCACAAGCTGTTAAAGCAGGTGGGGCACTGTTCGTTATCTCCTGCCAGGACTCACCCCTGATAACTCCCTCCGGGTGCTGTCTCTGTTAATGGGCCGTCAAGAACCCACCTCATGACTCATGGAATTACCTCATCCCATTGTGAGATGCTCTGCCCAGGGGGAAGGAGCCAAGCATTCCCACCTGGATATAACCTGGGCTTTGGAACAGCACAAGCCAGCCCTGCCTACTGGATTCCCAGAGGTCAAGAGCTACCACTGGACCTCCAGGTGCAGACCAGACCCTTCTACAGGATCACCGCTTCAACTGAACCACTTCACTTGGACTGCTACCACCACCCTGACTGACAGGGTGTCAGGTTGTATCCCGACTCTGTCAGTTTTTTCCCTTGTATTATTGCATTTATTTTATTTTTCCTATTAAATTATAATTCTGACTTGCAATCTCCCACTTGTTTTCGAACAAGTACAAGGTGGCACTCAGTGCTCTGGGCTGAGTGTCAAGGTGGGTATCAGACACAGGCTGGACTTGATGATCTTGGAGGTTTTTTTCCAACCTTAATGATTCTGAATGAAATTCCCTCTGCCACACATTTCTTGAGTGAATCAGGCTACTCATTAAAGCCTCTCAAAAAAAAAAAAAAAAACCACCAAAAAAACAAACCAAAAAAAGCAACCAAACAAAAAAAACACCTTGAAATATCTAATTTGCAGGTTGCAAGGACCTCTCCACACCAGCCTGGCTGTTCTCCCTGTGCCCAGAGCCTGCAGGTCCCACAAGGCAGAGCTCAGGGAGGAATTCCCAACCCAAAACCTGCTTTTGGCAGGGGAAGTAGAGGATACTCAGCTGATAAATCCCTCAGAAGACTGAATTTTCTGGAGTCTTCTGTAACACAAAATTAGCCCATAGAGCAGGAGGCTCAACTCTCTTGCACCACTGGGCTGCAGCAAGGATAAACACATTAAGGCGAGGCATTAAGATCCTGTGGTAATTAGGAGCCATATAAGTAACTTAGATATAGAATGAAGCTACTAATAATGCATGAATGCAAAGCCTTAAGAAGTTTGCTCACATAAAGCACCCAGCTATTTGGTGGCTTAGCTCAATTCTCTGAAGCTGCAAATTCAGGCTGAAAATCTTAGGAGAATGTGCTCGTTCAGGGAGGGTTTTTTTTTTCCTTGTCATACTTAAAATATTGCTGAGCCCAACTTTTTGTTATAGGCAGTGTTTCTCCCACAGGTCGCAGCCAGACCAGAAAATGTAGAAAGGCAGGGCAAAGTGGTTTTGGGTTTTTTTTTTGTTTTGTTTGGGTTTTTTTTGTTTTTTTTTTTTAAAAAACCACATAAAATTAGGCAGAGGGCTTGGGGGAAGATTCTGATTAAGGGAGTGTATCTAATGGTCAGGCCAGGAAGATGGGATCAGTATTGCTGCCACTAATTCACTGTGTAACCTTGTGCTGTCGCTAAGCTTTGTTATGCTCTGTTTTCCTCATCAGTAAAATGAGTACTATAATAGTTACCTTCCTGATAAGGGTTTCAGATAATCAATTTCTAAAGCCCTTAAGTACAGAGAGACACAAGATACCATATCAACCAAGTCCAGCATTTATCTGTGCCTGGATATTCCCTGAACTGCACCAGCTGAAAGGAATAGAACCTGAGCTGTATAACCCGAAATATTCCCACTGACTTTGATGAATAAACACTATTTCTTGCAAATACTACCTGCGTGTTTTTGTCACAGGCAGGATTTGCTGCTTCAAAATGTGTTTGAAAAGCAAATTAAAAAGGTTTCAGGGAGGCTGGCAGAATTAAACCCCCCTGATGACTGAATTGCTTGCACAGTTTACCTGTGCTGCTCCTTACAGTAACTTGAGTCAGGCTTTGTGCTGCTGCTGGTAGCAGAGACAGAAGAAAAAAAAAAGTGCTACAGTGGGTTTTGCTCAGAATTCTGAATTTTTGCCAAGGAAATAGGAGGAGGAAATAATGAACATTTGACGGGTGTTTTTCAAACAAAAGAATACTAAATTATGGTTTGGGAAGGAAGATTTTTTTTCTTATAAGAGCTGACTAAGGAGCTTAGCAAAACTGAAGGGTGAAAGAGAGGAGGGATTGTTGTATGTAAGTAGATCAGGATGTAGCAGCAGGGAAGGAAAAGAGCTATTAAATCAAAAGGACAATGCTGAAAGAACAAATGGATATAATAAACAGGCCTTTAATAAATTCAGGTATTAATTAGAAAAAAAAAGCATTTAAATATCAGAAGAGCTGGATTATAGCCAGCAGGCACGGCAGGTAAGGAGCCCACCCAGCTCTAAGCTGGGCAGGGGAGTGGATCTGAACCCAACCCCATCCCTTTCTGGTGCTCAGGCAAGTGAATTGATTTAAGTATTTCACAGTTTTTCCTTCAGTTTGCTACATTTCCAGGAACATGTAGAAGATAATCTCCTTTCTTCTAAGTGCCTTCTGACACATATCATAGCAGATTTTCAGTTGAGGAGGTAGCTACACATCACCATGTGCCACACATACCTTCCTTCTATCCCACTCGGCTCTACACTCAGGATTTGCTGCCTTCCCTCACTTCTCTTCCAGCCCAATCCTTATTTCCTCCTCTTCCTTCACCTTGCAGCCCCAACCCTTTCAGGCCTGTCCTTCATGAAGTAAAGACAAATAGCTGCAGTTGATGGTTACAAGCTTCAGCACAAGTGGAGCAGCTTGAATTTAAAATGTGTTTTTCTTCCTTGCCCTGCTCGCTTTGGGCTGCCTTGGCTTTCAGTGCACCAGCTCTCCACCTGCCCGGGTCCCAACAGCTCGACACTTTAATAATTGAAGTGATTTACGTTCCCCAAAGTGCATCCAAATAGATTTATTATGAGTGTTTGTGACCTGGTCTTTTAAAGTACTGCTCTGTTCTTCATCAGAGTTCACCACCCAGTTCAGTTCACAGTGGTGAAAGTGCTGTTCCTTGAAGTTTATCATGAAAGCTAAGCCATGCAGGTGGGCTTAAATTCAGGGTTTCTGTGTTCATTGGGGCTGTAGAATGTGCAGTGATGATAAAAACAAAACACACTGGAAAAAGCCCCCAACTTTAATTTCTCCATGTGGAATTTCTGTCTCTCTACCAAGAAATTGCACATGCTGCTTCATGAGCTTTTACCCTCTTTTAGGGCAAAGTATTGTTATTTATTTGTTTGTTTATTTCTTCTCTGCCAGTTTCTCATATGCCAGCACATCCCCTGGGATACACAAATCATCCTCTTTCTCCTTGGACCACTCTGGTCTGGCAGAAGAGGGTGTCCCTTTCACCAGGCCAGCAGCCTCCCACTTGGCAAAGCTTCTCCTACTCCGTGTTAGTTTATTTTTATTCCCCACAGCTCTCCTCTGCTCTCCTCCACACCAAGGTGGGGCTTCCTGCCACTGCCTGCCCAATTCCAACTGGCCTTACACACAAAAGTCTTGCTCTGCTGCTGGAAAATCTTCTCTTTCCTCTTTCTGACCTGTGTTCAGAAGGCATTAAGTCCTCCTTCTGGATATTCCTCAGGGACTGTAGTGTCCCAGGAGGCAAGGAAAGCTTTTTTATAGCTACTGTGGAGCTGAGAAATCTTTAACCAAGGCCATATGGAAGTTGGTAGAAGAGTTTGTACAGAATTGGTACTCCAGGCTCTCTGCCCTGTGGGTCATTCCTAAGTTTGTCCTTCCTTTTGAATTTGTACAGGTTCCTGCTTTGGTCTGAGCTGCCTCTGTTCATTTTGTCACATCTCAGTACTGTGCAGTCAAAATTCCTCTCTGTGCTTTCTTCCATCTTGTGCTTCACCATTTTCCTGCCTGCCTCGAGGTTCCCCTGCCTCACTGCACTGCTGGGCACCCAGCTTTCCCTGCTCTGCTTTGTCCATCACTCTGAAACTCCCCTCCCTGTCAGAGGAGTCTGAAACTCCCCTCCTTGTCAGAGGAGTTTGTCCGCTCACATTTGAGCACACACAGCTCGTGTTAAGCAGCGAATCAATCCTGCATTCCCTGTCCTAATGTGCCATGTGGGAAGCTCTCTGGAGCCCACAGTGAGGGTTACAGCTTCCCCCTTGACCCGTGAATTCGCTCCTGCTGTGGGGACTGAGCACTGGTCCCTCATCCCCGAAAGGAAGATTTCAGCCTCATTTTTCACTGGCAGTGACCAGAATGACCAATCTGCTGCCTGCTGAGGAGCGAAAGGTCAGGCCAAGTCCACTTTGTGGCTACTTGTTTTTCTCCACAGTGACCAATTTCAGGCAGTAATAGAAGCATCAATAATGTCTCTGTCTTCCCTGACTGCTTCGTTTCTTCTTTTTCTTTTTCCCTATTGACTGAAATATTGCAGCCTCCATTTGTTAGCTGGGCCCCTGCGAGGTAGGCTGAGGCACTCACTCACAGCCTGTGTCTTCCTCAGGTGCAGGATGTGAGGAGCTGAACTAGTTTGGGATTGTGGAAAGGGTGGCCACAGAAGGCAGCTTGTGATCTCCTTGGCTTAGCCTCTTGTGTGGCTGAGTTTTTGGTGCTCTGGGGAGTCGCCTGGCAGCTGAAATTGTTCTGTTGTGTTTGCATGCTGAGAAGTATGAAGGAAAGGACCCCTCAGACTTTCCTCAGACCAGGGGAAAAACCCTCTCCAAGGGCTGATCACTGTCCTGGTTCCTGCTGCCGGAGCTGCAGGTGAAGCTGAGAGCAAGGAGGAATGTTTAGGACAGGAGCTGTGTGTCACACATGTCCCCAGAACACCCCAGCAGTGTCCTTGCTCAGCTCCATGTACAGCACCATCCATCCAGTAGGAATTCTGTGGGAACCAAGTCTTCTTTCCATCGAGGTGGGGAAAAAAACCCCAAAGGCAACAACAATCACCAAAAATCCCAAACCACCAGAGAGCTTCATCAGAGGTCCTGCTTCTCCCTGAGGCTGGGTCAGGCCTACCAAGATCCCTCAGCCGGGAGCTTTGTTGAATTTCACAGCTCCCGTTTCTCAGGATAAGTTCAAGTTCAGCTGCACTGCTGCACCCCCGGCCTGGGACTCGTGGTTTTTGATTTTTGTCACCTCTGATCATTTCTCCTCGCACAGGCACAAGGAAGGGGAAGATGATACACGCGTTTTGGTTTCCACCAGGCAGATCCTGTGTTGTACAGAGTCAGATCCTCTTTCTTGCTGTTTTCCTGTAATTCTGCTTCCAATTTCTGCTTCCAATTTCTCATCCCCCACCTTGTAACTGCCCCCACAGCCATTCCCACCTCACCACAGACCCCGATGGCATCTAATTGTCATTGGGGTCACGTTTGGAGTGGGTGCAAAATGAGTTTCCTGCTTCTGTACTGACCTACTGCTCTGCAGACTCTCTATCCCATCAGAATCCTCCTCTGGAATACAGCTCCTTGCAAATGCTGATTGCGGTTGACAGCTAAAAACTTGATGGAATTTGGTGGTTTTAAACAAATCTGTTTCTGTGAGCACAGGCTTTTGACTGCAAGGGCTTTGTAGTTTAAAATTGCTGAAGTTAATTGATATTCAAGAGCGATTATTCAATGGTAATGCATTCATAAACAATGTCACTGCTCGTTTTAAAAATTAAAACATTAATTTAAATTAAACTGTAAACAAGGGAAAGATGTTGTGTGAGTAAGGACTGAGAAGGCCCTGCAGAACATTTGACTGGAGTGATGTTGTATTGTATCCATATGGGACATGTGCATTTTTAAATGAGGAGAGTCAAAACCATTTCAGGCTCTATTTTCTAGCTCTTCCCTTTCTTCTTTACTAAGAGAAGATACTCAGTGGTCACTGAATCTTCAGAAACCTCTGTCAATAATCTTCTCCATCAGACATCTCGTCTGACTGGGACATTTTACTGCCCGAGCTGGGATGTGATGGCCTTTCCACCCCATGTAATTCTTGCTGCGATTAAAGTCAACCCATTTGGGGCTGGAAAAAAACCCAAAACCCCTGCCTGTTTTCACAATATTACCTTATATCACTTCCAGCAGGAAAGGTTTCTTGGGTAGAGTGTGGCATTTGCTGAGACATTTCCCTGTCCTAATAAATCCCAGCTTTATAGATAGATGAGACAGGTTATAAGCCTGGGTCAATAAGGGAGGCTGCAGAAGTACACAGAGCAGTGAGTTAAAACTTGGGTGACCTGGCTCAGGATTCTGCACTACTACAGATCTCTCTAATCTTGAATAAGTCACCTCTTCTCTCCTGTTTTTTTCTGTAACTTGGGTCTGTCAACACTCTCTTGTGTCAGGGGATTTTCCGAGTATAAATACTCCAAAGTGTGGAGGCGCACAATGCAGGGGTAATGAGGGTCATCTAAATACCATACTTAGATAAGTAAGGATGATAATTTTCCATCTCCTTTATCCCTGCATGATAAAAATGTTTCCAGGCACCATTATATACAACACATGAGCGAGAAGCAGCAGGAGAGTAATTCCCTGTCCTCAGCTATTTCCTCCCTGTGGATGAGGTATATTTTTGGAGGGGGGTGGTTATTTTATCCCTGAGCCTTTTCTCTACACGTTGGTAAATAGGGTGCGTTTTGCACGAGTTTGTTCATCACGTCACCCCAGTACTTTAGCAAGTCAAATACATAAAGTTGTTTGTGGTGAGTGAGAATCCAATCTCCTCTCAGGGATTATTGACAATAGAAGAGGCAGAGTGATTTTAATCCTGTCCAGCACAGAGAATTCCCAGTAGTTTCAATGTTACTCTTTTGTTTTCCAGAAGTTTACCTTGGGTTCCCTGTGGATCACAGCAAGCTTGGTTTGGTGGAATCTGATCCCTGACATTTCTGCTAACACAGTCTCTCTATCAGATAGGAATCCTTTTTTTTTTTTTTTCCCTTATGAGTGCAAAGCAAGGGGACTGTTGCTTAAAATTAACAAGAAAACTTGAGATGTCTAAATCAGATTTCTTTATGTGGGAAAACATATTTATTATTTATTTGTAGGAAGAATATAAGAAGCAGAACTCTGAAGCTCTATCTTTAGCAGCAAACGACCAATTTTAAGTTGTGTCCTTTCATGCCTCAGTTTCTCAGTATTCAGAGAACCATAATTAATTTTTTAAGGCAAGATATGCCTTATCTATGCAGTTCTATATTCCATTATGCTTGGTATAACCATTAAATTATTTTTTTAAAGCAAATGATTTAAAACTGATAGTAAGAAATACTTTTCCTACACAGCACATAATTAACACGTGGCGCTCAATGCCACAGACGTTATTGAAGCCAAGAGCCTTGGAGGATTCACAAAAGGATTAGAGATTCGTATGAATAATGGGAAATTCTATTAGAGAAAATCAAAAATGTATGAGGGATGGAGGACGTCATGCTTTGGGGTTATAAAGCAGCTGCTGATTGAGGACAGAGACGTGCTGGGTGCACAGGACATCCTGGGATGGATTTCCACAGGGTGTCTTGGGCAGGACAGCACAGCTGGGCTGCGAAGGGGTTGCTGGGCTGCCTGAACCTCTGCCCTCTTTCAGTGAGCCTGCTCCTGACTAAAGGTAACAATAGAAATAAACCCCAGAGCCAGCTATGGATGAGCCATCACGGTCTGGCAGCCCGTGGCACAGTGGAACTGGGACTCTTGGTATTGCTTCCAACTGTTCCTGACTTTCCAGCTGTGTGGGGAGGTCTCAGGGGCACCACAAGCTCCCAGTGCAGGGGGGTGTCCCAGGCACCTTGGGAGAGTTCCAGCACGCAATCCCATCTTCCCCCTGTGTAACCCCACAAAAACCCCACAGCTAAAACCCTCAGAGGTGAATCACACCTGGTTGTTGGTTTGAAGCTATTCCTGTCCAGGTGAATCACACCTGGTTGTTGGTTTGAAGCTATTCCTGTCCAGGTGAATCACACCTGGTTGTTGGTTTGAAGCTATTCCTGTCCAGGTGAATCACACCTGGTTGTTGGTTTGAAGCTATTCCTGTCCAGGTGAATCACACCTGGTTGTTGGTTTGAAGCTATTCCTGTCCAGGTGAATCACACCTGGTTGTTGGTTTGAAGCTATTCCTGTCCAGGTGAATCACACCTGGTTGCTCTGTGGGTTTGAAGCCATTCCTGTCCAGTCTCCACCTGCTTCCTTATCCAGAACCTCCCACACACACCTTTGCAGAAGTCTTGGAGCCGTTTAGCAAACACCTCAGGTAGCTGACCATGTTTGCAGCTCCTGAGCAAGCAATTATAGTTCACCCAACCAAAGGCTTTCATTTGATCCAGCCTCAATTAGCAGAGAAGGCATTGCCACAGCTGCCCACAAGTTCAGCAGTGTCCACAATTCCACCCAGGTTATTGCTGTGTTTCTGCAGCCTTTGATAGACTGAGATTGATTACAAGGAATAAGAAAAAAGAGTGACCTTCCTTGGACTTTTCCAGTGGTATTTCCGATAGTATTTTATAATCACTGTTTAAGGGAGAAATTGCTCTCTGGTTATTAATGTAAAAATTATCACCTTCTTTGACTAATAAAATCAATAGAGGCTCCTATCCTTTGAAAAGGCCAGAAACCTTCTCTCTCTTCATAATTAAACATTTCAACCTAATCTGGAGCAATAATAACCTTCAAAGTTTTATAAAATTCCTAATAATAATATCTTACTGAACACCTTTCTGCTCAGCAGGTTTCACAAATTGCAGCATCTTTATTCATGGCTGGACTGGGATATGCATGTAAGGCTTTAAGGAGGTTTTTTTGTGGAGTTTCATCATCAGAGGTAAACAAATCCCTGTAGGATGTCTGAACGGTGCATTACTGGCACAATTAACGGGCTGTTGTTTCTGCGTTTGCTGTGTGGCAGACAGAAGATGTAATTTTTAATTGCTGCTGCCTGTGGTAGGGCATTTGCACTCACTCAGAGACCTCTAAGGGAATGTGGAATGGGTTGGGTGCGAAGGGAATTTACAGCTCCTCTAGTTCCAACCCCTGCCATGGGCAGGGACATCTTCCACTGTCCTAGGTTGCTCCAAGCCCCATCCAACCTGGCCTTGGACACTTCCAGGGATCCAGGGGCAGCCACAGCTTCTCTGGGCACCCTGTGCCAGGGCCTCACCACCCTCACAGCAAAGAATTTTTTCCTGTTATCTCATCCAAACCTACTCTTTGTCACTTTGAAGCCATTCTCCCTTGTCCTGTCACTCCAGGCTCTGTAAACAGTCTCTCTCCATCTTTCTTTAGGCTCTCTTCAGGTACTGGAAGACCACAGTGAGGTCATCCCAGAGCCTTCTCTTCTCCAGGCTGAGCAGTCCCAATTCCCTCAGCCTTTCCTCTCAGCAGAGCTGCTTCATCCCTCTGATAAACTTTGTGTCCTCCTCTGGACTCACTCCAACACGTCCTTCCTGTGCTGGGGACCCCAGAAAGGATCAGACTGTTGCAGATAGTGACCATTTAGAGCTAACTTCTATTAAAAACCATATTTTTTCAAAATGTTTTATTTTTTTATATGTGTGTTAGAACATAGTGGGCAGAAGTACTTTTTGATGTGCCCTGTTCCAGCAGGGTTAGCTGTGGATTTTGAGGGTCGATGGTGAGTCAGTGAGGGTGTGAGCACCAAATATCTCTTCAGCCCAGCTGGAGTGTCAGTGTTCACTCACACAGCGGTGGAAGGGGGATCAGAATTCCTAATCTCACATGGAGAGATACTGCTCCTGCCTCTATAGTTCCTCCTGCCCTTTCCTGGAGTTCCATTTATCAGGATTACTCGCTCCTCAGACAAGTTATCTCTGTCAGGCTTGAATGGCTGCTCTCCCGGGCACCGAGAGCCATCCCAGCTAATTAACTATCATCCTACATTTGATGATGACGAGCGTCCACTGAGAACCTTCCATCCCAGTGGATCTCTTGGATATTTCCACATATTAAACAAACCTGCCTGTGCCAAGCCCAGGGATTTCCTCCTCACAAATGAGTGGCAACCAGTTTGGAGCCGAGTCACTCGGCAGTGCAGCAGCAGGCAGGGGAGCTGTGCTCCAGTCCATGGCAAGGGGAAGCAGCGCCCTTATGGAATGATTAACTTGTCTCTGTCTCTGCAGAGGTTTTATTTCACATGTAGCTGCCACCAGGAGTCCTGTAACAGAGCAGGAAATACAGTTTAGGGATCCCCTCTCAGCAGTGCCCATGTCTAGAATTCCTGCAGGTATCATAGGTGTGTGTGTCAACTTCAAATTAGGCAATCATGACTCAAAATTCACCATTTTGACCTAAGCTAACCCTTTCCTAGGCATAAACATTTCCAAACATGGGTGTATTCTTATAAAGAATGTCCTTTCAGTGCCTGTCCTTGAAACCTCTTAGGCAATCCCAAGGGGTGACTGAGCTAATGCTGGATTTTTTTTATCCATATTTAAGCCATTTCAATGAGGGACCTTAACCAATGTTCTGTGTTGTATGGACAAGTCCTCTGACTCCTTTAGGCATCTGGGAAACACCAAATTTGTTTGGGGCAAATCTTATCTCCAGAAGTTCCAGGTATTCTGTTTTGTTTGGAGATGGCTTGGCTCTGCCTTTCAGCAACGTCCCCAAATCCTGTAACAACTGAAATGCACATCTACAATTAGAAGAAAAAATGAAAATCCCCGAAGCCTTTGTGCCCCCTCCCTTCCTCCCTCTGTGGGTGAAGATAATAATTTGTGCACAGTATCAATAGATGAAAGAGCTGCCTAAACACTGAGTGCTGTGGTGAGCAGGACTCGGGGGTGTCAGTCTGTGCACCCCACTGAAGGGGATGGAGCTGTGCTGATTCCTACCCGCTGTGGGCTCAGGCCCTTTTGTGTTTATTCCTGTTATCATCTGAACCTGAGTTGCAGCTCTCACCTATGTTTACTCATCACTGACCTTATCACATCCCCTTTCATTTGCTTCCTAGCTCAACAATTTACATTTCACCCTCTTGGAGCTTTTTTTTTTTGGATGAGGCTCCTTTCATCTCTCATCATAATGTTCAATAATGACATTTCCATTTGCTTTCCTTTTCATGAGGCTTCTTTTTGAAAACAGGATCTGACCTCTCTCTTTGTATTCTCCCATCAGCCAAGAATAACATTGTGCATGAATTTAATTGACTTATTACATCTTTACAGACCGTGGGTCCTTTCGGTTTGTGTGTGTTCTGTATGTTTGTTTGTTAATTTCTGGGTCTTTGAGAAGTAGATTATGCAATTTCCAGAGCTTATTTCCAATTACTATTGAATCTTTCAATTGAGCTGAATTTCATTGTGAGATGGAAAATAGAACGAACTGAAAACTCAACTGAAAACATGTCAGTATTGTTGATACATGTGTTAGTGCTATTAGAGAATTTATCAGCTTATTTTCTCTTCTGGGGCTGAGTAGGGAGGGGAAACATCAAATAAACAAAAGCAAGTAGAGGTTTTTTCCTTTCACTGAAGGAAATGTGTGTATTACACTGAATGAAACCTTATTTGCCCTGTTTTGATGAACAGGAAACTCACCTCATCCTATTCTTCAGTCCCCAGATGCAATGAAAAATTTCTCATTTCAAGAAATCTCCAGCATCACTTTTATTTAACAACCTCCTGATCTGGTGCAAACTGGCCCTCACTATTGATCCAGAGGGAATGACATTGATTTTGCCTGCAGAGAATCTGGCCCATTATGACAAAAAGTGACATTGGTGCTGCTGGCACCTTGTGGCTCATGCCAGCAGGGTGCTGCTGTGACCCACAACAGCACAAGGAAAGGACCAGGGGTTACAAAACCTATTTTAAATGTTTAGGTTGCATAAATAAACGTTACTTTATTGCTGGGATCATGGCAAGATGCAGAATTTCCTGGGAAGCAGGGTACGGTGGAGAGCTGAGCAGACTGCAGTCCCTCTCTCGTGGTACTGCCCGTGCTGTGCCCCCAGAGCAGGGGACGTGCAACCACTGTGCCTCGTGTCTTTTTCTCTGATATTCCAGCACTTCCTGCATTTTATGTGCCTTTTTGAGCATTTCTAAGCACTAAACTAGCATTCTATAGAGGTAATCTCAATGACTGCAAGATCCCATTCCTGACTGGAAATGTGGAGTTTGGCTCATTTTCCCTGTGTATTTTACTTAACACTTATGAAACCCTGGCTTTCATTTGTCATCACAGAATCCTTATCTCGGGAGTGTTCTGTGATTCTCTACACTCAGGTTCAGGTTTGACTGTGCTCAGTTATTTTGTGTCTTCCACAAACTTAATCTCCTTTCTATGAACCCTCTTTTCCAGCCCATTTATGAGTATATTGAATATGTTTATTCCGGGCTTTGTAGGTAATTTAACAAGAAAACTTTTCTCATCCCATGAGCTCAGAATTGCTTTAAGAGCTTTGGGATATTACCATGAGAGGTTTGCTTTGTTTTTTAATTTCTGAGCACTGTATTGACTAAATCATTCTTATTGATATATTCCTTAATCACTTAGAAGAGCCTGGAATGATTTGTGAGCGATGACTTCACTCCACAGCTGCTGTATTGACTCTTCCCAAAGAATGATGTGCTGCCCATGGGTTCTCTAATTCTGTTTGCTTTAGTTTCTAATAATTTGACCTGGTGCAGCAATCAGAGCCAGTGATTGGGGCTCCAGAGAGTGGGGGGTTTTTTAAGGCTGGAGTTATATTTGCCAATTTTCCTTCTGGTGTGCAGATTTCTTTCCACTGAGGTCGGGAGGTGGCCGGCACAACTCTGCGTGATGCCAGCCAAGGAAGGATCAACATGGACTGGAATCTCTTTATGTGAGCCTTTGAAATCTCCCATTTGTCACAATCTACTTTCCCTTCATCCCTGTTTTCAGGTTTTGGGGACAACCTTTCCAATCTCTGTATGGGGCTCTGTCACTGGGCCAGGTAAAAGTTGCATTTACGGAGTCTGAGCACGTTGGGATCATGTAAGGCTTTTTAAGGACAAGGTTTTTCCTGACAACCTGGAGCCTGAACAGGCAATACTTGTGCTTGAGGCTTCCTTCTGATGGGAAGAGAAGCAGAGCTGTGAGCAGCAGGAGGTATAAGGGTCCTTCAAATCACAGAGCTGCTTCAGTCCCTCTCCTTCCTGAATCATTTGTCCAGCAAACTCAAGAACCAAACAATCGTCGATTATCCTCCAGCTGAAGAGGATTTTACCTTCAGCTGGTATAAATCAGAACAACTCCAGCAAAGTTTTTTTTTTTTTTCCTGAGCTAAGGATCTGGTCACTTTCACACAGTCCAGTTATATCTGTGGATCAATACAAAAAAAATTGAAATAATATTTTTTTTAAAGTGACAGAAATCCCACAGCTCTGTCAAAAAAGCTTTGTAAAATTCTAGCAATCCCAGCCAGCCTTAAACTTGTGCTGTCCATCTGTCCTTAGGAGAGCTTTGTGTGGTTTTGATTGCTGGGTTTGTTTTGAGACTGCTTTCCTCAATACCAGGTGGATCAAGGCGTGGTACAAACCCAAGCCAGAGCATGGCCAGTTCAAATGGCCATGATGATTTCCATGTCAGTAAAACTCTCACTTCTGACATTAACTGAAGAACAAGTCTCTTGGCAGAGAGGTGAAAACTGGCCCCACTCTTGTGCATCTGCTGGTTTGGTGGATGGATTGGGGACTGCTGCCTGCAGAGCTGTCCTGCCCCTTTTCACCAGCATTTATTTCACTTCCAGCATTATATAAGCCTTTATTTTCTTAATATATTATACAGCCCTTAAATGAGAAGCCAAGCCCTGCAAAATTGCTTTTCCCTACAGGCCAGGATGGGCCTCACCAGTCCTTCCTGCCCAGCTCTGCTTCTCTCCCAGCTGCTTTAAAGTCTCATCACTCCTGAGTGGGGAGCCTTAAATATTTCCAGTGACATTTCCTTGGCCTCTGGTGATTTAATATTATTAACCTGGTGTGTTATTAAAGTGACAGGAGATGTCTCCCCTCCGCAGGTATATTTTCCTGAAAACTCATTTGAATTTTTATTACTTTATTTTGAGGGGCAGCTGGTGAAGCACAGAAGGGGCAGGGAGGGCACAGGAGGAAAATGCACCTGGTTTGGGGGATGGAGATCTCCTCTGTACATATATTACAGGTTCTGGTATAGTTTATTCCACCTGAGTTTACTTCAGATTTAAGTGTATTCCTTAGTTGGAGCAATCAAACTAGAGTATTTGCAAGAAAAATGTCTCTTTCCAGGGACTGCAGCCCATTTCAAAGGCATAACCTGGGCAAAAATGGGCTTTTATGTCCTTTGCAAACCCCACGAATTTAATGCTTTACCCACGTCTCAGTCCGAGTCTGCTTAAGTTTCACCTTTCAGTTGTTACTGTAGGGAAAATCTACTGTGCAGAGTGAAAAATCTATAAACTTAGGACAGTGGAGAAATAAAACCAGATTTTTAGCCAGCATAAATCAGTGGCACAAAAATCATTGGAATGGAGCTGTAGTAGTTCCCTCTTGCTCTACTCGGAGTTCACAGGGCTTGGTTTGCACAAGTATGAAGGGGAACTGATTTCAACCACGCAGAAAAGAAAAAGTAGCTCCACCATGAGATCCCTGTTAAAAGAAGGTCCAGAAATTTTCAGCATGTTTTGAAATCCGTTAGTTATAAAACGGTTTTTTTGGTTCTAGAAGTGAAGAGAAGATGAGATCCTTTCTAGCCACTCATCCAGAAAAGGCAGGTTATTGGATCTCCATCAACTACTGACACTGTTAGAACTTAATTTTGTCATGCTTTTTTCCTGTCTTTCCATGCCTTGTCCAATCTGTCATGGATAATTTTTAAGGAAATTTGAGCAAACTCCAACATCTCCAAATTGTTCATGGAACAGCTCCTTTGTGTTCTCTAACAGGTATTTGGTTCAGTACTTTGCTCCAAGCCCATCTCTTTGCTTTGTTCATTAAATGATGTCCCTCTGAAAGGTTATTTGAAGATATTTCCTTTGTCTCTGGCTTATCAGCCCCTTTCCCTCTGCCTGTCTCGGCAGCAGCACGTTGGTGTTTTAGACAGCTCACTGAAAACTTTGCAAGGTAAGAAACGATATCCAATCCTGCCAGGGCCTCATTCTTAACCAAGGTATTCATGACTTTTCTGTCAGCCTTTAAAACTGGTTTTGCAACAAAACCCTCCCATTCAGGTTTATTTTTACTTTTACCCTCTATATAATCTTCAAAATCACTTTAGAAAAATACTGTATCAAAAGCTGATATTAAACTCTCGAGTGCCTGGCAAATGATTCAAAGCAATGGCTCACACTGGGGTAAACCCCAGAGATTTCTTTTGTAAAGTTCCACCCACATAATCTCTTAGAGGTAGATTTTTAGAGCTTACTATTTACTTTAGTCTGGAGACATTTTCTTGCTTTTATGGCTTATCTACTTGCTGTCCACCAGTCCTTTTAGATAGGAACGTTGCTATTTTCCCACTGTTTAATCTTTTTCTCTTGCTTAGCAGTTGCCTTTGCTGTCACCCACCCCATGCACAGGCAAGGCACGAGCAACTCACCTGCTCTGTGGCTGATGGCTGGAGCAAGGGCTGGGGTGCAACCTGGGAGGGAAGGAAAACTGTGCTGGGAAAGGCAGGATGGGCAAGGCTTGATTCAAACTGAGAGTAAACTTAGATTAGAGATTAAAAACAATTGTTCCCTGGGAGGGTGGGGAGGCCCTGGCACAGGGTGCCCATGGAAGCTGTGGCTGCCCCTGGATCCCTGGCAGTGTCCAAGGCCAGGCTGGACGGGGCTTGGAGCAGCCTGGGATAGTGGAAGGTGTCCCTGCCCATGGCAGGGGGTGGGACTGGATGAGCTTTAAGGTCCCTTCCAACCCAGGCCATTCAATGATGCCTGTGGGGTCATAGAATAGTAGGATGGTCTGCTGAAGTCCTTCTGCTAAAGTGCCACTGGATCACTGAAATCTCCTTTAACTATGTTGTAACATTCTGGCTTTGAAAGGATGGCTGGTAGAAGTTTCCCTCTGGGATCTGTGTCATCCTCCCTGTCTGTCCTCTCTCTGGCAGGGACTGAGTTGCTCCTCTCCCAAGCCTCCATGGGAAGGAGGGCTCCAGCATTCACTTGTCCTCTCTGGCCTGCAGCAAACACTTCTCTATAATTCATGGGGTATCTGGAGTGAAGCAAATGCCATGTGGAGCCCATAGAGGAGCTGCAGCTGAACATCTGGATGGTTTGACATGCAGGAACAAGCACAGGTTTTACAAACCTCACAACCCCAAATTTCTGTTGCAGAGTTCTGCTCAAAAACAAATCCTGTCGAGGGGCTAGGGAGGGAGCAACACCAGGAGGTTGTGGAAGTGTGGTGGGATATTTTCCACAGCATTTATGTAACAGACATTGCAGACCTCTGGACCCACATGGGAAAGTTTTAGCACCTATCTA
Organism: Orthonyx spaldingii; assembly: GCA_013397795.1. NCBI lineage: Eukaryota > Metazoa > Chordata > Aves > Passeriformes > Orthonychidae > Orthonyx > Orthonyx spaldingii. The sequence continues at coordinate 923,128 of VZTJ01006208.1, read as the reverse complement.
CGGTGAACTAAAATGTAAAGCCCCCGTACCCTTCCACCTGGAATAAGGTTTTTATTCCCCATGAAAAGCCATGATGGTGTCTTCCTCCTGCACCAGTTTCTCCTGACTTATGCACAACCTCCATGTCACTGCAGGGTGTTATCAATTATTATTTCCGACTCAAGGCTTCTCAGTCCTCACCACCTCATAGCATGACTTGGTCCACAGCTCTCCAGAAAAGAGACAGAAGAGGGAGTGTTTAAATTTATTGTTTTGTTTTGTTTGTGTTTAAGGAGAGGTTACAAAGTGCTTTGTGGTCTGTTTTTTTCCCAATTTGATTTAAACTCCTTTTCTAGTGAAAACCCTGACATTAAAACAGAGGTCAGTTTCTAACAGAGTAAATAATATCCATTAGGTGTTTACATCTTTAAAAATACTCTACATTTAAATGAATCCTTTGTGATGCACTGAAAAAAAGCCTTTGTTGGTAAAGTCTCATTTATTTTTAATGCCAAGACCCTAAAAAGCCAGACTTTGAACGGAGCATAGGGCTGAGTGGAAGTAAAATGATATGTGTTCTTTCTGAATCAGTCAGATGCAAACATCAAGAAATCCCACAGCCAGTTCCAAAGAGAGCTGCACTGTTCCGTGCCACATGCTCTCCAGGAAGCACTTTTGTTCAGTTTATATTTTCCTGTATTTCCTGGGCTGTGAGCGTGGGTGGTCATGAGCCCAACCTGGTGGTCCACAGGCCCTGCTGGAAGCCCCTTTTCATCCTCTGTGATTTTCCTCAGACCAGCAGCTCTGTGAGAGGGAATCACCTCTGGGGACTGGGATAGATCCTACAGAGACTCCCCAGCCATGGGGGCCCTCACACTCCTGGGTGAGGGATTATTTTCCTGCTGGGTATCCCTGAGTCACCCTTTGGGTGAAGAGCTGTGACCTTCTGGTCCCTGCACAGAGAGGCCTCCCCTGTTTGGTGGGTGCAGCTTTGGGACACGGTTCTTGTTCCTGTATTAACGACATCCCCAACATTCACCAGACCTGGAACCCTCCCATGTCACTGGCTGTGGTCACTGCACTGTTTGTGAGCTCAGGCCACTGGTTTGGTTGTGACTTCCTTGATCTGTGTGAAGCTGTTTCCGTGTACCTCGGTGACAGTGAGTGTCTGCCGAGCAATCCTTTCCCTGCCACGCAGAGGGAATTACTTCTCACCCCGTATCTCGCTCAGATACACAAACAACCTGCACACAGTTCAGCCACAGGGAATGTGCATCCCCTTCCTGCTGATTTTGCACCCGGGCTCCTTCCAGAGGCACGCAGTAAATGCAGGATTTCCATCTTCTTGTGGCTCTCCCACAGCTTATTCCCAGCCCTGACCACAGACAAGCTGTTCCCACCCTCACCACTCCATTCTGGACACACTTTGCCTACCAAGCCTTTATCCAGCAAGGATGTTCACACACCCAGGTGCTGATTGCCTCCACCATCCCAGAGAACCTCCTGTATCCTGATTTCTCCCAGGTGCAGTCTCCCCACTTGTATCAGTGCCACCCACTGCTTCAAGCACAGCACCTGCAACCTCCCAGCCACACTTTCCTGCCTCCCCTGCTTCCCTCCACCTACTCCTCCAGCCTCCCAGCCGTCCCTGTGGCCCGTTAAAGGGATTTTGGTGTCCAAGTGATGCTCCACTCCCTTGCCAACCCTGCTGCTGTTACATAAGGCTGGGTGCTGGGTGCCTGAGCCATCCCTGAGCACATAATGGATGTTACATTTGCCTACGCTTACTGTACTTCCAGTCTCTACATCAGTGCTTTGTAAAGCCCTTTGGGATACTGGGAATGTGAAAGACACTATAAAAAACCCAAAGCCTATTCTATTCTAGAACAGTGCTTTTAAGTCCTTTTATCACAGAATGAGGCAAGGGTTGAATTGAGCCCAGAAATAGCAATTTAAAGTTTTCATGAAAGACTAGAACAGTGTATGTTTGGTATATTTTAACATAATCTGAGAACACTAAGTGCACTAAAAGCATTCCGCTTATTTGTGGGTGGGGAACTGGAGAGGAGGGGGAGAAATGTAAGTGCTTGTTGTTCTTTGGGAGTTTGTTTGTTACAGAATCTGACAGAGATCTACCAGGAGGACAAAAGGGAGCGGTAGACAAACGCCCTCAGAAAGGTCTCTGATTGTGTGGATTCTAGAAGGTAGTGGCCTGCTCCTGCTGTTTGAGTGTGGAGAGTTATTTGGGATGTGATCTGGAAGGATATAAAGGAGAAGGCTCTGAGTTACCATAACCTATGCCAGAGTTAGAAGGTTCTGAGTTAAACACAGTCATTGGTAGGATTGGCAAAGACGTGGCTGTCTGCAGGTGCCAGGGGTTTAACCAGGGCGTGGGGGTCTAAGGGCAGCCAGTAGAAGATGGCACTGGGAAAACAAGAGCAGGCATCAGCCAATTCAGGATTCAGGCAGTTGCCTCCAGCAGCACACGGGACATTGCAGTGGGATCCAGGAGAAAGAAGGAAAGGGGATCTGGAGTGTCAGGATTTTGTGTCCCAGCCCATTCCATATCTCCTCATTGGCCATCTCAGGTCAGCTCTGCACCAGAACAGCCCCCACCACGGCTGGATATTTAATTAAATGGACCTGTCAGACAAATCCAACCCAGTCTGGAAGCACCTAGAAGTACCCTCTCGTGCTGCTTCCTCACACTTTGCTGCATTGACACATTTTGGCAAGAGTGAGTGTATATTGTTATTAATTTGGGGGTCTTTCCTAGAGGTATTTCATAGTACCCACGGCAAATATGCTCGTACATCGAAATTTCCCAAGGAGAAAATGCTTGTGCTAAAGCCCCATTAATTAGTTCTTGCTGAACTCGCCAAGTTTAGTCTGTTTTTAATCTGTTTAGTCTATTTTCTATTAGTGTAGCTCTGACTTTTAGAATCAAAACATTTTATGATACTGAGTCAGAGGCTTTGCTGAAGCCAAGCCCATCAATGTGATTATCAGTCCAACTTGGAATCTCCCCAAATAATTAAATCAGGCTTATTTGATAAAACCTATTTTCCATAAAATCATGTTGACAGTCATTAATTCTATTCCCATCCCTTAATTCTTTATTAATTGGTTCCTCTATTAGCTCTTCCATTATTTTCACTGCATTTATGTCAGGATAAATTAGCAATCCAAAGTAACGTGTAATCCCATATAGAGAGTTTTATTTTTAATGTCACATTGTTATCAGACCATCCTGTTACCTGTAACTCTCATATTATTTATGACTTTTATTTATATTTATGGGTTAGATATCTTCCAAACTGTCTCTTGATTTTGATTTAAAGTACCCAGGCTGGTCTATAATAGCTGTTGTTCATCTACTGGTGAACTTAAATGACCTCTTCACCTTCTTGCCATCAGCAGTTCTCAGTTCAAAGGTTGTGTCCCAGCAAAATTAACTTCTCAGCTGGTTGTTTACCAAAGTCTTTCAGCAGATTTATCCTCTCTCTGTGGAGATCTCCATGTCTTGTAAGCCTGGCCTTCTCTTCCTTCTCTTCCTTTTTCATTCTGCACTTCTTTAAATGACTTTCTTTTTCAGTTAGTGCACTTTTTTTTTTCAACTTCTCTTTATCAACTTTGCTTGTCAGCCCCTGTGCAGGGGAGGGAGGCTGTGATCATCCACAGCCCTGTTTTACACTCCTGGAGAACTGGATGCGCTAGGGAGGAGCAGCAGCTCATGTATTTCCAGGACTGAACTTAGCATTTGGGAATTCTTCCCTCTGGAAGAGGTCCTACCCCTGCAGTCAGAGGGGGTCCTCACACACAGAGCTGCTTGAGAACAGATTTTTGATAGAATTTTGATGCCTTTTATCTTCCAGATCTCGACTGTAATGGACACAACTCTTCTTGTGCCTCACTTCCTCCTCACACTCTGTGCACATCAGCTGCCTTGATTTATTTCTAAACCTAGACACAAAAACAATCTGAAACCTCCTCAGGTCCTCTTGCTTTTCCAAAAACCATCAGCTTTATTTTTCTGCTGGAGATGTTATTTTTGTCTCAGAGATAAAAGAGAAGGGGTAATAGTTCTCCCCTCCTACAGCAAACAACCTGTTGGGAAATTCTGGGATTCCAGAGGACTACACCAGCTCGTAAGTCCTGTGAGGAGCAGCTGGGAAACTGGAGCTGTTCAGCCTGGAGCAAAGGAGGCTCAGGGGAGACCTTCTCACTCCACAATGCCCTGACAGGAGGGTGGAGTCAGGTGAGGATTGGTCTCTTTTTCCAGTTGACAAGTGAGGGGGCATTGAGGACATTGTCTCAAGCTGTGCCAGGGGAGGTTTGGGTTGGACATCAGGAGGAATTTCCTCACTAAAAGGGTGGTCAGGCATTGGCAGGGGCTGCCCAGGAAGGTTTGGAGTCCCCACCCCTGGAGGTGTCCAAGGAAGGCCTGGAGGTGGCACTCAGAGCTCTGGGCTGGGGACAAGGTGGGGATCGGTCAAAGGCTGGACTCGATGGTTTTGGGGGCCTTTTGGAAACTCGGTGATTCTGTGATTCATACTTCAAATTAGAAATCAACCTGAAGTTCACTTCAGGTATCCTCTAAAACCTTTCCTCAGAGCCATCTCTTTACACTGCAGTTTACAAACTGATATTGAATAGAATTCCCTTTTTTCCATTGTTATTAACAATTTGTCATCTCTGCTTTGCCATCCCTGGCTGATGTATATTGGAACAAGCTGGTACTTTTGTTAGGGTTTGCTTTATCCATGACATACTTTAAAAACCCTCTTTATTTTCCTTGGCTCTGCCAAAGATGGATTTCCCCCTGATGTATTTTGTCTGTATTAAAACATGTTCTGTTTAAAAGGGCCAATAGGCAGTTAATTTCAGATGTGGGTTCCTGCTTTCATGTAACAGTAATCATCATCATCATAAAAATACGGGGAAATAGCACTTATGTATTTTTATTTCCCTTGTCACTGCAGGTCTCTGTACAATATTGTTCAATCCTATTATCTTGGTTAATTTTTAATGCCACAAGCATTGGAGTTTCTACCGTTCCTCCACAGTGATATGTCCAGAGTCTAATAATACTCCTTTTCCATTTCTTTCCCCTAATCATGACCTTACATTTTTACTCCAGTGAAGTTTTACCACATCTACACTGCTGTAATTGAGGGCAATACTTGGCCCTTTGACATCAATGGAATTATAGTAGAGATGAATCTATTCCACTCAGAGCATAGAATCTTGCCTTGTAAATCAATCCCTCCAGTCCCTAAATCATCTCTGAAGATGTTCTTTGAGTTCCCTCCAAGTTGTCAATACATTGTTGATGCCGAGATACTCAGAACTGACTGAATGTTTGTCTCATTGAGCCCAGAGGGAGAAAAAAAAATGACCTCACTTGACAAGAATTTATATATATCCTAAATAACCCTGTTCTCCTGTTATTTGCTGCCGTATTAACCTGATGTGCTAATGTGTGATTTATTCTTATCCTCTCTGAATAATTCACTTCCTGAATAGCTGCAATTCAGGTGGTTTGTATTGGTTCATGTTGTTGTGCAGCTGAGCTGGTGCTGCCTCTCCTGATTTCAGGCTGACCAGCTGCTTTACTATTTTTGCACTTGGGCTTTTTGCTGATTTTTCACCTTAGACAAATAACCTTTCCTTTTTGGTTTCACCTCCAAAACGAAGCTAATGATGTGGCCAGGCTGCATTTCCAATTATGGCTTAGAATGTTTGCATTTTTAGAGGATGTTTGGGCCTCCCCATGGGAAGTATTTTGACTCTAGTTACTTCCCAGCACTCTCAGAGCCAATCCAAAGTTTATTTAAGTATATAATGACAGTTTAATTGATCTGGTCTTTCAGTGCCTTTGTCACCATGTTCCTCTCCCCTTGTGGGCACATGAGACATTGGTTGGGACAGAGTTAATTTTCTTTTTCATAGCTGGGCCAGTGCTGCATTTTGGATACAATATGAGAAGAATATTGATAACAAACTGATGGTTTGGTTGCTGTTGATTCCCTAAATCCAGGACTGTCCAGCATTTCATGCTCTGCCAAGAAGTTGGGAGGGAGAATGGCCAGGACAGCTGACTTAGACTCTCCAAAGGGACATTCCACACCACAGAGCTTCTTGTCCAGTAGAGAAACGGAGGGGATTTGGCTGGAAGGGGCTGATACTGCTCAGGGATGGGGTGGGCATTGGGCAGGGCTGGTGAGCAGTTGTGTTGTGCTGCACTTGTTTTTCTTGGGTTTTAATCCTCTCTTTCCCTTTTTCATTATTATTAGTAGTAGTACTGTTATAATCTTTTGCTTTGTTTCAATTATTAAACTGCTCTTATCTTAACCCACAAGTTATTTTTTTTTTTCCAATTCTCCCCATCCCACTGTGGTAGGAGGGGATGGAGTGAGCACTCCGTGGCATTTTGTTGCCAGCTGGGATGAAACCAGGACAAGGGCCAAATCCTTGTGGTGTAAATCAGCACCCATCTTTTAACACTGCTGAGGAACTGCCTGGCTCAAAGACTCCTTAGCTGCAAGCCTGGTTTAAAGGGTGAGATTATTTATTTTCACAATTTTTTCTCTCTATTATTTTAACGTTTCCATGATTTCCCCATGTTTTCCATCCTACTTGAAAGCCTTGCTTGGATAAGCCCAGCCCCAGACTGTCTCTCCTTGGCTGGCTAAGTCAGACAGTTTTATTTCTGCTACTCGTGGTCTTTTTTTGAGCTGAGTGCCAGAAAGCACTGAGGTGAGCAGGGTGGATGGGCTGGGAAGAGGGAGTGGTGAAATAGACAAAAATTCTGGGACTTCTCTTTGAACGAGCAGTGATGAAGGTTAAGCCGGAGCCAGCTGGCCCTGCTGGCTGACACTGCTCATAGCCAGAACCTTTATCAAGTGTCAGCAGAGACGTGTGACATTTATCACCGTGGAAAGCCGGATGCTGCTGCACTGACAGAGTTATTCAGCACACGCCACCTCCGCTGCACCGCGCTCCCTTAATGACACCATTTCTCCCTGAGACCAGGACAGCTCTTCCTCCTTCTCATCCCTGCTTCTCCCTCAGCTTCCTTTTGATACCTTTCCCTTCATACATTTTCTTTCCTTTTTTTTTTTCTCTCGTATTTTCTTTGCCGTTCGCCTGTCATTCCATCCATTTTCCTTTCGTGCTTCTTTTTTCTGCTCCTTTCCAGCACTTCACCCCTTTCCTCTGCCTTTGCTCCCATTTTTTCTCTGCCCACACAGCCCAGGACAGCCCCGCCAAACCCCACACCCTCAGGCCTGCCATGGTGTGACTGCAAAAAAACAACTTCCAACTTGGGCTTATAAAATATTGCAGATCACTTCGGGTCACAGGGAAGTTACCTGCCAGCTGCTGCTGGTGAAATTCCTGCTAAAAGGCTGGAATTGCTTCATGAGCAGAGTTAAACCCTTTTCCAGGTCCATCAGGGCCGGGAGCGGAGCGTGCGGACGCAGCGCTGGCTGCACCGAGCTGCTCAATGGCAACAAAAGAGACGTGAGGCGCTGCAATTAAGTGATTATGCAAATCTGAACAGGGATTTTGTTTTAAAGTATTTTCCAGCATGAACATGATGTGATTGCAGGAGACATGTGAGCCATCCCCACAGCCGGGAGCAGGGCCGGCCTGCCCCTATGGAATGCACACCTGGGAATAAGTGAGCCAGTCACTGGATGTCACCATTGAGCTGCAGAAATGTGGCTTCGAGTTCATTATTCATCTGCTTTTAAAAGCAGTGAGTTTTTAAGGAAAGCCTCTGTCCCTGGCAGCCCTTGGGTGAGTCAGCACCTTGCTGGGGCCTGGACCTTTTGCTGGGACTCAGCACTGGTGTCTTGTCCTTGAGTAGGTGGAGTGAAAAAGCTCATCCTGAAAGGGAACAGAGGAACCAGGGACCACTCTGGATTTTGTGAGCTGAGTTTGAAGGTGGTTGGGTGAACGTCTGGAGAACACAATGACTCAGAGCCCCACAGAACTGTTCCCATCTCTGCAGCACTTACACAACGCTTGGGGTGCTGTGGGAAGGTGGAGGCTCCACTAATGAAACTCTCATGGAAATCGTATTCTGGTGAGACCCCACCTGCAGAGCTGCATCCAGCTCTGGGCTCCCCAGCATGGGAAGGACATGGAGCTGTTGGGGCAGGTCCAGAGGAGGTCACCAAGTTGATCAGAGGGGTAAAACAGCTCTGCTGTGAGGAAAGGCTGGGAGAGTTGGGAATGTTCAGCCTGGAGAAGAGAAGGTTCCCAGGTGACCTCATTGTGACCTTCCAGATCTTGAAGGGGTGACAAGAGGGATGGAGAGAGACTCTTTACAAGGGCCTGGAGTGACAGGACAAGGGGGAATGGCTTCAAACTGACAGAGAGGAGATTTAGATTAGAGATTAGGAAGAAATTCTTCCTGTGAGGGTGGGGAGGCCCTGGCACAGGGTGCCCAGAGAAGCTGTGGCTGCCCCTGGATCCTTGGAAGTGTCCAAAACCAGGTTGGATGGGACTTAGAGTGACCTGGGATGGTGGAAGGTGTCCCTGCCCATGGCAGGAGGGTTGGATCTGGATGATTTTTAAGGTCCTTTCCAACTCAAACTCTTCTAGGCTTCTATGATATCAGTATTGCACAAAACCCCTTGAGCTTCACAGAAGAACTGAGACCAGAATTGCCCAACTGGACACTCAGAAACCACCAGCACCAGAAGGATTGGGTGACCTAATGCATAACTACTGTCCTGAGAATGAGAGCCCCAAACAGAAGGAAAACAGAATAATTTTCACTTAACTGGAAATGTTCAGTTGTTTCGAGTCTCTTAGGCTGTTATGTAGGAAATTATCTCTGATGATCCAATTAGTAGAATGGAATAGGGATCTGCATGGGACTGAGAATGTACTCAGAGCATAGATTAAAAGAAAATTGTGTATATCTATTAAAAAAAAAAAAAAGGTGGAGGGTGGTTAAAAAAATCCATAGAAATATCCATAGAAATAGAGACCCTATCTCGGATTCTCTCTCAAGAAATCACAGAATCTCCTGCCTTGGAAGGGACCCAAAAGGATCATTGAGTCCAGCTCCTGGCCCTGCACAGGTCACCCCCACCATCCCACCATGAAAGACCATCCAAGGACTGGTCTGATCATTCCCAAAAACCCAAAGAATAACAAGACTTCATTGCTGAACCCACTTGGCAAGAGTTTGGTGAGTCTTGGGGTAAGTAACTCACTCGTTACACACAGGTCTGGACACACACTTGGGTCAAACGTTCTGGAGGTGAAATTGCAGTGGGACTGTGTCAAAGAGCTGTGATTTTTGTGGGGTGTTGGGCATTCAGTGTGAGCACAAGGCTGTGCTGCTTGGAGAAAATCCATTGCAGGGGAGGGGAGAGCAGTGAGAGGAGGGGCTGAGCAGAGCAGGAGAGCAAAGCACTCACAGCGAAGGGGAGGAGGAAGAGAAGGGACAGGGAGCACCAATATAGCACAAAATCAAGACGTTGAGAACCCGATTAATTGAGGTACCAAGAGAGTTGGAGGAATAGAAAATCTTTAATTGCCTGCACACCGCTGTAAAGATTCTGGATAGGAAAGGAGGAATAGGAATTGCTCACATATGAGCACAAATCCGACCTACTTTGGTGCTACTGAAGCCTAATGGGAAGGTTTTCCTGAGTGGAATGTTAAAAGCACTGGTTACGATATCTTTAGCAAGTCAAACCAGGAAATAAAAGTAGGAGGACAATATTCTTATGTCAAAAATGGCATTTCATGTTCCTGAGACTCTGAGAACTCGGAAGCAAGTGATCTGAATTAATATCATCACAAATAAAAACCAAATCAGGTCCTTTCTGCTGCTCACTGCAGACCAGAGAGAAACTTGATTTCTTGTCTGGCTCTTTACACGCCTCTCTCTTATAGGTAGTAAGGAAAAGACTTTCATCTGCATGGCCTATAAAGGAGGCCTCATGCTGCTAGAACTAAAATATGCTGGATTTTTTTTCAAAAACGAGGATGAGAATTTCCCAAAATGTTGGATAAAAGTGTTTTATCCAACAGAAGGATAGTGCTAGACCTCATCATCTTGACAGATAAAGAGAATTCAGTCCCAGAATTAAAAGTCAGAGAGCTGTTTGGATGCAAGTGGTGTAGACTTGATAACTCTTGCCACATGCAAATGGAATAACATCCAAACCACACGTTTACACTCACACCCAGAGCTGATTTCACAAAGATGAAAGCTATTATGAACCCAGTCATTTGGGTAAAAGGATTTAAAGGGAAAAAAAGTAAATAACTGAGAACTCTCTGACAGCATTTTCTATGCTTCAAAAGTACTGTTAGCATCAGCAAGGGAAAAAGAATTTTTAAAAGCCAAATCAAACAAAAGACATACTTGAAGAAGGGCTGGCCTGATGTTTAGAGGACAATCGAGAATGTAAAATGTGACCTAGAAAGAAAGTGCAGGTACCAGATTCAAGGCTCTGTGTTCAGGTTTGCTCAAGGTGTGAGTGCAAAAGTGCAGCTCCCTCTCAGAGAGCAGCAGTTCTGCCCAGTTTGTGAGAGCCCAGTTTCCATATCTTCAGACCAGTGACTGAAGTGTGTCCGTGGATGAGCCCTCAGCCATTTAGCTGCTCATTGACATTGAAATTCAACTTTGCATCCCCTGCCAGCCCAAGAGCAAGGCACCATCTGGTGCCCACACTGGCTCTGCTGAAGGGACACCAATAACTCGTAGCTTGGCTCGTGCCAGTTCAGGAGTGAACTTGGGAATGAGTGGGGAGGGAAAGGCCAGGAAACACAAACACGTCCTGAAACACAGAAGGAATTCGTAAGAAGTGGGAACAGGCTTTAGACAGAAACCTTTTTTGTTCTCAGAAATGACCTTTCTGTAGTTTCTGATCTCCTCCAGCCTGGAGCCTCACTGACACCATTTCAGGGAGGACTCAAGAGCCTGAACACATCCAGTGTCTGGGTCCAAATCCCTCCGTGTCCCTTCCTTCCCATAGGATTGGCAAGGGTTCAGTGGAGACTCGATAGCTGAGACTAGAAATAGCATGTAATGGTATTTTTCTGCCTGTGCTTTAAAACACCCTAGGCTTTAATTAGGATAGCAGCTGTGCTAGAAATGTTAGCTAGACTTTGTGATAGGGAAAATTGGAGGGGGACTTCTGTCTCTTACAATCCCTGTCTTTTTTTTCTTTTTTCTTTTTTTTTTTTTTTTTTTTTTTTTTTTTTTTTTTTTTTTTTTTTTTTTTGTTTGAATGGGTTGATCTGAAATACAGTTCTCAGGGTTCTTGTGTACGCTAACATGTCTTTAAAAAGAATCTGCCATCCATCTTCTCTATGCCAGGATGATGGATTGGGAACCTCTGAGCAATATCTCTTGACTGAATGAGCCATCTTTGCACCTCCATGGGGAAAAGAGACATCACTGGGTGAAGCACAATGGATTGATACTTTTTTTTTTTTGCCAGCAGCAGAATTAAGATGTTTTCCAGAATTTTCAGATATTGCCTAATTACGGAATGTGGATGATACGTGGTGAAGAAATGGACAATTAAAAAAAAAATATTATTATATCCTCTGCTAAAACATATCTTTAGATATCTAGGACGGTCTTGTTATGAGCAAGACAGAACTCTTTGCCTTCAATCTGCATCCCTTCAGTTTCAGAGCTGTCCCATTCCAAGCTGTGGGTGAGGAAGGGCATCACTGGGTCCTGCTGAAGCTCATGAAATAAAAGCTCCTCTCCCAAGCACTGTTTAAATGTTCTGTCGGAGTTGTGCAACCAGAACTTTCCCAGTGGTAACTTGGCCTGAGCCCAAGTTTGAATGTGGATTATTCAGCTCTGCTGCTCCTATCTGCAGGTCCATGCTCCAGCAGTCCCAAGAGCTATTTGAAATAAGGACACAGATGCCTAAAACCCCCTTTCAAACTCCAAGATGCAGAACTGTGAGTCTGTGTTTGCAAAACTGCTTCCTGCTTAGAAGAGGGGGAGATTTACAACACTGAAGTTGAGAGAACTTGTCTTTGAGGTGTTCCTTGGGAGTTCACAGAAAGAGGGGTTTCTGCAAGGGGAGCTTCAGATCTGCTCTGGAAAGGTCTCCTGGGAAAGGGTTTTTTTTCACTGACCGTGTGTAAAGGCTGAGCAACCAAATAAACCACTCCAAGTTAGAAAGTCAGGAAGGAGTTAGATGTCCTTCCTGCTTCTTAAAACCTCCCTCATTGACTGAGAAGTGCCCAAAAGGCACTGCCTTATCAAAGTACCACTCACCCCACGGCCCAGAGCATCCATCAGCCCACAGCTCAGCAGCACAGTCCTCCAGTGGCACCCTCAGCCCCAGGCAGCCTCTGTCCCAGTGGCACTGTGCATCTGCACAGCCCCTGGCACTGTCAGGGACCCCGGTGGTCAGGACCCTCCCCAGAGCAGCATCAGGCCCACCTGCAATGGCAGTTTGCTTTGGAGCTACCCAGGAGTTAAATCTCTGTGTTGTTTTCTCTTGGTGGGAATGAGAGAAGCAAAACAACATAGAAAATAAAAAAAAATAAATAAATAGAGCTAGGGAGGGGGAGGGAAAAAAAGAAAAAAAAAAAGAAAAACAAGCCTAAAACAAAACTCTGGAAAGAAAGAAACAAATATGGTTTAATAACTGGGACGCAATCTACAGTTTGTGGAATTAAAGCCCTGTTTTCTGCTGGCTGCCTGCCAAAGTGAGGCACAAACAAATCCAGGGAAAAGCAGGTTAATGAGAGACATCCCGAACAAAAAATTGCAAAAAAAAAAAAAAGGAAAGCAACAAACTCGCAGAGCTCCTAGTGATGAGATAAATAAGATTTGAACTGACATTATCTGTTCCGCTTGCTGTGCGTATTTTATTCGCTGCAGCCAGTCTTCACGTCTCCTAGACACAGTTCTCAGCCTCATCCTCTCAGCAGCCATCACTGCATCCATCTCATCCATCCTTCAACTTGTCCAGCCCTGCTCACAGTGGGATTTGGTTGCATCCTGAGCCTGTCGCTAGGACCGAGGCAGCTGCATTGGGAAGGCATTTGCTGCATGCTGGATCTGTCAGGAGGCTGCAGAGCCAGAAGAATTCTTGATATGATAGACCAGGTGTCAAAAGCAATAAATAAAAATAATAGTGAGAATCCCTGATGAGAAAGGAACTCAGCTTTTCTGAAGCACCAGCCTGTAGCTGTCTTTGCAGAAGGTATTTTTAACTTATTTTGATTATTTTCCAATCTCCATCTGATGTTCCAGCTCAGTTCTTCTGCAATTATTTCTCCCCTTGGTGCAGGCTTGTTTGAACTTTCAAGACTAATGGGATGGTTTAAGGGACCAAATCACAAAATTTGTAATTCCCACCAGGTTTTCTGAAACTGCAGGTTTGAGTCCCATGGCCTGATTTAGAAGCTAAATTCAGGTTACACCAAGGTTACAGCTAAGCTGCTGCAAAAATCCTTCTCCTCTGGAGCTGTTGACTTCCAAAAGGATGGAGAAGGAAACAAAAATCCAATCAAGTTCTTCTCCCTTAAGCACACACCCATGTGCCTGAGTGAAAAGAGCAGTCAGGGACCTTTGGTAATGAGACAAAGCCAATTAGGAAGAAACAGAGAAGCTGATATAAAAGTATTTAACAATGTTTTCTCCTCCCCTTTTGGGAGACTGCGAGACCCATCTTCCCCACAAAACCACACTGGACAGGTTTGTTCTCTTTCCCAGTTCTACAGGAATCTGCCTGGGGAAAAGTCTATGACCTCACCCGGAATAAAATCCCAAAGCCTCTAAAAATCTACTCTGACTTCACAGACAGAACCTCAGTATTTTGGTTTCCACGTTCACAAGTCCCATCCTCTGTTTCCTAATGAATTGCACCTACCAGCTTTTTCCATATGTCCACTGGGCTGGTGGCCAAAGGCATGGAATAAAATGTACATTCAGCAGGATTTGAGCTCATGGTTTGAGCAAGAGTCTTCCCAGAAAACAACCTGGAGCTTTCCCCTTTCAGCTGCACATGTTCAGCAGCATTTATCTGTTGGTCAAGTTTCATTCCAGAAGCACAAATATCTGTGATTTGGGCTTGAATATAGCATGGCTTCAGCAAGGCATTCATTTACTCTGCCTAAAAGTCACTAAGGGCCTGATAAATTAAAGTCTTGCCCAGAATTTTCCTAGAGAAGATATTTTTCTCCATGATTCAGGACTGTGTTTCCTTCCTCTTTCCAAGCCCTGGACAATCAAGGCTGTCAGAGCTGTCCAGTCTCTGTACAGATAAAGTCTGGTCTCCTTTTATACATATTCAATGCACAGAAAAATTCCAAAAGGACACTTTATCCCACCCATTTTAATAACTGTTTAGTCAGGGATGACTGAATTTGGGTTGGTAGGTTAGACAGCATGCCTGACCTTTTGGCTGCTAAATTTAGGGGAAGTAAGTCTTATTTTCTTAGACAAATCCCTTTGAGAACTCTTTGTATTTCAGAGAATCCAGCCCCAGCTCTCAACCCAAGAGAACAGTGAAGCATCCCAGCCTTATACAATCAGAAGATCCAGTTCTACCAATTCATTCATTTTACAATCCTCTCCTTGGATGTACCCCCACAGAGCTTGTCCATTTTCTGTGCTAATGTGTCATAAAAATCCCGTATGCAAAAATAAATGGAAGCTTTTTTTTTTCTCTTTTTTTTTTCTTCAAGTCACACACACTGGGGGCAAAAAGGTTTCTCCAAGCAATGTAATTCCCTGTGAGTTCAGACAGACGCACAGGAAAATGCCACTGAAAAGCTACAAGGGGTTTTGAACATCATTCTGCTGACTGGACAGATAGATGGCCACTGATGTGCTATTAATTAGCAGAAAGAAGAACCATGGACTGAAAAATCCTTGGGACCACAATCTCTTTTTCTTTGATGTTTTTCAGGCCTCAGTCTAGGCTTGGAGCCCCGTGCAGCTTTCATCACAACGAGAACATCAGCATCCTTTAGGATGCTGCCAGAGCCTAAGTGATGTGTGCAGACAAATGCCTTTGGTAAGTACAAGGTGCCTACAAGACAGTCCACACCCTCACAATCAGAGTGTGAAATCCCACCGGGAAAGCCAAGAAATGCGAGGGCAAAGAATAAACAAATGAGGAAAATCAGGAAAAGGAGAAAAATCAGATGCCAACTGTGCGAGATCTTCCCCAGTCTGAGGAAGTCATTGCAAGTCTTCACATGTCCCGTTGCAGTGAGAGTGACGAGAGGAGATGAAGGAAGTGTGATGTGAAGGGAGGCAACCACAGCGGTGGGGGGAAAAGAAACTACCTGAGCACAGGATGAAAAAAAATAAATCATTAAACGGATGACATTCAGTTATTTAATTTTGGGGGAAAAGGATGTCTTTTGCAGGAGGAAAAAATTTATATGCTGGGCATTGGACTCTGATGTTTTCCACTGCGTGCAGTTTGGTTCCCTTGAACCACAAGACACAGAGATGCAGTGATTAGCTGAGAACTCCAATACGTAGATTTGTACATAATTCATATTTTGACTTCTCTAAGTTTGCATAATAAATAGTTTAAACACTGCAGAAAATGGCTGAGAGAGGAAATTAGGATTCTGAATGAAAAAGTTAATTATACCTCGAAGGATATTTTTTTCAGATATATACGGGCTGGGAAAAAAAAAAAAAGCCTAGAAGTGGATAATTTAGGAGATGGAAATGTAGAAAATTATGGGAGTGGTAGCAACAGGAGAGTTATCGCCTTAAATAGGATAATTAGACTAATTTAATTTTTTAAATTGTGGCATTGCATTATAGACAAACAATTCAATAAATAGCAGCCTGAACACTGCTGCTGCAGCTCCTGATGCTTCTTGGGGCTGTGGAGAATTTGGCTTTTCATTTTCAGCAGAGCTGTCTGCAGTAGGGATACGGAATTATCATAATGGGTTTCTTCCTATGGTAAGTCATAAAGGGCAGGGACAGGAAATTATGGAGGAGTGGAAAGGAATATTGACATCATTAAATCAATCACTGCTGATTGGGTCCAGGGACTGATGAAGCAGTGATTGGATCTGGAGCTGGAAGACACTGGGGACCAGCTCTTTAAAGATATTTAAGGACTTAACTTTTGCTGATTAAAATAGGAGTTAGTCACTTAAATAGGGGTTAGATGGCTGATATCATGAGGAACCCAAAATATCTTAGGCCTGAATATCAATCCTGAAGGAAAGCACGTTCCTTCTAATTCTCAGCAGTGATTACACCAAATTGTGTTTTAGGATATGCATGACAGTGCACCTACACCCCTTGTGAGTGAGAGGAGGAAAAAGAGAACAAAATGAAGAAAATATCAGACACATGAACTAAAGCAGACATTAGGTCAAGAGCAGCAGATAAGAGTTCTTGTCGGAGAAGTTTCTTTCATTCATTTTCTAGTCCATGTAGCGGAAATCCTCCGTATACCCCTTTCCTTCCAGCCCCTGACACAACGAGCTGGGACAGCAGTGCTGGGAGTCTCTGGTACCTGATAACCACCTCAGTGCACGTCTGAGGTGCCTTTCAACTCGGGCTGCCTCAGCTGTCACCCCCACACTGCTCTGCAGGAAGATAAACCTCTGCATCCTCCTGTTCCTCTCCCCTCTGCTGTTGTAGGTCACACTTCAGGCTTGCATTGATTCTCCAACATATTGAGGAGACGAGGGGCAGGGATGCAGCAGAGCAAGCTGCCTTCAATTACACGGCCATGAACTGACACCTGCCAGGCCTCTCACACAGCATCTGATCACCAATTAAAGGGATGATTTATGGCTTAAAGAGAGGACACCCTTCCTGTCTCGCAGCTTGGCTGTTTGGGGAAGACACCAATTCACAGGCAGCAAAAGGAACCTGGGTTCTCTTGGCAAACGCATCTTTGGCTGTAAATTTCACTCATTAGCGCCAAATGCGGAGTAAGGAAGCTTCAAAATGTTTTATCTGAGTGTCGTTCGTCTTCCAGGCAAAAGAAGCGTGGATCAACGTGTGCTGGTGGGATGGGAAAGGCCTTTCTGCCAACTCCAGGAGAGGGGGCCTCAAAGCAGCCCTGGGTTTTGTGTGCAGAGGATCAGAGGGTGTTCCCTGTGCTCCCAAACCTGCAGAGTAAGGGACACAAACCCCCCTGACTCCAGCAGGATCTGTCTGTGGAACTTAGACTTCTCCTCTTTGACTTTTACTATTCTTTTCCCATGCATATGAAATGTGGTATAATAGCAAAAAGTTTAAGAGACTCCAGAATGGGCAGCCAGATGACTGTGAGGTGTTTTGTGCAAAGGTTTTTTTTTAACCTGATGTGATTTATGTGATTCTTAAGAAACTTAACACAAAAGAATGGCAACCTACAGCACATACAGCAGCAGATCCAGATGGAGGAAAACATGGAAGAGCTGAGTTATGCACCTGCCACACTTGAAGAAACTAATTATGCAAGTCCTAATTTTTTGTGGCATATCCAATTAAAATTGGTTCCTGGATGTCTGATAGGGAATAATGGTTGGTGAGAATTATATGAGGACCAGAGAAGGATAAACATAGTTCCTACATTTGGAAAGGGGCGAGGCAGCCCCAGGGAACTATAGACCAGTCATTTTAACCTAGAAAAATAATAGATTAAATTATTAATTAATTTGTAAGCACCTGGAGGATAATAAAAATAAAAGGTGTAGTCAACATAGACTTGCAAAGAACAATTTCTATCATAGCAATCTAATTTTCTTCTTTATTAGAGCCACCTGCCATAATGGTTTAGGAGGATGCAGCAGTTGTGATGTATCTTGGTTTTAATATCATCTCACTGCATTTTCTTAGAAACAAACAAGGAAAATATGATCTAGAGGAAGTCCTGAATCAGGATGGGTCCCCAATGTCACAGGAGTCACACATCAATAGTTCTCCTCTAAACTGGAAGGACATTAGGATTGGAGTCCCACACTACTTCAATATTTTCATTATCCATGTGGATGATGTACTGAGGGGCACATCTATAAAATTTACAAATGACACTTTGCTGGAAGGGACTGCGAGCAGTTTGGGAGACAGGATTGGAATTTAAAATGATTCTGATTCATCAGAGGAGCAGCAGGAAATCAACAAGATGAAATTCAATAGGACAATGGTGCAAATGACTCCTCAGGAAGGAGAAACCATGGCTGGGTCCATGAAAGGGATGGGAGCACTGCCGAAAAGGCTCTGGGGTTATGATACTTCCCAGGATGAATATGAATTAACAGTGAGGAGAGGAAAGTCTCCTCTGGAAGGTAACGCCGGGCAGGTCGTACATCCTGCTTAGCTGGGACTGGGGAGGCTCCAGCTGGAGAGGGAGGGCTTGGGGCACCCATTTCGTGATGTGCACAAACTGCAGAGATTCAAACAGATTCCAGCAAGAAGGGGAGAAGTTCCAGGAAACGGGACCTGTGAGAAAAGCTGAAGTAGTTAAACCTTAAGGAGAAAAGCCTGGAAGAGGCCACAGTGCAGTTTGGTGATGTGCTGCGGGACATCTCCGTGGGTTCTGAGGGTGTAAGACAATGAGTCCAAGGTTTAATTCCCAACAGGAAGGAGATCTGTGTTAAAGTAAGAAATTTGAGCTCTTAAATCAACTAGAAAGGACAGCCATGAATTCTCCTTTCCTGGGTGCTTTTAAGAATACTTTAATAAGCTTTCTGTTGATGGACATCTGGATCAGGGATGTTACATTTCTTTAAGCTGAGAAGTGACTTCCATTTCAATTGGGATCACAATCTCTGTCTTTGGAAGTGATCAGAAAGCCATCCTGGAGATAAATCTCTCTGCCAGCAGCTCCATCAAAATCGATGCAGCTCCATACAATGCTGAAATAGGTTTAAGAAAAAATAAATTGTGCTCAGAGGAGTTGTAAGTGCATACATTAACAACCAACATATGCTAACCCATTCCTATCAATCCAGTGGTAAAATAATAACATCCAAAAGTAAATTTTTGCTTCTCCTATTTCAATTTTGGAAAAGAGTTCAGTGTCTGAAATCTTTTCAGGCTCATTCCTCCCTCTCCCCTCCCCAATTATATAATTTGGGATAATAAGAACTAATACTTCTCACAAGCCTTTCCTCACTTAAGCCACAGTAGCTACAATATTCTTCCTACTCTTCCTACCCACAGCAGACTTCTTCACAAATAAAGCCTGTGGGAGTCTGGTACTTCACACGTGAATATCCTGTCTTTCCCCATGCTCCTCACAATGGTAATCCCTGCTATGCTTATTATTTATTCAAAAAGTAATGAATAATAATAAATAATTTAGACGATTACTGAGGTGTGATTAATGAATAATGATAAATAATGGGGGAGGAGTATTGTTGCTTGTCAAATAATATCTATTTATTACAAACCATGAAGTAGGGCAGGAAAGCCTCATGCAGTGATGAAATAGTCACATTCTGTCACCATTTTCAGAAGGACTGAAGGCTCTCAGACTGAAATTTTCTTCAAAATGCTCCATTTTCTAGGCATCGATTTCCCCTTAACAATCTGCATCATGATAAAACTCCTAGAGGCACAGAAAGGTCATAAATTTACCCCTTGTTTTGGGTGGTTAAATAAGAAAGAAATTCTTCTGAAAATCAAATCAGCCTTTCAGGTGCTGAGGTCTTGGGAATTTGATTCTGAGGGTTTAGTTTGCGTGTATTATTTTCCTTAAGATTGGCCTCACATGGCCAATTACACACATCCCACAATCCAGTGTAGTGATAGAAAGATCATGAACTTAAAGAAAGAAGAAGGAAAAATGAGAAAGCGAAGCCTGCTTTCGGTTCTCATCTTAATGATGATGAGAAAAATTGTGGCTAATTATAAGGGTTAATTGGCATTTGCACAGGTGCAGATGTGACATGTAAGCACACACTGTTTGCTACAGATGTTGAAACCTAGTTTTAATTTCCTAAGGAATTATTTTGATTTAACAAAACACAGGCACCTGAACTGGATGTAAACTGGCTCAGTGGCTTCGAACAGCTGAGAATCTGCCCAGTGCATCCAGGTCTTGCACTAAAACCTGAAATCACATTCCTGGGGAAGAGGCTGAGCCGGTTTCTCTCTTACAGGTGAAAATCTGAAAAAATAGTGAGGAAACTGGAACTGCACTGGCACAGGTTGCCCAGAGAAGCTGTGGCTGCCCCATCCCTGGGAGTGTTCAAGGCCAGGCTGGATGAGGTTTGGAGTAACCTGGGATAGTGGAAGGTGTCCCCACCCATGGCAGGGGGTGGGATGACACCTTTCAAGTCTTTTGCACATCAAACCATTCTGTGATTCTGAAACAATTGGATTTTCTCAAGCTTCATCCCTGGCCTGAGCAGAAGTGCACTTGCAGCTGGTTGTTGCCAAGTCTGCAGGAGCCATGGTCAGGCTGTCTCTGCAGCAGGCAGATGTTTGCGGCTGACAATACGTAAGGCAGCAATAAAAGAACACTTAAAAGTTTATTGAGGTGCAGACAAGACTTAAATGATACCACTCTGGGGGAAGGGCAGGGGAAGCATTCATGCTGCAAGGAGTGAACAGCTCAGTGACTCTGCAAAGGGCTTCGCATCCACGCAGGAATTACAGCTGGAATAAGTTTCTGCACGTGAGCCTTGGCTCCCAGGGAAGCGGGATGGGAGCTCATGGAGCTGCCTGGCTCTGAATCACAGTGATCCCTGACTGCAGCTCAGCCACAGAGGATGTCCTGTGGTGAGTTGTGAACACTTTTGAGGGTGATCTGGATCTTGGAAAGCTGCTGCCAGATGGATTGTGGAAGTTACTTCCCTATGTTGTTCCTAGAGGAAGAGCAGCACCGTTGGGTTCATGCTGGTCAGAGCCACAGAAAGAACCAATGAGCTTGTTTCATTCCTATTGACAGGTTGACATCAGCAACAAAACAATCACTGGTAGAAAGAAGGGTCACTCTAGAGATGTGTCTCCTTTCCATATCCTTGATGTGCAGTTCATCCTTAGAAATATTTAGGTGTTGCACCCCATATTCCATTTCAATCCCAGTATTACCAGGTTGTCATGCGCACCGTTCTTTCAGGGGTCTTTTGGTTTGATTTCAGACCCTTTTCCCTCAATTTCCACCTCTCTGGTGTCATTCTACAGCTCACCTGTTCTGTGCCCAGGGCAGGCAGATGTTGAGCCCTACAAGTGTTTTCTTTCAAGAATCCTTGGGTCCCAAATTTCGGCACGTATCCTTTATGCTGTTATCCAGGATGGACAAAGTGCACACAGGCTGAAGAAGAAAGGAAGGGAGACTCAGGGACTTATTTCTTTGCTAAAACCCTGATGAATTGCCCACAGGGGGAAACCCTTTATGGCTTTCCCATTGTCTCTGTCAGGTTATACATCCCAACGTGACACAAACTTCCCTGACACAGGTAGTTGCCTGTTTGATTTATCTCAGCTCTCCTCTCTTCAAGCTCCTCTTCACAGCAACACAATAAATAAAGAAACCAAAATAGTAGATGCAATTAGAGCCAGTGCTGATCCAACTATTTTGAAGCTGACTGATCCAGGGATTTTGAAGCTAACTCCAATGAGGTGAAGTTCTACTTCTGCTCATTTAACTTTTCTTGTTCAGCTCTTTAGTGACTTCTTTGCATCTTCCAGGACAGGTAGCAGTGCAAAACCATCCAGGAAAATCAAAAGACAAGTGTTGTTCCTAGCAAGAGGGAACATTTCTTCCAGTTATCTAACAACAGCCTGCCACCTAACAACCCTATGGCATTAAGGTCACTCCTTTCAGTGAAGACCTTGGAAAAAGCCCAGACTCTGACGCTGAAATGCACTTGGAATGTTGAGCCAGCAGAGAATGGAGCACGTTGGTGTGCGAGGCTCCCTCGTTCTGTTCCAGGGAAGAGCTGGGTGGCACCACTGGGTTCCTGATAAACTTCTGATGGTGATTACCTGACTTGCAGATTGTACTGAAGGGAGCATCTGACAGCTGGATCAGCATCCACTGCTCCTCTCGTAAAGGGTGCACCAGAAACCTTCGATGTGTAAACAGCCTGGCAAGAAACCAGTGAGAGACTGGGTTGGGAAGAGGAGGACAGTTACTTCAGATGATACCAGCAAACCCTGCCAAGATCAGTTTTCCTGCTTTGGGGTTATTTGATACATCACCCTGCAAACTGAAGCAGAAAAGACATTAGAATAAACATGGAAAGGAGAGGCTGGGGGGTGCCAGGTTCTTCTGGTACTCTGCCTATGATTTGGTGAGTAACAACAGGAAACTCACTGAGCTTCTTGTGGGATTTGCCACCTCTCAGGCTTTGTGCTGTTTAATCCATTTGATAGCCTTTAGGACACTGTTTCTCTTTTCAAACGGAGAATTACTAATTTTTTTCAAAAACAAAACAAAAATATGAAAGTTCTGTCACAATTTTCACGTACAGCTGCACAGAAATAAGGTCAAACCTCTGAGCTTCATTAATTCTTTTCCTTCCCGTTTTGCTTGTTGATAGCACATGGAAGTGCATTTTCATTTCTCAGTTCCACTGCTTTTTGCCATCAGTTCATGTAACAAGTCCAGGTGTTGTGCAGACCACAGGCTGCAAAATAGTTCTTCAGAGATCGTGCCATGTGAGAGCAAATGTGGTGAACAGAAGTGGGAAAGTTCCTGAATGACCTCCAGTCAACCCTTTTGCTTTCCAGTAGGGTCAGGAAGATCAATGCTTCTGAAGGCATGAACTTGTCTGGTCTGTTTTTAAAAGCCTCCAGTGATGGTGATTTCACATTCTCCCCAGGCACAGCAGAAAGAGCTCTGAGAGCTCAGCTACCTTGCAAATTGAGGCTGAGCAGGGCAAAGTTTTCCTTCCATCCACGAAGACCTTGGAAAAGCAGAAAAGCAAGCAGGAAAAGCCTAGAGAGAGCTATTAATGACCCCTCTGGGAAGGCAGCAGCTGGCAGCCACCTCAGCCTCAGTGCAGTCTGTGGAGATGAATTGCAGGTGCTTCCATCCCATAAGCCTATGAAGTTTCCTTTCACTTTAATATTTATGGGAAGCCACTCTAACATATCAAAGGTGTGCTCATCTGTACTCCATTACTCATGAGAGAGATCACTCACCATGTCAAAGATGCCCTGATCAAGGGGCAATTTCTCTTCTCCCCATGCCAAAAGCAGACCAGGTGCAAATGGATGCATCTCCATGAAAATTGTATCTTTTCATGCTGGCACTGAGCAGAGCCCTCTTGCTCAGTCTACTGGAACATTTCCCAGATGCCAATGTCAGCTCCTCAGTTCAATCCAATGCACATCACATGGCCCTTTTCTTTAAGCAGCCCTACGGAAAGAACCAACTTGAATTGTGCTTTCATGCCTTAGTACTTTGTTTAAGAGCATGAAATTGTCTCTTGGTGAGAGAGATGGAGGATTTCAAGCTGGCAAAGAGAAGAGACATTTTTAACCACCCCAACCCAGAGGGATGTAATAGATGCCGAGTCTGGGATTCATCTCCCTTCCCTTCAGAAGTGGAGCCGTGAGAGGGTTGGGATAACCACCCCGATTTCTCTGCAGGCTGGGGCTGTGGGTGCCTCCCGCGAGGACTCAGCTGAGCCAGCTTAGAGCCTGTTCTGGAGGGGGAAATGAGGCATCTTCCGGGGGACCCTCGTGCTGCTGGCTGCAGAAGCAGCCTGCTGCGACCACATCAGCCTCAGATGTTGAACACCGAGATGCTTAAATTAAGGAAATGAGTCTCCCTCTGCCTGGCGTACAGAATTCCAGAAGTTTAAATCCCTGTGTATTAAAAACAGTTTATAAAATTCTGCTTCAACCTTGTATCGAGTTCAAGGTTTGAGGGGAAAAAAAAGGGGAGAAATATCCTTGTGCAGCTATTTGTTTTAACATTTTTAAAAAATGGGGAAATTCTGGAGTGTTCCCAGCCCCACAAGTTCCTTGGGAAATCCCAGGGAAATTCCATGCTCAAACCAGGCTAAGGGAAGGTACCCAGAAAAGAGAAAAATCTTTGGAAATAAAGATGCATAGGGCAGAGAAAATGAACAATGAAGTTTCAAAGTTTTGCTTTTTTTTCTTCCCTTTTTGAATCTCAGAGATCTCAGAATTCCTCTGGCTTCATCATTATCTGTCATGCTTAGGGAGGCTTAGCATGAGTTTTCATTGACCTTCGGGGTTATTTTGGGTTTTTTTTGTTGGTTTTTTTTGTTTGTTTCTCTGCCTTAATACACTTCCCTCTTTCTGTGCTCCATCATCTCCAAGTAAATCCAAGAGAGCTTTATTTATAAAGCAGCATCAATATCTCTGGTACAAATGCATTATCTGCCCTCAAAGGGTTCTCATCACAGAAGTGTCCAGAAGACACCAAAGCCTGTAGTGTAAGTGGAGGAATGGGACCATCACCATGGCATTGGGGTGGTGAGGTCACCGCTATCAACAGTTCTGTGGGAGAGAGGGATTGGCTTGTGGTGTTCCTGCCTGTGGCAGGGGTTTGGAATGAGATTGGCTTCAAGGTCCCTTCCAGCCCAAACCATTCTGGGACTCTGTGACCTTCTCTAAAGGGAACACTGTTGTCACTGTTGAGCCAATGTCAAAACAAGAGGCACACGAGAGCGATTGCCAAGAAAAGAGGAATTATTTATTTAAATGCAGCTTTATATACAAAATGAACGCTTACTGGAATTGGCCACAGCCCTCCCCCCCCTGGGGCTGGTTGGCCACAGGCATTCCCGCCTGTTCCCAAGGAGCTCTGAACATCTTATCTTTGTTTACCATAAACAGATAGATTTTCTCATGAGAAAAGAGGCTCTGTGCTGTCACACACTGTACATTTTATAGCCTTCAAGATGAAAAGCAAACAAAGAAAAGAGAAGCTAAGGACCAGTGGTCATTTTATCATAGAATCATAAAACCCCAGAATGGTTTGGGTTGGAAGGGATCTTAAAGCTCATCCTATTCCACTCCCTGCCACGGGCAGGGACACCTTCCACTATCCCAGGGTGCTCCAAGCCCCGTCCAACCTGGCCTTGGACACTTCCAGGGATAGGCAAGCCTGTGGGCAACATTTTACTTATGTTTCGTGAAGGGTTATTTCAGACAAGCCCAGTTGTGTCCTGAGAGCTGAGTGGCAGTTGGATTATGGAATCTCATTAATCAGGAGAAACAGAGTCCATCCTCCCCCCACAATGGGAACCCAAGCTCAGTGGCAACTTGTACATTCCGTGGGGACAAGAGGAGACTGGGACACTCCAGCAGAGCTCATTTGGATGCCACCTGGGGCTGTGCAATCCCAGTGCAGCACTGTCAGTGGGAATGTTCTCCCCCTTCTCTGAAAGGAACATTTTGAGTCTTGCCTGTGTGGAAGGTAAAGAGGCCCAGACAATCGATGTGTTCAAGTACACAGCTTTGAATGAGGTGAGGAAATGTAAAGTCATTGGGGAATAAGAAAATGTTTCTGGGTACTGATGAAGTACATCCTGTGCTGTGCAGTCTTGGAGCAAGCATGGTCTATTTTGGCTAAAATGACTATGAGATGTTTTCACAATGCAGAAAAGGAAAAAGCTGGTATTGTTGCTTTTAAATCGAAAAGTGAAAAAAGGAAAATGTTGTACATGAGTGAGGCAGATACCAAGTCAAACAGATCTCTGTGTTAATAGAACAAGCACAACATCTGTGAACACAAAATGCATCACGCTGCACACATCCATGGCCCTGCACACAGCAGCACATGCACTTGCTCTTCCCTCATCCTACATGAGTGCTGTTGTACTCACAGTTTTCCAGCTCCAAAGCTGCTGGGAGGCTCTGCTGACTACACACAGACAAGATATACACAGGCACAAACTGTGTGTTCTGCTCAGCGAGGCAACAATTTGCCATTTAAACCACGATCACAATCAGCACTGTGGTTGCTGGGATGTATTTCATCTATGTGAGCAGGCATGAGGGGAAAATGGAACCACCCCAAAACCAGACCCAGTAAGTTCTGCCCGGGTAATACAGGGATATTCCCAGAACTCTTGTACATGCATCCATCACACCAAAACTCGCATGGATCCATATCCTAAATTTCCATTCCCTCCTTCACACAGGAACACACCTCCATCTAAACTTAGGGAACTCTACCCAGACCTCAGCTGCCATCTATTTACTCCCACATGCTCCCTTCCATAGACAGAATGAAAAAAAAAAAAAATTCCCATCACCGCATTCCCTCTTTCCCTGCAGTCAGAAATAAGTCCCAGGAAGCTGCTCGAGGTTTAGAAGCTAAGCCAGCCATGCGCGGCTCCGGTGCTGCTGACATTACCAGACGGCATTAATTTAATTCCACTCAGTTATGCTTTTAAATTTGATTTGAAAAATGTGTCATAAAATACCATTAAGTACAGAGCAGCATTTTGAAGCAGGCTGTGATGTTCCCTGCACTGACAAAGTCATGGGGAAGGGAATGTAATTTTCATAGCTAAGTACTGGGGGGCATGTTGGGAGAGATTCCTTTAGAGAGTGGGTTGAGTGAATCAAGAATCTTGAATAAACATTATAGTCACTAAATAATTTCATGGTGTAGCAGATCCAAAGACCTCTGATTTCATGCTTTAAGGCCAAGGGTTGATGGAGAAAGAAAAGGTACATACAAAGTCATCCAGAAAGGAGGAAAGGGAATGAGGAGACTGTGAAGCAGATTTCATAAAATCATAGGGTGGTGTGGGGTGGAAGGGACCTTAAAGCTCATCCAGTTCTATCCCCTGCCATGGGCAGGGACACCTCCCACTATCCCAGGCTGCTCCAAGCCCTGTCCAACCTGGCCTGGGACACTGCCAGGGATCCAGGGGCAGCCACAGCTTCCGTGGGCACCCTGTGCCAGGGCCTCCCCACCCTCACAGGGAACAATTTCTTCCTAATATCCCATCTAAATTTACCCTCTTTCAGTTTAAAGCCATTCCTCCCTGTCCTATCACTACCTGTCCATGTAACAGAAAGATCAAACCTTTTGAAGGCAGGGTGAGTTTCGACTCGTGCCCATTTTAACTCCAGGCCACCTCCACTTTCTGGAAAGTTAACATCCCTTACAGCAGGCATTAGAGTCCAGTCTCATTTTTGGTTTTCCAAAACACAACTTCTCCTACAATTTCCATAGGAAGCCCATTTGTTCAGCCCTGTGCTAGGCATCCTCAGAAGTACCTACACACAGAGCTGGCTTGTCATCTGTAGTAGCTGGCACATAGCACCTGCAAACCCATACCTGGTAATGAAGGAGCAGATGGCCTCGTGAAAAGGATTGTGTTTGGAAACATTTTCTCCTGTCCAAAAACTCAGATTCATTTTTCCTCTGTCCTCAATCTGATTTTTTCTTCTGAGAAGGCAAAATTGTTAGTGCCTGATTTGGAAGAAAAAAAAAATTCTGCTAATTGTCACTATTGTGTTTCAATATTGTTGTGAAATTGTCATAACTTCAGGCAAAAAGAAACTCTGATGGGGGAGTTATGCGTTCCTCATGCCCAGTATGTCAGTGTTTCCCCTGATTTCTTTAACAAAATTTTCAAAGCAGATTTTGGCAAAGTTTTGTACAATCCTTAAATGCTCTTCCCTGTGTCTGGCAGTGAGTCCCATACCCCTACTGACAGCCAACCTTCTCGGTGTGAGGGTGGGGGGCTCAGCAGGCTCTTCCATGGACTCCTCCTGATGGTTTTCCTCCCAGGGAATGGGGCTGATGGCTGTGACACCCTAGGAGGAGTCGGCTTAGGGGGCTGCATTTCTCTGTGTAGGTCCTTGGCTTTCCCCCACCTCCTGCTGTGATCCTGTGTGTTTGTGGGGATGAACCTTTTATCACAGAACTAAACACCGACCAACACCAAAAAAATGTGATGATGAGTGTATCGGGACAGCTCTGCTCTGGGTTCTTAAGTCAGCCTTAGAAAGATGGAATGGATTGCCTGCACCCTTTTAATTTAAACCTGGAGTGTGGCTCCTGCAAAGTACCCAGTGAGGGGCTCAGAGCTCTCATTTTCTGAAGTGCTGCCCTTTCATCACTCCCCTTCTCATCCTTCCCACTTCTCTTCCCCTCTCCTCTCCATTATAATATTCCCCTTGACCATGGCTTTCATTTCTATTCTCTGAGCAGAGAATGGGATGGCTGCCTGTCCTCAGCCCTTCCCAGGGACAGAGCTGTGAATACTGAGGGACCCTCACCCTGGTGAGCACCCAAGAGCTCCTTGGCAGCCTTTAAGCAGCTGGAGCACACCTTAGGAATGCTGAGCCATCCACAGCTGCACAGTCCTGGCTGCTGGTGCTGGCACACACCTGGAATACTGAGCAACTCACTCCTCACACTGGAATATTGAATGACCCTCAGCCTCCAGCGCTCCCTGAATACCAAACAGCTCTGCACCTTTACAGGGTCTGAAGGGAAACATGGAGACGTGGCTCAAAACCAATCCTCCTGCAGCAAAAAAAAAAATAAAAAAATATAAAGGTTTGAAAAGATACAGAGAGTCAGTCTGAAGCTGTGGAGTTGGATCCTGCGCTGGGATTTTCCAAAGATGGTACGGAATATAAAGTGCCCAAATGAAACCGGAGGATGTGTTGGGAGCTGAACACCTAATGCAGTTTCTCCAGGTATTTTTTGAAAATCCAGTTTAAAATTGAACATGTTTACCGGTGAACAGAGGAGGGCATTGCTATTCCTAGCAGGTCCTGGTGTCAGCAGCACAAGGACAGAGGCTGCAGACCTTGTTTGTGAACTCTAAATGACCTACTCGTGAAGCCAAAGCACTTCCTGATTTTTCCTTTCCTGGGGTACCTTAGACAGGAGATGCACAACAAAGGTTATTTGGAAACTCATTTTTCCCCTCCAGGGTATTAACACAAGCTTTACAAAGGCTTATAATCCCTTTAGACAACAGCAGCAAGAGCAGCAGCAACTACAAAGCCCTAAGCTTGGAACTCAATCCCCTGGTGATGGGCTGAACCCTCTGCTGAGGCTGCAAAGGAAAAGAGAAAGGTGTGAAGATATTTACATCAAACACATGGAACAAGAGGGGATTTTAATCAAACTTTTCTTTTTCATCTCTTCTTTCTTCTCTTGGAATCTGCCTTTTCTTTATCCTGATGAAACTCAGCGCTTGCTTTTTTCCCCTTTTTTCTCCCCCCTGTATAAAGGAGGATTAAAAATAAATAAATAAATAATCGCAATCCCGCCTGAAAACTCTGAGTATTAAAACTCCGGGGCAATGCATCTCCAAAATCTGTAAGACTGTAAGAAGATAAGAGACAAAACCCCACAGAAACGTTCCCTCTCTGTGTCTTTGGAAGTTGCAGACGCGTGTATAATGCCCCTAAGCCGGGGTAATCTGCTTGCCTCCCCCTGCCTTTGCTGGTGCACGCGGATGTTCTCACATTAATATTCCTCACACTCCAGCAAATGAACACCCAGGAGGCATCTGACTCAATCAGTGCTTGTTTTACTTACTGTGTGTTGCTGGGAACAAACCGTAAACCAGAGCACGGCAGATCTGTAATGCTCATCTCAATATGCTCCCCCTGCTTGTTCCAGCCCTGATGAACCTTCCTATCCAGCCAGAATCAAAGGAAAAAAGATTTAGGAAATATATTCTAACAAACACATTAGCAACGTGTGGTAAATTACCACTGGAGATTCCAGTTCCTCGTGGTAGGAGGATAAACACATTTGTTTGCTTCTTTTTTCCTGCTGTCTTCTCCAGCGTGTGATTATTCCTCAGTGACATCACAGCTCCCAAGTCTGATGTCATGACTGTTCCCACAGCAACCAAAATGAATCAAGGACCCATTTGAAACCTGGAGTAAGGATAATTTGGAGAAAGTATTTGTCCATTCTCGCCCATAAAATTGATGGGCTCCTACCACTGCTGTTTGGACATTGGAATTTGCTTTAATTAGGATGGCACAGTCACAAAATGCAGAGGAGCTAGCTGTTATTTTTGGAACAGATACAGCTGCAGGGGAATTGAGAGAGAAGCCTGTACAGCCCATAGAGGTGAGCTCATTTCACACAGACAGAACCCCGTGCCCAGGTGGATGGGGTGTGATTTATGGCTCCTGGGTCTCCCTGAACAATTCCTGCTATCCCTGATGGAGACCTCCAGAGCAGTCAGCAACTGGGGGGTGTTGGCTGGATCTGTAAGGACTGCAGTGGGAGCACAGACACTTTAAAAGTAAGACCCTGCTCTGTACATCCTAAGTGAGGAGTGATGGATTGTGCCTCTCCAGCTTCCTGACATCAAAGCCTGCCTTCCTATCAATTCCTCACGGATCTGCTCACCCTAAACCTCACTTTAACCCATCCCAACACTGGTCACTGTATTGACTTGCTCATGAGTCTCCCAGAGAGGCTTTAATTGAATTTGCAGCAGAAGATATAGATCTAAAGAGACAGGGAGGGAGATGATGCTGGGACAGTGGAAAAAGCTTCAGGAGAGAAGTTACCTCTTGGGAAGGTGATGCTGTGGAAGTTCCTTTGATTCATGGAAACTGGAGATTGGGAGGCTGAGGTTAGTGAAACATACTGTAAAGTCATGCAGAAAACTGTTAATTCAGAGAGGAGATTGAACAAAGACCTGAATCCAAATCACAAGATTTAGACAGGAGGATATTCCCAGTGAATTTCCTAACAGATACATGGAAGCCTCTCAGAGGAAGATGGTAAGTGAAGGGTAACTCTTAAAAAATCCTAAACTGGATGTGTGAGAGGATGAAACAGGAGGGCTGGCAGGCCAGTGGTGACTTGTGTAAAAATCTTGGTTAAAAGTTCAGTCAGCGTGACTGCAATGGCAAGAATTTTGCTGATAGTGAGGTTCCTCTTTGCTTGGGCTCCTCATCCTCGGGGAAGGGATGAAAGTGGCCACGGCCAGCCAAAGTTTTGTCCAGTCAGACTCCATCCAACAGCCTTTGCTTGGCTCACAGGCAGGAGGAGGAAAGTTAATGCAGATGCAGTCGGAGGGGGTGCATTTCATGCTCTGGTGACTCCCATTCATTGCATTCATCAGCTCCAAAGCCAAGAGCAGCCCGTGGGATCCCTGCCCCCTGCCCTGGGACCTGGAGGTGTCTTTGCCCACCCGCTCCATGGCATTGTTTTCCAACAGCGTGTTCTTGGAGCAGGCTGCACTTACAGCAGGGCCTGGGCAGCAGAAGGCCTGGCAGTGCCAAGCTCTAATCCAAGGGCTCTGCATGTTCTTTATGTCTGATAAACAAACAGAGAGTTTGCCTGATTTTACTCGTTTTGTGTTTTAACTGAGTGAGACTCAGCAAAGTCTCTCGGTACTGTGGGATATACCTGACTCCCAGGAATCTGTGTCTCTGTTTGGGGCACATCATTCCAAAGTTTTCTGCCTCACACTGGGTGACATTTGGTTGGTCTCCTACCCACAAGAAAGGCAATCGTGCATTCTGGGGGCCTTGAAACCAGCTCTGTTGTGATCATTCTGTTTTTCCTTCCCTCAGGTTTTGTTTACTCCCCTCAGTCTCTGACAATGCCAGCAGGTGCCCCAGGTTGCTTCCTATCCCATTCCTCCTGAAAAGGACATCCCCTATTGTTCTTTCTAGGAATTCAAAGTGGTTTTCAAAGACCTGGAGGGACATGTAACAGCTGGTGACACAATGCCTGAGTGATGCAAAGCAAACAATTTGCCCTCCAGTGAGGGCACCAGTTCCAGCATGACTGGGGCCAGGTCTGACTTCCCTCCACTCTGAAGAGTTCCTTCAGTGCATTGTTTGGAAGGTCAAGCACCCTCTCCTTGCTACACTTTCTGAACACTGAATAAAAGAGGCAAAAAAATGGTGGCTCTGCAGGATTAGGTGCTCTGAAGATCAAGGTGAAGACTGACACATCACAGGGAGCTTCTCTGCCAGTCTCGGCCCATGTTTTGTTATAATCTCTGGGTATATGAAGTGGTGCAAACTTTGCCCACCTGTAGATATGTTTATAATGCAAAGGTCTGGCTTCCTTCCTATAAATGGAGCTTTAATCACTTGCTGTCTGCTCGAAAAGATGGAGCACACGTTTCTCCAGCTGAGCCATGGCAGAAACTGGGGTGGAGTAACCACAGTGCCAGCCCAGTCCTGGCTCTCCTTGGCCCATACAGTGGTGCTTTGGATCACAGGGTAACTAAGGCTGGACAAGACCTCTAAGGTCTTTGAGTCCAGCCATGGACCTTATACTGCCAGGTCCACTAATCACCACACCCACATGGTTTTTGAACTCTTCCAGGGTAATTCCACCACTTCCCTGGGCAGCCTTTCTCACAGGCCAAACCTCGGTGATGGAGAGTGCCCAAATTATTGACAGGAAACGTTTGGAGGATGTGAGAGCTCTCAGTCAGTTACTGCCACTTCAGTGACATCTTCAAGAGATTCATGAGTTGCCCTCAACTTGCCAGATAAATCCATTCTGTTGTATCACATCCCTCAGTGATGCTGAGATCCATTTTCTTTTCCAGCCAGACCATTCCAGCCCATCCAGCTGCCCCAACTCCCACTGGAGAAATCCTTGCACCCTTTCCAGCATACAGCACATATTTTGCAAAGGCTGGGGGAAGAAGTCCAACTTCCCCAGTCAGATTTGGAGGATTCATGGCTTCAGAGCAGGCAGCTCTGCAGATTTGAGAGCCGGGAGTGGGCATGCACTTGGTTTGCTTAAAATAGAATGGTTTCTCTGTGTCAGCATCCCCTGCTCCTCCATCCCCCATGACATTTTCTGATTACATCCTTGAAGTGTCACCTGCACAACGCGTTTTGGAGAATGGCAGCTGAGTCCTGGGTTCGGGTGGAGACTGGGAATGCTAAGGAGGAAGAGAGAAGCTTCATCAGCAGAGTCTGGGAGGGAGGGAAAAAAAGAGGAAGAGAAAGGAAAATATCAGAAAGGAAAATACCTCTTCCCTTCAACAGCAAGGCTCTTGCCTTATTACCTGATGGGGCAGAATTGCAAATGTTGGGAGAAGTGCCTGGGAGCCACTGGGTCAGAATGAAAATCAAGGAGAGGTATCACTGCCTGTTCTGGGATGAAAAGAGTGGAGGAAGTGTGATCTGACCCTCAGGACCTGGCAGTGCGTTATCAGCAATGCACTGATTGCTGCTTGCACTGACTGCAGGGATGCTGCTCACCTCATACTGTTTCCCTCACCACCTCCTCTCCAGATCTGGGAAATCTGTAAGGTATGGGATTTGTATCCCTAAATGCAGGGACTTCATCCCACACGTGCCACACGGACCCAGAGTCCCATTCCAGCCCAGCCCAGGGCCACCAGTCCCTGCCCCAGAGGTTCTGTGGGATGCTGGGCTGCTCTGCCTGTCCCTGTCACTGCCTTGCTCCCTGGCTGGGGTGGTGGGATGTGTCCCAGGCTCTGGCACTCCCCCTGCCAGGTCCCAGCCCCCAGGGAGCCCCCAGCTCTGTTTGTACCCTGACACTCTCTTTGGAGGCGAGAAGTTCATGTTGGACCAACCAACTCCGATCGCAGACCCCTTGGAACAGAGACTCTCCCTGGTGTATATACAGCACTCTTATTTCAGATCATCTTGGCTTCCTAAAATAATACTAAGCAGTACTTAAAGAAATTTCCCACCTCCTCTGAATGCCAAAATTTGTCTGCTTTTAGGATCAGATACCTTTTTTTTTTTTTTCCCTGAATTCATGTTGTTTACCACACAATCCATAATGGATTGTACAAAAATACACCGTTTTATTTTTCTTACAGGCATCCAGCTAATGGATGAAGTAATTTAGCGAGGCTATTGTATTTCATTCAATAGCCTGTATGTAGATTTGTTGTGAAGGATAAAATGTTCCCTCTTCAAGCACTAACAATGGGAGCACAGTCTACCACTGACCTTGTACTCTGCTGCTGTGCTGTGTGCAGGGTACAATGGGAGCCCTGGCCATGGGCAATGCAAACACAGAGATGTTTGTTTTCAATAGCAGGCACCCATCCTCTTCCACAGAGCATGTAGTGGTGTTCACCTGTGTACAAGGTACAAAAAAGGTTTTTTAAGGTTTAAATGAATGCCTCTGATTTCTAGCTGTCCTGAATAAAAGAGTCGCTTGTAAATACTCGTTTCATAGGTCTGAAAATTTTAAAACTGTGAGTTTCCACTGCTCTTTGTGTGTGGGTATGTGTGCTTTCAACAGCTCCATTGTGAGGTACCTGGAATGCCTTCTCTCCTCTCAGAAACAGTTATATTTCTAAAGAGTAACAATCAGCATTCATTCAGGCTTTTAAACCCAATATTCCCTAATTATGGATGCAGTAAGTTCTGTTGATAACCTGTCAAACATTTTCATATCTTCCGAGGTACAAAAAGATTAGCTGAACTTCTGATGGTATTATTTTACTCTGTCTGTGAATTAATAGACAGCATTAATGGAAATGTTCTCAGGTGTCCCTGGCATGGGATCCATTGCATTTCATTAACCACCTGGGAGTTACAGATCTGGGCTGGGCTGGTTGTTCCGGATCTTTCTAAAGGCTGTGCACAGCATTGTCCTCCTCACAGTGGTTATTCTCACACCAGCTCTGATATCCAGATAGATGGGACCAATAATCTGTCTGCTACAGATGCCTGTCACCCTCTGGATTCACCTTCTGGGGTTGCTGAGACTAAACCCCTAAATTTTAGTTGGCTACACGTAGCTCAGAAACTTTCCTCCAATTAATTAATGAATTAGTGAATGTGTCAGTGGCCTGGGGGTAAATGTGGCATATCCTTAGTACTCAGCAGAACGTGAGTGTTTCCTGGGCAGACATCAGCTCTTCCAGCCTTTGCACCATCCCCTAAAAGCCACATCCCTGAGAAAGAAAGTGCCTGACAGCTTCCCTCTTTCTGCTTTGGCATGAATGCAAACCAGGCGAGGTTCCACCCAATGCAAACACAGTTGAAAAGCACCAGGGATGATACTGTGGCCACATTCCTGCAGATTTTCATACAACTAGAGCTTCATTTCCGTTCTGATGTTCCCTTATGTGTGTCTTCAATGAGATTCCTCTCAGGCCAGTGGAGGGTGCCAGCTCAGGTGAGAGCATACAGGTGTAACAGCAATTCCATGCCCTGGGGCTCTTCCTGGCCCTTCGATAATGCCGAACCACCAGCCATTAATTGCAGCAGGGGAGCCCTGCTGCTTTTCAAATCCTTGGATTTGCAGATATGAATAACCCCAGAGTCCTGGGAAGCTGTTTGCTGTCTAAGTTCAGACATCTGACTTGGGTGTCTGAGATAACTGGCTGGAACCCCTAAAGCTCCTTGTAAAACCAGCAGAGAAAGACTTGAAAAAAAGAGGAATCCATGCCAGGATCCTGACTTATCTGTTCCAAATCTCGACGAGCTAATCCTTCTTTGCTGGCTCCAGAAGGAGCCGAGGAACCTGACCCACTAAACTCGGACGCCCAGGATGTCTCACATGAGTCAGTGTGAGTGAGAGATGATGCATTAAGACTTTATTAGTATCTGACAGCCTTTTGATCATGGCAGAGAGCAGTTACAAGTAAAGACAAGAGGGTGGGATGGGTGCCAGCCTGTCTGACTCTGGGTTTGTTCCAGCACATCTCAGCTCATGGCTGTCCTGCAGCCTCCTCTCCACAGACCTCTTCCTCTCTTAATTAACAGACAGAGTCCCAAAAGTGTTAAAACGGTGCCTCCCTCTCCTGGAATTTAATTTATCTCTCTTTTCTCAAAATAAACTTTCTTTTTTGCTGTTGCCAAGATAAAGCTCTTTCTTCCACCAACTTCATCCTCCTTTAGTCTTCACTTCTTCCTGAGCAGCAAAAGTCTACCAGGCCTCGGAGGAGAGATTCTCCTCCAAATCTGTTCCTATCTGCACTCTCCACACTCAAAATCTTGCTCTCCAGAGCAGTGTTTCCTGGTCCTATGCTGGAAACCTTCAATCTTCTGCAAACTTTGTCCAACCGAGGCCCCCATCAGGCTTTCCACAGCTCAAATGGATTTTTTTTGTAGAGCTCAGGGTACCAAATTTCTCTGCTGAGCAGATGAGGCTTGTGACTTCCACTTCAGGACCCAGAGGTCTAAAAGTCTTCCCAAATAACCCTCTCTGAAGAGGCTGCCCTCTCCTCATGTAGGCACTGAGGGTTGCTGCTGTCCTGTATCACCCTGAGGGGGTAACCACGGAATCATTAAGGTCGGAAAAGACCTCGAAGATCCTCAGGTCCAGCCTTTGACTGATGCTATCTTGTCAATTAACCAGATCACCAAGTGCCTCATCTGCTCATTTTCTGAACTATTCCAGGGATGGTGACTCCACCATTTCCTGGGGAGTCTGTTCCAAGCCATGCCACCCTCCTTTCTGACTGACAAGGATCAGGATTTTGCACTGCCTTTTCCTAGTTGTCCTATGCTGGTTTTCTTTGGTGCCAAGCAGGAAAGATGCCCGGAGAGAGGCACAGTAGGGAAAGCATCCGGAAAACCTCGATAAGTGTGTTTAGGGGGAAAGTATTCCCACAAGGAGCTCTATTTGACTGGTGGAAAATGTCTTCTTCATTGATAGCAGGTAATGCGAAGCACACTGCCTGCAGCTTTTTCTTTTAATGTAGACATCTGAAAGTGACTGTATGATGGAGGGAGAGAGGGAAAGGTTATGTGTCTTCGCAGGCCCAAAATGGCAGTATAATGAATATAAAAGCTATCCTCTCCTCCTCTAATATATTCACTCGCCATTCCACCCTCTTTTCTAGCGACTGTAAACAACATTTGTCATCAGCAATGGGCTACTTTTCATTATAAAACTGATGTGGAAACTACATTTTTATTTCACGTACATCAGCGGTGACGGGAGAAGAAACAGGCAAGGGGAAAATATATGTCCCTAGCAGGAGAGGGACCTGGGACAAGTGTTGCCTGCACAGTTCTGGGATCATTCATACGTCTGGCCTCCAAGACAGAGGATGGTCTAATGCCTCATTAAATCTTACTGAGCCAACGATGATGTATGGGACCCTTTCAATCTTCCACGAAGTAATGCAGTAAAAAAACCCCTAATTTGCACGTTTAATGCATTCATTAAGCTATTAGTCTTTCAACAAGAGATTTAATAGCAAATTAACCGTTTTTATGAAAGAAAAAAAAACAACAACACAACTCCCCACTTAGTAGAATTATTTTTGTGTCAGAGCACAATGCAGGGTAATGGGCAATTAGGGGTTTCGGGGGGTAGGATGGGAAGATGGGTTTAATTTGTGTTTGGTTTATAATTAGCTGGTGCTTGGTGCTTGGAATGAAATGAACTGGATCCCCTCGATGGGGAAGACACTGACTTGGGTGGAAAGCACAGCCCGTGATGAAAAGGAAAAAGATGGGAGGAGCTGGAGGAAGTCAGAGGTTCATCCCTGAAAACCTGTTCTCACGGGACACATCTTTCCATGCCCAAGGAATACTTTCATGTGGGCAGACATTAGAGGCTGACTTTGTGGTGCCTCGGGATTAATGCAGCTCTTCCTGGACACCAGCTGGAAGGACAAACTCCTTCCAAGCACAAACAGGTACTGTCAGAATATTTCAAGCTCAGAAAAGCTGCTGCCTTTCTATTGAAATCTGTGTTTAAAGTTGAGCAAACTCTCAAGTGTTTTGCCTAATAAAGACGGATTGTTTATTTAGGTCCACAGCCTGAGTTGCAGGCTGCATTCAGCTTGGCAGATATGTGCCAGTGCAGATGGCTGGCACAGGGGCTGGTTTGTAACTTTTAGTTTGTGCAAGTCTCTTGAAAAAAGAGTCTTAATGAGAACACTGAATTCCAGGGAAGACTTCGGTGAGAGAGAAAGAGAATTGCAAAATCAAGTAGTTGTCTGAACTGACTGAAAATAAATGATACTTTACTTGGAAAGAAAGAAGTGGAGCTGTGTTTGTTTGCTTGCTTATTTTTAAATGTCATTTCTAAGTTTTCTATTTCTTTGAAAAGTCAGCTGACAGAATATTGAACACCAAATCCACAGGATTTTTGGGCCCTTTTTTCCTATCCATGCAAACTTTAGGAAAAAAAAAATCTTTTTTTTCTTTTCTTTCCTGTATCAGAAAAAAGTTCTTTAAGGCATCCTACACTGAGCTTTGATTTTCAGCTGGAGTGAGACAGAAGAAGGGAGAATAGTCTAAAATCAATTTCTTAAAGGGCTAAGGAATCATAAATACAGTTTGAATCAATATCTCATGTGTGAGAGTTTGTGCGTGTGTGTGTTTTCCCTCACATACTTTATTCAAACAACTGCTTCCCCATAACAGAATATTCCATTCCTTAGGGATAATAAATTGGCTTTCCAAAGTGGAATATTAGCGTCAGGCAGTGGATCCTTTACATCTGCTTTTCCAAAACTTTTCTCCCCACAGAGGATTCTCTTCTGTTCCTGACACTGAATTTGTGTGGCTGTTCAAGCATTGACATTCAGGCCAGGAAAACACCCCTTAGAAAAGGGCTTTGGTGCAAATTCTCAGAAGCAGCCGAAAATTCAGCAGGTGCTTAAGCCTTGTCACAAGTAGGTAATGCAGCCACATCTCAGTGTCCTTGAATTTCTGTAGTGGAGGCTGAGTTAATTCTTGTATCACCATGGCCTCAAAGAGCAGTTTTCCTACCTAAAAATTCAGAAGGACCCTTAGGACACAAGGCTGACCACGTTTGCATCCCAGAGCCTGGTGTTCTGCATGCTGCTCTCCCAATATTTCCCCAAGGTAATGGATGATAGCAATCAGACTTCGCACCTCAGGGAGGTGCAGTTAGAATTATCCAGCTGCATGTGCAGCTTGGCTGGGGGAGCTCCTGGCAGAAGATATCGGAGGTTATTCCAGGTGTTTCAAAGTCGGAGATTCTGGGCTGCTGTTTGGCTGTAAAGCAGAGGCACAGAGCTCATGGCTCAGCCAAGGAAGCTCCTCCCCGGAAAGCAGCTGGGCTGTTAGAGAATCGTAGAATCCTAAAATCATTTGGGTTGGAAGGGACCTTAAAGCTCACCTCATTCCACCCCTGCCATGGGCAGGGACACCTTCCACTCTCCCAGGGTGCTCCAACCTGGCCTTGGACACTTCCAGGGATCCAGAGGCTGCCACAGCTTCTCTGGGCACCCTGTGCCAGGGCCTCCCCACCCTCACAGGGAAGGATTCCTTTCTAATATCCAAACTCTACCTATCCTCTGTCAGTGTAAAGCCACCTCTCCTTGTCCTGTCTCTACGTGTCCTTGTCACAAGCCCCTCTCCAGCTCTCTCAGAGCCCCTTTTACTACTGGAAGTTGCTATAAAGTCTCTCCAGAGCCTTCTCTTCCCCAGGCTAAACACTGTCCCAGCCTTTCTTCATAGGAGAGGTGCTTCATCCTTCAAAGAATCTTCGTAGCCTCCTCTGGACCTGCTCCAACAGGTCTTTCTTCCCATATGTATTAGTGCCAAAGGTTCCACTGCTCTCATATGCAACAACTTCTTGGAGATGATGCTGAAACACCACTTTGGACATGGCTCTCCAAGCCAGAGGCTCCTGACTGCCTGGTCCCATGGCAGCAGAAGCAAAGAATGCTCTCAGTGTTACCCTGAACCTTGAGCAGCAAATGCTGTCAGTTCCTGCTTTTCATGCACTGGAAGCCAAATGCTATTTTCTCACTAGTCCCTTTCCCTATCTTCCCGCATGGAGCCATTCCAGCAAGGTGGGGGTGGGCTCAGCTGTGCCCAGTGCTGTGTCCACAGGTCTGTGGGTGCTGGAATCTGTGACATGGGACACAGAGGCTCCTTGCACCCGGCTCCACCTCGGCTCCAGCTCTCCGTGGGGAAGATGCAACTCAGTCTCATCATGTCAGCTTTTCCTCTTCAAGCAGCTTGGTGTGTGGGCTGCTGCCTGCTCTCTAAAAGCGTCTGAGATATTTGTAGCTGCTCTGCTTGTTCTGATTTTGCTGGAACAAAAATAATTACTGAAAGGACAGGAAAAAAATTGTATGTACGTATGTGTACATATGTATTCTGAAAAACCAGTTTGAAGTGTGCCACAGGACTGCACGGGGTTTTAAAGGAATGTCATAAAGGAGACAGCTTTGTTCTTGCTGCACACTGAAAGTCCTGAATGAGGAAAATACCACAAGAGAGACACTGCAGGTTTTGGAAACTACACCAGGACCACAGCTCTGCCCTGGAATTTCATTACAGTCTCCACTGTACCTGGCATGCAATGGTAAGGAAGTGAGGGTCCTCCAGTTCGTGAGGGTTATGGTTGAGTGTACGGCTGCAGGGCTGATCTGATCCAGCTAATGCATACTGCTGATACAACACTGAATATTTCTTCTGTCTGGTCTTCAACTTTCTGGGATTAATTTCACATATGCAGAGAGAACTTGTGACTTTCACAGCCTTTACTTACCTGGGTGTAATGACAGATAAGGCAGATGTGCCCATTTCCCTACTTGCCCCAGAGCCATGACTAAAGATATTTTAAACTCCTCCAAACTCGAATCAAAGAACTGTTTTAAATTTAATCTCTGAACACTTTCAGCTGAGTTTAAGGGTGAAATTTGCCTAATGGGAGTCCTCAAAAGTCAGCTCAGGTGGGGCTGAAATGAAGTTTCAGCTTTTGCAATGGGTCATATCCCAGGAGTTAAATTCTCCCCGTCTCGGGCAAACTTAGCAATCACTTTGCCTCTGAGAGATCAGCAGCAGAAATTACTGCACACACGTGCCTACAAAATCTGTCTCCCTGTTATCCCTCCCCCTTTGAAACCCAGCAAAAAGCTGGGACTGGCACAGCCAGCCTGATGTAATTGAATTTCCCTGCCTCTTGCATTTTATTTTATCAGGTGATGGCTTGGAGGGATTTGCATTGCACAGAGCTGCTGAGGAGAGCGGCTGAAAAATGGTGTGAAAATGCTGATAAATAGTTCTAAATGAAAGCAATTTTAGCAAGAGCACCTGTAGGCAGCCTTGGTCTCCTCTTGTGGTGAGTATCACTCCGAAGTGGGAACTTCCAGCAGCAACAGGCACACAGAGAGAGCGGTGCCACACAGCACCTGCGGCTGCAGGAGCCAAGGACTGGCTTCTCTTTGCCTTGCTACTGAGCTGGGTGGAATTGGTGGCCAGATTAAAGCCCCAAATCTCTGCTTCTGACTTGTTCATGGCTTTCTTTTCCCTTGTTAACGGGAAGTAGACGAAGCACGTTGGGGTTAACAGCCCTGGGTGACACAGCTTTTCCAGCCCTGGGTGACACAGCTTTTCCTCTTCACGCTCATCTACGGATTTGGGTAAAGGAGGGGGCAACCGCAGCTCCTCCCGGCTGCACCTGGGCTCTGGTTCCTGACACAAACACCTTAAGGGCCAGGTGACCTCTAGAGAAACTCTCTAGAGTCTCTCAGACTTTGGTCTCTTCCCTTGTGCTTCAAGTTTCATGCAGTTCATTCTGAGATCAGAGCAAGGAAGCCGTAAGAGGTGCAGCTAAAGCACCACCACACCAACTAGTCACTGGTGGGTGGAAAAAAGTTTCTTTCCAGGTATTTATTTTTTGATATTTGGATTCAGACCCGTTTCAAAGCTCTTTTGAGACACATTTAATGCAAGAAGAAATAGCTAGGAGGATTTCTGGGCTTGCACTAATGGAAATGACATACGGAAATGTGAAGCTAAAAGTACTTTCTTTCGTTCATTTTTGTTTGTTTGGGTTTTTTCCTTGTGTTTACCTCCAAGTATGTATGGAAATAGCTCACTCCAGCTCCTTGTACTTAAGGACCCATTTGTGCTGCTGCCTCAGCTCCTCCCGTGGAAGGCAGTGAGTTGAAAGAGTGATTTAGACACTGTTAACACAAACGAGAGGAGACAGGCCAGTACTTAGCACCACAGACTCCTCAGAAAGTGTGGACGGGGAAAAGCTGTTTCTTTTCTCTCTGCCGTTTCCCCTTTGCAGCCTGCAGATGAGAATTTCATAGCAGGATGATTCAAGGAGCAGGAACCCCCAGGTAATTCAGCTGCCAGTCCTTACAGTACGTGCCCTTCATGGCACAGCTCCGTGGGTACAAGCAGATGCTGTGTATCAGCACATAAAAGGGAGGGGGATTGTGAAGAACGAGTGACAAGGCATATTCTAAATATCCACTGCAAGAATTCAACAGGAAAACCCAGAAAACCTGAAAATGAGAGGTGCTGAGTGATGAAATTGCTGCTCTGTTCAATCTGTGTCCTAAAATAAAGGAGGTACTGGAGGGTGGAGTAAAATGGGTTATGGGGCAGTAGGCTGGCTGTAAACCATGTTTAAAGTGTAAAAAACAAATAGAAGTTCAGATCCGTAAGGTCTGAATTAAAATCCAGTGTGGATCTCAGGTTCTTCCCAACTAAAAACCACATTTAAATCTAGTTCTTACAAGTGTATTTCAGTTTAAG
This sequence comes from Orthonyx spaldingii, assembly GCA_013397795.1. Lineage (NCBI taxonomy): Eukaryota > Metazoa > Chordata > Aves > Passeriformes > Orthonychidae > Orthonyx > Orthonyx spaldingii. The sequence goes on along the minus strand of VZTJ01006208.1, from coordinate 880,821 downwards.
ACCAAGAGGCAAGAAATGGCTTTATCTACTAAAGTGAGATTCATCTCTGTACAGAACACTAGGGAAAAAATTCTTTGCTCCACATGCTACAAATTTATTTTGGGTAAACTTATGTAATTCATAAATGAATGAATGTATTTCTGCTTGCTCTCACTTTATAGGAGTGAGTCTGACCTTGATATTCAAAATCATGGTTTTTGGATCAGCTTGACCTGTGTTACAGTGTCCAGCCTTTGGGCACAGGGCAGAAATCCCTCTAGCTTCACTCAGTATCCTGGGCAGCACCTGAATTTCTGATTAGAGGAGCTGCTCTTTTAAAAATTATTATTATTTTCGCTTGCCTAGAATTTCTGAGGAATAAGATTATTCTCCTCACTCCAGAAATAATTCTATTAATATTTCTGAGTATAACTGGCTGCGTTGACACAAGGGAAATGACTGGAGATTCTGGGATGAAATAGAATCTCTTGTGCAATTCTCTAGATTAAAATTATCAGACAACGAGGTGGATTCAGAAAGTCAAAAGGAGAAATGTCCTGTGACAACAGAAAAATCAAACTTTTCCAGAGACGTGCTTGGGTGATGAGTAAATCTATAAAGAAAGGGACTGATCAGCAATGAGAACAACATCTCAGATGAGCTGGGGAGATAAAGTGAGACTTGTAAAATGTCAAGGTTTTAATTTCCTCACGAAGGAGATCCTTTGTAGAGGAAATTAAAACAAACAGTAGAAATTCCTCACCCATAGTAATAAGGAGTTCATAATGAGACAAGAAGCACTGACACCATGCAGGAAGAATGGGACCAAATTAGAAAATGATCTGCATTTGTCCTCAAAACAAAATGAAAACTTTTTTTTCCAATTCAGTGAGGATGTTGATAATGACCATGGCATAAAGGCCAGGTATGAATGGGATGGAGTTTATGGACATTTAAATTATTCTAGCTTAGGTAAAAGTAAAACTCAAACTTCTTGATGTGATGATAATGAGAGGAACAAACTGGTTTTGTTACTGATTTCTGAAAGAGCTCTTTTACAGAGTGTTGGTGCAGTAGCAGGTTGGTATTATTTAGTACAAGAATTGCAAGCACACATATTTTAGAGAAAAGTGATTGAGGCATTTGTAAGTCCTTTAGTGTGACCTCTGGAGTTTGCAAAACCAGCTTGGAATGGCAGAGTCATTAAAACAGTGTCAGATGGATCACAACAGATTTTCTGGGAAAAGATCAGGAAAGAACAATGTGGTACCTTGCTTTAAGAAGTGAACTAATTTCTATCTATTTGGTGTAATTTAGGTCTGTGTCCAAAAAAGCCAGAAACATTTGAGACGTGCAGGATGAGAAATTCTCACTAAGGCAGAGGTAGGTAAAGCGAAGTTAAATCTGATCAGAGGAGTGTTACAAAGAGAGAACTTCTCCAAGAAGGGAACTATTCCTGTGAGGATGGTTAGTATTGAAATTCTTCAAGCAACAGTCTTGTCTGATTCAACTTCACATTTTCATTAATAATGGAAATTGCCAGTGATGAATGGTGTTGGAAAAAGCTGGTATAAACTGGATGGAATTTGTTTGTGCTAAAGTCCTAAAGAGCTTTTGACAAGTGACCTGAGAAATCTGTGTAGGAAAAACAAAGTTTATGAGCCTGAGGAATACCTGGAGATGTTAGACAAGCGTGGAAGGGTCTGCTGAGGGATCAGGATGTGATGGAACTGCGGAAAAGGCAAATTCTAAGCTGCCTCGGGCAATGTGTGTCTAATAAAACAAGAGAAATGGAAATATTTTTGTATCAGAGCCTGGTACACATTCATCTGTGATGCCAGGTACCATTCCAGACATCCGTGCCTAATGGAGACAAATCCAGATATGGGCGGCTATAGAGAAGGACTGATGGGATAATCAAGTGGATGGAGAGGCAAAGACTGGAATTTTTAAGACAAGTAAACAACTGCTGTTACTAAACAGGGAGTGTTGAGGGGTATGCGAAAAAGATGAACAGAAGGATTCAAAATGCCAGAGAAAGAGATCATTTGTTAAGCTCAAGGGTAACATTGACACCAGAAGAAACGAATGTCAACAAACCATGATTAAATTCAAGCTGAAAAATAAAAGCAGGCAACTCAAAGTCAGAAGAGAGAGCAAAGCCTTTCCAGGGGAGAGAAAAACTGAGATTCTTCCCACCAAACTACAGACACTAAACGGAGGTGTTTACCCTTGGGATTTATCACACTAAAGACACCCTTTAACTGATGTGAGGAGCCTCCTCCAGGGTGTGCCTCAGATCCTGGCTGTGTTGAATCAGCTCAGAGGTGTCTCTGCTCCTTAACCTGAGGTCTAAGGCGGCTCATAGCCACTCCTGGTTCCTCAGATCCTTAAAGGACCATGGGTGAATCTGCAAATGCAAAGCCCCAATTAATTTTTTAGATGAAGGATGACTATTTAAAGGATATTATATGGAGTGCCTGCACAATGCTATAGATTACCTGCAGGAGCCACTGCACAATTCTGAAGGCTCAGTTCTGGTTTAGATCAGACACTGCACAGTTCTTACGTGCTGCCATCATGTGAGGTACCCTCACAGCCAGCCTTGTCTTGCGTTTCAGGCAAAAACACTTCAAAAGGAGGGTTAGCCTGCCACAGATACTTTGTCTTAACTGTGTGCAGAATGGATTCTGCATTGAATTATAACATGGGCTCAGGTGTCACAGGAAATCATGGGAAGTTTAATTTGGGGAAGAAGGATGGGCTGTTCAGAGTGCCTGTGGGCGGTATGTTTTCTCTCTGTTGGAGAAAGAGCAGAATTATTGACTTCCAGCTTCTGGAAATGGAGTCCAGATTTATTACAACACATTGTCTTAATTTTACCTGGATTGCTGAGCTGTTTATAGCAGGGGTGAAGTGGTACCAATCTTTTGGCCATAGGTGATCTTATCACCCCTCTATTTCACAATGGATAGTGGCCTGGTTTTTGGGATATAACAGTGTGGCTGTCTCCTGATGGTAAAGAAATTACATTTCATTCTCTCGAGCCTAACCAGATCAAGCCTCTGTGACTATGTTTTCCACAGAGTAAAACATTTAAATGCTCCTTTCCAGACCTCTTGCTGTTCTCTTTCTCCATTTTATAAAGTGGTGCTAATTTGAAGGCATTTTAAAGCAGGCAAGAAAGAAAACTGCAAGCGGAGGTTTGAGGGTGATGGGGCCTCCAGTGAGGGTGAGGAGGAGGAAAGGGAATCTCGATAATGCTGCCCTTCCAGGGATTCTGCCATTAACTGATTCATTATTTTTCTAAGCTCATTAAATAACCCTTAGAACTGTGAAAAGGTCAGAAGAGAGGGGAAGGAGCTGAAGCTGCCTTTGGATTTTTGTTGTACAGCAATTTCCTGACCAAGCTGAGGGAGGAAGAGGGGGATGGAAGAGTCAAGAAAGGAGGGGAGTGAAAGAGAACTGCTGGTTTTTCTGTTGATCTTTTAATGTAAATAAGTGTTTATCCTCAGATTTTCCCTACAGTAGTCATCTATCCAAATCCCATTGTAAGTCACCCGTAGGAGCTGCTCTCTGGTGAAGCCACAAACTGTTATTTACAGCAAACAACAAACTGCAATCATCTGTGCATCAGCTTAGACATGGGGTTGATGTCTTTGGCCATCACTGAATGTCTGGGGCAGGAATTACAGAAGTCTTTTACTGTTCTTGCTCTAGGAAGCCCAGAATCTCATTAGAAACACCACATGCAGGAAGGTCTGAGGAATGAAGATCATTTGTCACTTTTTAATGGGTTTGTATTTTAAATCACATTCTGGGACACACAGATAGGAAGTTATGAACTTTCTAAAGAGATAGGGAGGAAAAAGTCCAGAGGACCAAGGTCTTCAACTCCACTGATGCTGTGGGCACCTCGGACATGAGGAACATCTTTGCCTGTTCACAGATCTGTCCCTTAGGTGCTGCAATGAAATTCACTTGAACAAAGGTAATGTTTCCTTTTAACTGGTTGTTGTTTATTAACTTATGAAAGAGAAGATGTTTGTTTGTTTCCTTTCTTTTTTTGCTTTTGCTTTGCATTGCAAGGTGAGTTTTCCAACTGAACTAACAGAAAAAAAAATCAAGATTAATGCTGCCTGATCAAATAAGAATCATGAAGTTCACCCCTCTGTAGAGCAATGGATGATATCTGGTACTTTTATGATGTTAATATGACACCAAGGTGAAATGTGAACCTGGTACATCGGGTAATCAAGAGTTTATGATGAATCAGTGAGCAAAGAACATTATTTGGGTCCACTACTCAAATAAACTCCCAAAAAAACCCCAAATCTCTTCACTTTTTTGTACAATTCACTGAGGCTCATCCAATGAACCAGTGCCCCAAACACAGAACCTGCCACAGAGTTTGATGCAATGTTGTCCCTCCTCTTTGAAAAGAAATTACTCAAACATTCTGCAAAAATAAGAATCCAAGAAACTGCATTATATATGACTAAATACATAGTGTTGTGACATTTCAAAATTTTGGGTATTTCCAGAATGAATGAACATAAAGCACAAATTTCTGCCCTTTGCCTTTAGAAAGCTGGGAGAACGTGTGTTTATTTATCTCAATGCAGAAATTGTGTGAAAGCCTCATTTGTATGGGTCAGAAAGAGAACAAGATTGTTTTCTAAATTCAAGGCTGTTCCCATATAGGACTCGATTTTAGTAAGTGGTGTTCTAGTGCATTAAAGTGAATCCACAGTGCTGCTGATGGGGTCTGTGTGCAATCAGTTCTCCTATCTGGATGTCACAGCACTCTATTTTGCCTTTTCTTAGGCTTGTTAATCTTGTTACTCTGCTGAGTGTGCATCAGGGCAGCAGTCGGACTCTGCAAATGCAAATCCCACGAGTAATTTCACTCAGCTCCAAGAAACACATTTGTCTTTGGCAGCCCATGAGTAAGAGCTGTTTTGATGCTGTCAGTGTCCAGTGCAGATTTGGCCTTTGCTGTGTCTTAGTCCTGGACTGGGGAAACAAGGAAAACATTCCATATTTCTGCAGGATTGTGGACAGGTCCAAACCCATATGAATGGGGGGCCAAGACTTTCCAGGGTTGTTCTTCCAAGCCACATGCACAGCAAGGATCGATGGGGACAGCACAGGGAAGATTGATCACTTGGCTCTAATTGCAATTGGTTCTGTCCACACTTTTCTGCCCACAGGAATCCCAGAGAGTGGTTAAACTCAATTTATCCACCATAACTTCATGCAGCAGATTCTCTCAGGGGGTTTAAGAACACAGAGCAGGGAAGGGATGCTTGGTGTTTACAAAAGGATTGAGATTGAGGTCAGTGGGATTAGGGTGTTCATCCTTGCTGGGCACAGTCACAAATCCCAGCTGGCACCGCTTGCCTGAGTTCACACAGAGCAGGAGAGCAATGTCTCAGTGGTGGGATGTGGATTCCCCCACCCAGGAGAGCGTGAGGGCACGAGCAGCACATCTGTAAAGCAGGGGAAGTGTTTGGCAGGCGTTTCCCGTGGGATTAGCACTTGAGCAGAGTGGTGTGTGGAGCCAGAGTAACACATCTCTGTTTGCTGAGCAGATTTTGCATGTTCGGCTGTGTGAGCGAGTAAGTGCAGGAGCGAGAGGAGCTTTTCCAGAACTGGAACAGTTTCTTTGTCAGTGCTACGACTCCTCCATTTAATTCCACAAATCTGCTGTAATCAGAGTGGCTTCACCCATCAGCTCAGCGCAGAGCAAGCACGGGAGGGAGGAAGCATCTCTCTCTTGCCAGCTTTCTGTGTTCTCAGGCATTGCATCAAAGTGGCACGGAGCCTCCTGGGAAGGGGATTTGCTATCACTCATGTCAGTCCCAGCCACATTATGTTTATGGATATTATAGACTGAATACTAAAATTACCATTTGCACAAATGATCCCACAATTCCTTCAGGCCCACTGTGTCCCTTTAATAGTCCAATCTTTCAATAATGAAGTGGAGATCAGTCAGGACTCCCTGAAAATCCCATCTTTTTCTTTCATGTCTCTCTTTTTTTTCCTCCTCCTCCTTTTTTGGGGGCCTTTTTATTGCACACATTATTTTCATCCTTTCTCTGAGCCGGATCCATTTACCAAGTGGTTTTAAGGGAGATCAAGAATGAGATTCTCAATATTCTGTTAATACTCCAGAAGTAGCAATGTGGCAGACAATTCATTGCTGCTTGGGGCAGTGAGTCATGCAGAATTCAGAAGTTTGGGAACTGCACACAGGGAAGAGGGATGCTATTCATGAGGCCTCAGAAACAAATATAGTGCAGGAATGATACCTCAGAGAGCAGGCTCTCCTTCCTTAATGCTGTTCATTGCATGCCCTGCTGCATCTCCTTTTCATGATACTTCCTGAGGTTAATATCCAGGGAAAAAACAGTTGCCTGATAGTGCTAAACCCAAGAAATTATTAATTGCATGGATCAAATGAAAGCCTGGACTAAGGTCTTAGCAAAAACAAGGAGGGTTTGACCCACTTCATTTTGTTTTTAGAGATGGTTCTACTAGAGTTTTGTTCACCTGTTTCTCAGGAAAATAAAAATTCTCTCCCTGAGAATCAAAATGACTTTTTGTGAAGTGAGTTTTTAAAGACTCAGCCACAGTTAAAGAGTGTGAGGGAGAGTTAGTAGGAGTGGGATGTGCAAAGTGTGTTAGAAGATGGCTTTAGGTTGGTCTGACAAAGAATTCAGTGGGCATGGGCAGACATTGAAATCATGGCCATGGCCCTTGACACAGGGCATGGTCTGGAGAGGTGATGGGAATGGGAATCCTGCTGACAATAGCAGAAATGTCTCTAAGTCATATTTAGCAAATAGTCTGAGGAATTGGGAGCAATAAAGAGGTTCTACCCTAGGAAGGAATGGTGCTGTGGATGATGTGTCCTTGCTTGGACTGCAGCCCACAGGGCCTGAGCCACAGGCTGAGGTGCTGCCAATCCATAAAGCTCCATAAAAGGAGTTTTAGGAAAAATATTTGGAAACATTTCATTGCCTAAACGGTTGTCAAGCACTGGAACAGGCTGCCCGCTGTGACAGCACAGATTCTCTCCCACGGAAATTCTTCCGTTCTTCTACTAAAGTTTACTAAATATAAGATAAGTTCCATGTTACTGAGAGCGGCTTTGGAAACAGGCAGTCAGAGCCTGGGCCAATCAGTCCCGGGGGGTGGATGATTGTTAGCGAATCTGAATAGCCCTCTCATGTGTATATAAATCTGTTATTAATTAAATAAAGTCATTCAGCATTCTCTCACCATTCGTGTGTCCCTTCGCTCCGCTGTCGGTTCAACAGCGACAGCCCAGGGCTGTGGTGGAGTCACCATGCCTGGAGGAATTTAAAAGATGTGTAAATGTGGCATTTGGGGACAAGGTTTGGTGGTGGCCCTTGCAGTGCTGGAGGAATGGTTGGACTTGATGGTCCCAGAAGTCTTTTTTAGCCTAAATGCTTGTATGATTCTAAGTCAGGGGACTAGATTCTCACTAGGGTTTGATGGAGCTGTACCAACATATACAAATGGAAAACCTGGATGTGGCTTTTTCACTTTGTATTCGTGCATTTGTTGATTTTTGTATCTCAGTATTTCATTCTGTCCTCCCACTTCCCCATTTTTCTCCTTCACGCTCCTTCTGTTGCCTGCAGTGCTCTTCTCTCTCTCTCTGTCTCTTCTCCTAAAATCTTCCTTCATATTTTATTTGACACACCTTTTTTCTTTTATCCCTTTTGTCTTTGCCTTCCTTCACATTACTGTGCTAGTACTGCTTTCAACCAAAACATGGAGAAGGCCTTGCTGAGGGGGAATGATGCCCTGGACATAAAACCCACCCAAGACCATGGTCAAAGCCATGAGACTTCAGGGCAAAGACAGTCCCATTCAACCCCTAAACATCAAGGTGTTGTGCTCAGGGACAATTTTCTGCCTGGAAAGCAGTTTGCTGATTTCTCTGGGAGGCTCTGCGAAGTACAAGAAGCAGCTGCATAAACTGGGAGTGTGCACTCAGAATTTCAGCAGTCTCTGGGTGGAGGATTCCACTCCTAACTTGGGAAGCCCCCATCTCCCACCTGCCTCTCCAACGGTGGGAAGCTGCCGATGTATTTTTTGTTAATTATTTCCCCTGTTGCATTTGCTCTGTTTTCTTGATTATATTCACACAGCTCTTCTCACTGCCTGGGCTCAGCTGCCTATTTCTCATTTGTGCTGTTTGATGGCTCGTGGTAATCTGTGTGCACCCAGCCTGCTGCGCTCTGGGATTTACTGATGGAGCTCCTTGTATGCAGACACTGTTGGCAATAAAAGGATCATGGAAAAAAAAAACCTCCTTGACCCTGGCCAAGCAGCAGAAATCTCAGCTATGGACAGTGGTAGCTCCACTCTCCTCCATAGGATGCGCAGGAAAGAGCCCATAGAGGAAGAGGGAAGTGGAAAGAGGCGGAAGTAGGGACTTGGGGTGTAGAGGAGCTCCAGTGACTGCAGAAGTAAGAGTGGAGTTTGTGCAGAGGGGCTGCTGAGAGCTGCCACCAGGGGCTGAGGCACATCACCTTCTCCTGGGCAGCACCATAAGTGCTGGCAAATTGTGCAAAAAACCCAAATTAAATCCGAGTGCCTAAAGCAAAGCACTTAAATCCATACTTAATGGCCCAGTTCCCAGAAGAGTGCAGTCCATGGCCCCAAAAGGCTCACTCTGACACATGACTGTGGCCTTGAGTGTGTTTCTGTGTGTTTTAGGATGAATTACTGCCATGGTTTCACCACAGCCAGCAAATCAGCCCCACACACTCACTCACTCACTCAGTCTCCCTTGGCAGGATGGGGGAGAGAATTGGAAGGCAAAAGACAACTCGTGGGTTGAGATAAAGACAATTTAAAAGGCAAAGAAAAAGTCACAAGTACAAGCAAAGCAGGGGCAACTCGTGCCACATCCTCCTGGCAGTGCCACTGCCAGGTGCTCAGCAGGGCCCTGCACAAAGACACCACAAGGGACAGGGGAGGTGCCCTCTGCCCTGTGTAACTTGGCAGCTTTCCACAGACCTGAGAACTGCACTGAGCCGTGTTTGTCACCCTTCTGCAGGGTTTCACAGAAACAGGAGGAATGGGGCTGAGCTGAAAGGGATTAGCAGGAGGAATTTCCAGGCAGGAATCTTATTCAAAGATATTCCTTGCGTGGGTTAGGACACAGCAGCCTGTGGCTTTTAGAGTCTCTGATACAAAGGCAATTATCAATGACCCAGTCCAGACCAAGAGAACTGCAGTGCCTGACACCTTTCACTCATGTTTGAATAGCCAAAAGTTTTTTTAAAACTACTTATTCCCCATTGTTTGACTATTATTAACTTGAGCAGTTTGCTGTTGGAATCTAAAAGGGTTTTTTACAAGGTTTCACAGGACCAGGGCAATTGCAATGAAATGTTTGATGAAGAATAGTTAAATTGTTTTGACTTCATTTTGGTAATGACAAAATACCTTGTTTTGAGAAGAGAAAACCACTTAATTTTCACAATTTTCTCCAACCCAATTTATATGGACCTTATATTAGGTTCGGCATTAATTTTAAATAATTGTAATGGCATAGACTGCCATTATGGCACACATTATGGCATTTTGATGTCTCCATGTGATTTTTTCTTTTAACACAATTTCTCTTCTGTGGCAAGGCTTGAGAACTCAGGCTGCTGCTTCCAATTCAGAAGAGGAATTTCCTGTAAAAATGGAAGTTCACTTTATTAACTACAACTACTACCCCAGCAGCTCATTCATTCCCTTCTCAAAACACCCACCATCCTTCTTCCCTCTGTTTTTAGCACTTCTCCCTCATTCTTCTTTTCTCCTTCCTATCCTTACACTCAGTAAAAATCTCCTGTGCTTCAAAGGAACACTGAAGGTGTAGATATAAACCAAATGCAGGGGGAAGAGATAAAATGGGGCTATGGGAACAGGCAGGTTAGAATTTGTTACAGTGCTCAACTGTTTGAATCTTGAATGCTGTTTCTGGGGACAGCAGAAGCTTCGTGAGAGGGTGTTATTGTAAACAAGACCTTCCTCTTGATGAAATACAGATTTCACAAGGACATTGCAATTTGCAGGGTTGTCTTCTGCAGGTCAAAAGGGAGAAAAATTTTAATACTTCAATCCATTCATTCCTTGGGACTGCTAAATGTCAGTAGAGACAACACCTGCAAAACTTCTCTGGCTGTGTAGCTAAAAAGAACTGCAACAAACTTATCCCCCAGATAAATTGTTTACACTTTGTCTTCTCAAATACATTAGATAGCTATTTGAGAACAGTGGAACTGCAATATAAACAAACACATGTAAACACATGTAAATATATGTATACACACACACAGCGTGTGTTTGTGCAGACTGTAAACTCTGTGTTTGTTGGCTACCAGCGAATTCATTACTTGCACAGATGCAGCTGGGAGCCCTCTAACCTGGCACAGCCCAGGATATTTCCTCTAGCAGAGCCCTCCTTTGCCTGCAGCCTGGGAGATGACCATATATTACAAAATTCGTGCTACTCAGGCCCATCCCATTCCCTGACTCCAGGCCCTTCTACCCTGCTGAAAGCACCAAACACCTTTGCTCGTGTGAAGCCCATCCCAAAGACCTTGTGAGTGTCTCCTATGCTTCACTGGCGGCCAGGCGGCCGTGCTCCATTTCCCGCAGAATTTCAGCTGCTCGGGTATTTATCAGGAGCATCTGTTAAACAATCTGGAGGGGAGCAGTGCTGGTGCCATCAGTGCGGGGGTGAGGAGGGAGCTCCTCAGCAGCACAGAGAGCAGAGGAGATGAGGCTGTGCCTGCTGCTTCAGGGGTGTCGTGACCTTGACTCCTCGTTGATGAGCGATGCCGAGTGTCTTGGAGCAGAACTGACAGGGATAATGTTCCTCTGAATGGATGTGTTCTGGTCACCGGGGCTGGAGAGGGATGGAGAGGATGGATCATTAGAGAGACACAAACAATTAGAGCCTCAGCGTTGAGTTCTTATGGAGGTACTGGCCATGAGTGTGGTGAAGAAACAATATGCAGGAGTGTTTATCCCCTTTCCCCTAAAGTCATCTTTCCTTTGGAGGCTTTTTTGCCCTCCCTGACCCACTGTTGGTACTTTCAGGGTCCGCAGAGGGTGAGCAATAGTGTGCACAAGAAACTGAAATCCAGGAAGATGATTAAGTGACACTCATGGAACATAAATCCCTTCACAAATAGAGCAGCTCAGCTGGACCTGCCAGGCCCCTGACATTCCCCTGCTGGGCCCTAACCCTACATGTAAATTTACACCCACAACCTCTATGACCTTCCCAAATTTCCAGTAGCTTCTTGCAAAATCAACATCAAACTTCCAGTGCCTCTGATTTTGTGTTCAGCCTGATGCACTCTGCGAGGTGTTGTGTACGAATCCTCTTTGCCCAACCACCACTACACAAAAACACTTGGCAGAGCAGATCCCTTTCCTTTACCTCAAAACCAGCCCTGATGGGATCACTCAGTCCCTATCAAAGGCTGCCCAGTGTCCAGAGACCCCCAACAACAGCCCCATTTCCTTTCTGAAAAGGAACTGGGTTCTATCAACAGTCAAAGTTTTGCCTATGACATATTTTTTCTCTTTCCTTTTGGTTTCTGCATCTGCACACTTCTAGAGTCCTATTCATTTCTTTAATGGCCCTTCAGCTGTTATATTTTTGCTTGTCAGGGTGCTTTTTTAATTTCCCCCCACCCCCCACTTACAAATGTATAAAACATTTAATGAAGAAATAATGATATTTTCTCATGTCATTGCCTATTTTTCCTGTCATATTTGATGTGTTTGTAATGTGGGCGGACATATTATTTATGACCAGGGAAATTAAATATTATTTCACTTTTTTTTCCCCCCTAATGCAATCTGTGTCATCTTCCAGTTCCCAATTTCTTTCCATTAAAATTATTGTCTTTGCTCCTCCACTCGACCGTTTGCTGTTGGTTTTGCAACAGCGCTGCCAGAAGATGCAGAAAAACATAATGGGGAAAAGAAATGGCATAATTTGCAGGAGATACTTTTCTCATCTCATTTAAATGAAGACAGTTTGTTCCTGGGTGTCAAAAACATCAAGAGCAACAAAAATATGGAAATTGGTAATTTCTTGCACTAGGAATACTTCCAGAGCTTTGGAGATTCTGTCTGATTCTAGCAGCTACTAAAGATGTGTCCAAGCCAAACTTCCAGTATAAAATAACTTCAAACCTCAGAAGCTTGAAATCTGGGCCTGAGTTTTTTAAGTCTTTGGCCCCAAATGGTTCTCTCATCTGCTGCCAGAACGTCCTCAAAACTGGGACAGGAATCACAATCCCTAACATATTCCTTAATCATCTGGGTGAAATACAGACAAAATGGAGCTGAACAAGGTGATCATATGCTGTCTGACACAGCCTTTCATGTTTAGCTCTGCTTGTGCATTTTCCAGTCCTTCCATAACACATAACATGGGATGAGAGCATGGGACAGGACCCTTTGTGCTCCCAGAATCTGCTCCAGCCGTAACAGACTCCTCAGAGGCTCCTGTGTGGGATTTTTCTGACTCAGGAGAGATGGGATTAGCACTCCATTCTGAACTCATCCCGTTCGGTTTTCCTTTTCTGTAACCAAAGATGGATGAGCTCCTCTAGAGCTGAGTCATCTCTTCGCCCTTTGCTGGTCACTTCTTTTATTATGGGTGGAATTGCCTTTTGTGGGTAGTGATTCCTCCATGGACTACAACTCCTTGAGTCTTGTCTATCAGCTTTAATTTGTATAAACTAAGGGGGAACAAATCCCCTCCAGTCTTTCCATCTGTCCCATTCCTATTTCAGCCACAACAGCTCCAGTACCAGTCTCCCACAGGAATCTGAGGTGAAGGCCTGCAACCTCGAATGCTGGAGGAATTAAGAGCATCTTAACTCATACGGAATAGTCTTTCCCCAAAAACTTGTGGTTTTTCACACTTTTTCCCAGTTGCTCCTCATGGTTCCTGTGTATTTTGCAGAGGAATTTTTTCCCCGCTTTCCTTGCGGTGTCACGGCTTTGTTTCACAGTTCCTACTCCTTGTATCCAAGTCAAACCCAAAGAGCCTTCTGTCACCTTTCTTCTTTTCCTTTTCCCCCTGCTAAACATCTCAGCAAGGCTGCCTGTTAATCTCTTCTTTTGCAAAGATTAGAAACGTGGCTTTTCTATGACCTTTCTGAACAATCAGGATCTTGGAGTTCCCAAGATGGGTCGCCATTATCTCATCTTTTGGGCTGTTAACAATGATTAAGCAGGACAAAGGATGTGCTCAGAGCTATGGAGTTTCAATCCATCCTTAGGGAGTACCTGGAAATAAAAGCAAGCAGAGGGAGAAAGCTCCAGCAAAAAGAAAGGTTCGACCTTTAGAAAACATCCTTGGTTGGCGCTTTCTCACCTTTTCAAATATACATAATAAAAAATGGCAAAAATAGGCCTGTAAGTGCATACACTGCCTCTGGACTAAGTCCCCAGAGGGCTGTTCCCACTGGACCAGGCACTCAGGACTTGGGAAAACCAGGTCACAAACAGAAAGGCAATTTTAAACCATTAGTTTTGCTTATGATCCATCTCACTGTCTGTCTGTCCGTCTGTGTGCTACGATCTGTACAAGTTTCTCCCCAGGTTTCGATTACCTCCGTACAGGAGCTCGGAGCCAGGGATGACTGATACTCCCACCACTCCCAATGCATCTCACAGCAGAGCTGGGGCTCTTCAAGGTGCAATTCCCTTACCAACTCCTATTTCCAGCAGTTCCTCATCTGCTCCTTGCCTTTCCCAGGGATAAAGAACACCAGGCAGGGCCAGGTGAGTGAGCAGCAGGTGAGTGACCAGGAGCAGGGAAACTTTCCCATCCAGCCCAAGGATTCATAATGCTGTGGTTTGGTTTTGTGGACTCAAACCTCTTGCAGTGCATGTGCAAGAACCTTGTGTTTGTCACGTGCTGCTGTCATCTCACAGAGGGCAAACAACTGACCAAACAAACCAGGAATTGATTTGGAATATGCTGTTACCCTTCCTTGTCCGTGGAACAGGGGAGGGACCTGAAGGGCAGACACATCTCTTGAGAGGACCATGGCCAGAGGTTGTGTAAACAAGATCGGATGGCAGAGGGGTGGGTATGAAGGGAGCTGGTTCAAACACACATTTGTACTTAGGTGTGTAATGGAATGTCCATGGAGACACGGAGAGAGGGAGGTTTGGAATCACAGAATCACAGAACACTTTGGAAGAGACTTTAAAGATCATCTCATTCCACCCCCAGCCATCGGCCGGGACACCTTCCACTATCCTAAGTTGCTCCAACCTGGCCTTGGACACTTCCAGGGATGGGGCAGCCACAGCTTCTCTGGGCACCCTGTGCCAGGGCCTCCCCACCCTCACTGAATAAAAGTTCCCAATATCCACAGCTTCTCTATGTCTTCTCTAACAACTCTTTCTGCCTCTTCAGAGCATCTCTAAAGAGATGGCTGCAAGGGAAGCCAAGGCAAGAAGGGGAGTTATTAACAGAAAGTTTAGAAGAGACGAATAAAAGATTTTTTTAAATGGGCTAAAGTGTGAAGAATGGCCTTTGTGAACAATTCAGTCATTTATCATTATTTCATTGGCATTGTATGAATTATACATTTGAGACTATAATGGAGTAATATCTCATCTCCTTTCCCCCTCAGTGGGCACTGAATGGATGGCCAGGTGAGCTGCACTTGGACCAGCACCATTCTCCAGGAGAGTCACTCTTCACCTCCTGCTCCTCTCCTGAATTTCTGTTCAATAAGTGTGCGTTGATCTTTTAACAATCTTTTCTGGATGTTAAAATTAATGAGTATTTAGAAAATAGCTTTTGTCTTTCAATTTATTTTTTTTTTTTTTTTTGCTATTTTTCTTTTCCTATTGAAAAATGGAAGAGTGGAGGGTCAGAAAAGCATGAAAAAAAAAGCTGGAGCCAAGCAATATGGTTTTGCAGTTTATCCAAGAGCTAAGGGATAAGAGTGGACATAACCTCTGTTACAGAAACTGAGCTGATGGGTGGGAAAATCCTAAACTGACTTAACTCACCAACATTTTTTTTGGTGGTTTTGTACTTTCATAGTTGCCTGTAAAAATATTGGCTCACAGTCTTGATGTACGTGGAATTTGCCCCTTCAAAACTGGTGTTTCACTTCAGAGAGCTCTGACTTTTACCCCAGAAGGAGAAAGGTCAACTCAAACATACTAAGGGAGTTAATAAAAGTATTCCTGCTGCGAGAGTTTGGAGGAGCTGTGAACTCTGGTTTCAGAGGCAGGTAGTGAGGTGTTCACTTAGCAGACTATCAGGATCCATCAGAAACTAACAGTAGCCATAAACCTCAATGTATTGACTTCCATCCGTTTTGATTTCCAGCTGCATTACACCTTGGCTGTGTCACTACCAAAATAAGAGGTCCTAAACAGAATAGCAATTGTCTCAATATCATTAATTCAGTAGGCACGTTTTTCAATTTTCTCTGTCACGTGTTGATTCCTGCACCTCTTCCATGCTCCCTGGTTTCTCTCCCTCTTCCACAGAAGGGTATTCCCTCCTCCTAGTTGGCCTGTTAGGGAGATGGAGCCCTGGAGCACTCCAGATTTTGGGAACAGAGGTCTCTGGTGCAGGGTATGTAAGAAGGGACATCCTGTCTTAAAAAGAAGATTCCACAATGTACCATTAGGAATTACTGTAGAATTGTATTTTCCCCTGAGAATCTCACTGAGCCTGACTCTCAGTTATGCCATCCTCTTTCATGGAGCAAGAAAAAGGTGGATAGAGAAGGAAAACAGAGTAGGAGCCTTAACCCAGCTTTGTGATCCTTGAACCCCAGGGCTTTAAAGACACCCAACATCTGCATTTGAAGAGGTCATTCTACTCAACCTTTGTTTCTTAAGTACACCACGTTTACACAGAACCCCTGAGCACCTCCACACCGACGCTGATAAAAGGCTGGCAGCAACACAGAGATTATTTTGTTTGAATTTTAGGTTTTCCAATAAATACACCTAGACCCTGTCCTTTCAAAAGTCAAAGGGTTAAAACTTTCCATCAAGGCAAGGTATTCCCCAAGCAACCTGCATCGAGGGCTCTCTGAAGCACGAGAACATTGTTGACCCAGACATCACTAAGTTCTTTGCTTCCAAAAAGTTCTGGCTGCTGATAAACCTTTGTCCTTTTTCTTTGATTAGCTTTACTCTGGCTGTAAATCCTATTTTGTTTTGTGCTGGGGTCTAGCCAAGGAAGTATTTCTATTAACCTGGAGCAGCTGGAGAGTAGCTGGCTCTTACTGTCAGGGGACTGCAGCCTGAGTACCCTGTAACACTAATGTTTTTCACTGTTGAAGCCCCAGTCTAAAAAGAAGGAGATCCATGTTCCCTCTGCGGTTATTTTGCTACCCTGGAAGCTGGCAGAATTGTGTGGGCAGGATGTCATTAGCTTAAGGATGGCAGTCGTTAGGATTTCCATCTAAAATCTGCTCCCCTCACAGACTCCGTGTCTGCCGTCTTTGCTGGGAGCTTTAATTTATCCATTCACAGAGTGGGAACATGCTCCCTCTACTTTCATTACCCAATTGGCTTTAATTAAAAAATCTGTAACGCCTCCTGTCTTGGAGGGCTTTGAGTTTGGTATCCTGATGCCAGGAGCCCTTGGAAGACGAGGGAATGGCAGTGAGCTGTGAGAGCAGCAATTGCCATGCCGGGAGCGGGGATGGGCCGCACCAGGGTGCAACACCCGCGTTCACATTCCTGTGGAGCCACCTGTGAGCCCCTGGATCCTCCACATCTCTTCAGCCTAAAGGAGGAAAGAGACCCTATTTTCACTCCCTGATGCTTTCTACTCACTTACAGCATTTATTCCAAGCCTTCCTGCCCCGAGGCTGTGCAGCCTTGCTAAGTTCCCTACCCTCATTACTGGAGCATCACAGCAAAAAAAAAACCAAAAAAACTCTCTCTGCCTGTGCCTTTTGCCCAGGGTCTGTGACATCCCTCCATATCTCACAGGTGTAAAATGAGCATCCAGTAGTCACAGGAAATGTTAAAACCCCTTGTCCCTGAAGACAAACTCTGTAGTGACTAATCCCTGGGAGACTCCGGGATTTTAAAATTGGTGTATTTTCTCCTTTCTCTTATCTCCACTCCCTCTGAGCCTTTTGCCATGTATTTACTGTCCCTTTTCCCCTTTCCCTGTGCCACCTCCCCACGCTGCACAGCCAGTGCCCTCAACCAGCAGCACTTTATCTGCTTCCAATGTAGCGTGTCCTAGAAAGAATTATAGCATTGCCTTTCTCTCGACAGCCAGTCATCTCTCAGTAACATACAATAAGCTGTACTTGGGCCAAAGGAAATGGGTTTAGCCTGGCGGGTAATTAATTTTCTCAGGGTTCAGTTTCCCACACTGAAATTGGTCTCCGTCTGATCAATTAGAAGAACATTTCGCAAACGAAACTGATTATGAATCATGGGTTTCAGCTCAGCTGATACATGGCTTTTGGAGCAAAAAGTAGAGGGAAGCTTCAGCCCATTTATCCCAGCTGCTGCTCAGGAGCGAAAGCAACACACAAACACACATCCCACTCACTCCTTCGAGGCGGAAAAGGTGCTGTGACTCCACCTGTTCACAGCATAGTCCTGAAAATGGTCCTCAAATCTTCTGAGAGTTGTCTCCCTGACCATGGAAGTTTATCCACTGGCTGAACACTGTCCTGGGGCCGCTCCTCTGAGCACCAGCATAGCTTAACTCTGGCAGATTCCGTTTCTTTTTGCCTCCAGACACACAAATAAAAAATGGAAAAGCTTTAGGATGAGGAGCATCCCAAGACGTCTTTAATTCAGATGTAATGGCTTTGAACAAGGAAAGGAATGATCTCAGACATATGAGGTCTCTGTATCACAGCAAGCCTCTCCTTCCCATTTTCCTCTGCTGATAGTAGTCACAGAAGTGATGGCAGTTGAAATTTAACTTTTACGAGAGCGACATTTCCATTTCAGCCCTGAGCACGCCTGCAGGATCCAGCTCCCAGTGGGAGCAGTTACCCACAGTCCCACCTCAATAAGGAGAACACTCTCCATCCCCTCTGCCCTTCTCCCTGCCCCATGTGCCCCACAGCACCAAGCAGAACCATTAGTTCAGTTTTTCCTGTGTCTTTAAACCATGTCCAACACTTTAAAGGAAATAAATAATGTCAAGTATTCAAATGAAATTTTGCTGAGAACCCTCTTTTTTTCCTGAAAAAGCCATGACACTAAACTTTCCAGTCATCTCAAGCCTTGAATAGTTTTTCATTTGTGTCAGATTAACCAAGTTAAAATTCCCTCTCACGATCTCGGCATTTAGAGGTATTATGCTAGAAGTAGCTTAATAACTTTGACTTCAAAAATAAAAGAAAAGGAAAAAAAAAAAAGAAGGCGAAGAAAGGCATTTCTTGGCACCATGCGGAGTAAACAAAGAAATGCAATTTCACAAAGCTGAACCTGCTAAAGGGGACGTGCTGCAGACAGAGAGGGGGACTGAGGCTGGACTTTGCAGTGAAAAAGGCTGCATATGAAAAATTCATCATCTAATATCCCAGGCAGCAACCCTGTCTGTTTTTATACACCAAACTGGGTCAAGCCCAGTTTGTGCCTGGGCAGGACACTCTCTAGAAAAACTAAATTAGTAAAAAGATGTGCCACAGAAAGTGGTTCTCAGAGGGCAAGTGTGTACACAGTTCTTCAAGTTACATATATATAAATATATATATAAAATATATGTAACATATACATGTACAGAATATGTTACTATTTTATGCAGCTCCTTTTTCCTCTGTCTCCGTGACATAGACCTCTCATAAATGGAGAACTGCATTTGCAGAAATAATCTTAATTTAGAGTTGAAATATGCAATGCATTTGCTGTCTCAAAGACTGACCTTTACTCGTGCTGGAGAAGTGGATTTGGAAGGGAGAAAAGGGAGGTTTGTGATGTTTAAAAGCTTCTGCAGGAGGAAACTCTACACACCTGAGGTCACGCCTGGGACAGCTTTGTCGCCAGCACGGTTTATTCGTAATGAAGGGAGTCTGGTTGTGCCACGGAAATGGAGGTGTTGATTGTGGCTTTTAGTATAAAATATAATATTTCTGTACACCCTCAAACCGTGGAGCAAGACCTGGAACATAAAGGAAGACAAACCCGACTATTATCCTGATAGACTCAAGTGCAAAGAAAGGAAGGGCTGTTGCTCCTGTAGTAACCCCTGTTAAGGAGTGTTTAAAGACGGAATTTCCAAACAGAACAGTCTCAGCTAAAATAGTATCCTAGCTCCAGGCTCTTGGAGATGTTGCTTTTAAGATGCAATGGAATACTGATGCCCTGACCTCTTGTGGTCACTAAACACACAGAGCCAGATTTCCCAAGCATATGATTGTTTTCAACACAGTCTCCTTCTGAAATTTTTATTTGCTTTACTGAATCATGTTCTCTTTAGTGCTCCCCTCACAATTTCACCGGGGCAGGGACTTACCCAGCATTCCCAATTCTTTTGTGGAAGGCACAGTGTGATGTGGTTGGAGGTGTCCACCCCCAACAAATTCCAGAACCCACTGCAGAGGGCCACAGAAAATGAAATAATATTGGAATGTGATCTGCTGGCCTGCATAGCTGCTTCCAGGCATTCCTTGGGAGCAGTGCTGCCTCTTGGGGCATGTGAAACGATCCTTGAATGTAATTTGACAACCAAAGTTCAGAAGTAACAACAAATTCTTTCAGAATGAGAGGACGCAGGCTGACTGTAAGAATGTATTTTTGTCACTGCTTTGAAATGTTTCAGGACATTTTCAGCAGAGAAACCATTCCTGAAGAGCTGACAAAAGGAGTAGGGTGAAGGATCTTTTGCATGGGTGTTGGCAATCTAAATTATACGAGATTCGAGTTTCCAATCTATCTTATGGTTACTGTCTGTGTCTAGTGAGTTTTGCTGTAAAGAAATGATGGGTTTTGAGCCAACCATCTGGCGTGACCACATGGGAAACCAGACTTTGATTCACACCTCTGCAGGCAAGAGTCAGATGCTGGGAACATTGAGGACCTGACTGCAGGGCTTGAAAAACATCATTCTTTTCACTCCATCCTTGCCCAGTGCTGATGGGGACCTACAGATACAAATGCAGCCCAGTGAGAAGACCACTGAAATTTCAAAAGAGGCTGAAAGCTTTGAGGGTGAATAGCTTATGTTGCTAGGGGAAAATTAAAAACAGAGAGAAAATGTAATAGATATAATACAAATTATTTGTTAATGTGTTTGACCTACTGCCTTTTGTGTTGGCTTCTGGGTCTTTTGTGAAGGAGAAGTCCCCAGTGTGAGGTGTGGCTTTTTTCATTCCATAAAGCTGCAGCAATAAGTTCTTTGTATGAAGACACAAGTGAAGGGAAGCAGGATGCTTCCCAGTGAGGGATTAATTGGCAATGTTTTTCCCTATAAAATCAAAAGCTTGGTATTTGCTATGACCATGATAAAGTGTAGACACAGCCTGAGCTTCCTTCCTCCTCCTCTGATAAAGCCTCCTCTCTCATGGCCATCACTGGAATCCCTGATTCCTGTCTCGTGTGCCCCGTGACCCCAGATTCAGAGAGAGGATGGGATAATTCCCAAGGTATCTGAGTAAGATGCTTGTCTGGGTGCGGCTGCTGAAGGGCTCAGCTAATGCTGCTTGGGTTAAGAGGATGCTGATAACTGAAAATCCAGTCCAGCAGTTTATAGCCTTCAGATAGGGCAAATGTGAGACAGAGTGAGGCTGTCACTGGGTCCAGCCAGGGAACACATTTCCCACTGTGTGTCCAAACCCAAAGCCAATGACTTTCCCTGTCTGGAAGGCTGGCTCAGGGAGAGAGTGATAGTGCTGGAGCTCTGTGGTCATAAAGGTCCCTGCTGGTACTGGGAGGTCACCCCAGGATGAGGTGCAAGTGCTGTAAATGAGGGAGGAAGAGGCAGTTTCCTGCCATAATGCATCATGCACAAACAGTAAACAGATACCCTCGGAATGTGTTTGTCTGAGAGGGGGAATAAAGCAAAAATAGTCAGCAAGACAGAAGCAGAAGCCTGTCTCTCCTTTAACAATCTGCACTCATCCATGTTCAAAACAGTCACTTGGCAACAATTATCTCAGAAGGAAAGTTGTGTGGAGTGCAGAAAATAAGGGCAGGGCTGTAACAAAGGCAGCGGAGTTGAGCCAGGATGTTGTTTTTGTTCAGTTCTCCCCCTGAAGCCAGTCCAGGTTGATTTTGCCTCAAGCTGGTCATGCTTTGGGAGCTGCTTTAAGACCTGAATGTTTTTAAAATGGCAGAGTGATGAGGCAGGGCCTTGGCAGCACCCCGGGGCTGTCAGAGCAGGGCTTTAACCAGAATCTCCTTCCCTGCTGCAGCCCGGACTCGGCCTGTGTTCCCAGGGAATTCCTCTCCAGGAGGCAAGGTCTGCTCTGTGGCCTAATGGGTTACTGAGGACAATCCCAAACCTTTTTTATCCTTCTTTGAACAAGAATTGAAAGGAAAACAAAATGCCCACAGGGACAAGGAGTTTTCCTACAAATTCCATTTCCACAAGATTTTCCAAGGTATCCCTGGCATATCTGACTTCTAATATCAAAGCACTATTTAAGTTAGAAGGTGAAACAGGGTGTATGGACTGTTTGGTACTGATTAGAAATTCTGAAGAAGCAACTGAGGTAGAGACTGACTCATGGTATGATTTTATTTACTGCAGATTCTGTGGTGAAGTTGACAGGGAGTAGAGAGAGGAAAGATGAAAGAAGCTCTTTTGTTTGCCACAACATTATAGTGATTTGGCATCCTCATCCTCTTGCAACATGATGCAGGAATAAACAAGATGAGGCTGGGATTGCAGTTCATTAATGCCCCTCACATTCCTGGTGAATCCCCACCAGTTTCGTAGGCCCTCACACAGTCGGGAACGACTCCTGACCAGGTCTTTGGGGTGATATTTCAAGCAAGAACAGAATAATTTTGAGAATGGTTTATCTCCTTTCCAGCCTGCGGTCAGATAACATCCCTGTGGCAACCATTTCAGTTGTCTATGTGGAAAAGTAATGTGCAGAAAGTAATTTAATGTAATGGATTGTTTAGTTTTCTTTTAATTAAATGTAGCAGCTGGAAACAAGGAGAAGACAGCTCAGTATCACCAGGCAGGTCTCTGATTGCAGGCATCCTCCACAGACCCTACTTAGTGTGCTGCACTTTCAGCCCAAGGTGAAAACCCAGTACTATTGAATACCCAAAACCTTATGATTTTTATCTCCTTTCATGAAATATTTCAATGGGTTCATTTGGTTCCTTTTGCTATTTCTCTCTCTCCCCAAAACTCAAACTGCTGATGATAAATATGTGTCAAAGCACCTCAACCAATTCCAGAAATCATCTCCCAGAGGAGCCCAGCAGCCACACAAGGCAGGATAGTGCTGAAGTTCCTTGGGAAGCTCTCCTTCTCAAATGGCTGACTGAGGAGCTCCAGTTTGGTTTATTCCCACCAAATCATTCCGGCTTTTTGAAGATGACTGAACACAATACTGGACCTTCCAGCTGAGCTCCTTTCAAATGAAATCAAAAGGCTGCTTGTCAAGTGAATCGATACAGTTGTGACTCCCATGGTCCCTGCGGATGTGAGGTTGGCAGGCACGTTCCTGGGAGCAATAGTGACTTCAGAGCAAGACCATTAATGGCATCGTTTGCTCCATAATTTTGAAATGGATGGCTTTGGGAAGCACATCAGCTGGAAGAACTGGGGGTTTTTTCAGTGTAAAAAGGTCAGCATTCCACTGGTTTACAAGGGCAGGGTAACCAGGCCGTTAAAATTTGTGTTTGTTTTCTCTGCAGCATTTCCAGGGAGAGGCCCAGAATGACAGCTCAGATGGAAGTGCCCACATGGCAGATGGCTAAAGGCAGGTGACATAAATCCAACCTGTGCCTTGCTCTACTCATTTCCTTTTCACTACGTACACTCCCTTCTTTCCTCCTCGTTTCGGAAGGGTTTTGTGTGTAAACAGAGAGATGGAATAACTTCTGTGAGGTTTCCTTCAAAAAGCTTGGTACAAGGAGGTCACTGTGGGAAGGGTGTGTGCTCCTGGCTTGCCCCTCACCCTGGCTAACTGCCCAGTGCCCAAGGCCACGGGCAAGAAGCCCAGTAGGTCACATTAGAGCCTACCTGAGTCTAGGTCATGGTCTCTGTTCCTGGAGAACAGCTTGCACTCCTCCTCCTCCTGCTTGGATCCCCAGGAATCTCCTGCTGGCTGTGCACAAGGCTAAAGACAGGTATGGAAGCAACATCTGTACTCGATGGGAAGCTGGGCCAAGGCTCTGAGAGTTTGCCAAGCAACCCTTCATCTGTGGTGTGTGAATCTACACCTCTTGCAAAGGGAGAAGAGCAAGGAGGGAAAGGCAGTGCCAACTTACAGATTTGTAAAAGAGGCTTTTAAGCTCTCTAGAGGGGTAACTTGCAACTGCTAAATATACTCCAGGAGAAATACAGCCAGAATATTTCTTTCCTCAGCCTCACTGCCACAACTCTTTATGTTTTCCCTCTTGAGAGTGGCCAGGAATGCAGCATCGGCAGGGAGAAGGCTGGGAGGAACAGTGGGTTTGGTCTATTTGCTGTTAACTCCACCATGTGCCTCATCAAGGCTTTTTCCAGTTCTCCTGCCTCGATCCGTAGGGAAAAACAATTGAGAGGGAAAGATCTGGAAAAGGAAAAATGAAGGGTTTCTGTGTGTGCAGAGGAAGATATTTTGACAGAATGGGTGATGGTGACTAAGAAAAGGGGGGAACAGGCAAGTGTTAAATGAGTTTGTGTTCCTGGCTGCTGAGTAGCCCCAGGAGGTTCCCAGCAAGGCTGCCGCTTTTTTATTGGAGTTTTGTGCCGGAGTTATAAACCCTTTAAATGAGCCTAGATCATTAGGGAAGCTTGGCTGATCACTGATGAAAAAATATAACAATTAAAACAAAGGGCTGGAAGAGGGAAGCAGAGGGAGAAGGAGCTGGGGGTGAGCGGTTTTAATACTTAATAACAAATACTAATAATGGTGCTGAGTTGGGGACTAATTAAAAGTTTCTAAAAAGAGAGAGGAAGAGAGTGGGATTAATCTGGAGTGTTTTGTCTGGCAGCCTCTGTGAGTGCCTGAAAAGCCACCCTGGCAAGGAGGACAGGACAGAACACTGGGAGCCAAGAAAAGCTCTGGAGAGAGATGGATCTGAGCCGTGGTGGAGCCCAGCTCCACCTGCTCTTCTGAGCTCTGTGTTTGGTATCTGCCCCATGTTTCAGGACTACCAATGGTCATTCTCCCCCATGGAGCAAAGGGGCTGGGGAAGAGGAGCAAAGGAGGGAGTCTGAGGTGTGGAGAGAACAACATTCTTCTGTGAAACAAAGAGACTGCTTTGGGCAAAGAGACCTGGGTGGCAGCAGCACAGATCAGAGAATTGTGCATGTAGGGACACCCACAGCCATGGCAGGAGCCAAGGAAACAGGGCCCAGGAAGGACCACAGGTGACAACAACTCAGGGAGCCACTGCCATGTAGTTTTCCAGGGGTTGGAAGTGCATTCAGAGGAAGAATTTCCGTACACTTCCCTGTGCTCTGCTGCTCCCAGCTGATGTCAGGACACGATGGCAGATTAGATGGGTTTCCTTGGCTGTTCTTCTACCGTTCCTCCCATCAGTGCTGTGTCCGAGTGCACCTTTACCCCCACAGAGGTAAATGCTCCCAAAAGCAAAGTCTCACAGCTCTGCCTCCAGCTGTGTCCCGAGGCCTGGGGGTGGTAAAGGCTGAAATAACCAAAGCCACAACTACTGCCTTTCCCTCACCAGTTCAACAGCTGCTTGAGGGACAGGTCAGCCTGGAGAAACATCTTTTGTGGGTAATTTCAGTTAAACTCTTGTAGGCACCACCACAGCCATCCCCCATGCTTCATCCTTGTGGATAAAGGACCTGGCTCTGGGGATTGCCAGCCTCAGGCACCATGTTCCTGCCAGCATGAGCTCCTTTTACTTTCTGATCTGTGCAGGCGGCTCTAAGTTTTAATTATTATTGCTTTTTGCTGTTCTTTGTCTTAATTAAGTCTGACTTGCTGACTATTTCAAGGGAGA
This sequence comes from Orthonyx spaldingii, assembly GCA_013397795.1. NCBI lineage: Eukaryota > Metazoa > Chordata > Aves > Passeriformes > Orthonychidae > Orthonyx > Orthonyx spaldingii. Next base: position 855,663 of record VZTJ01006208.1, on the reverse strand, counting down.
GGATGTCTGGGAAACGCCTTCCTGCCTTGACTTTTGGATTGTGGAAGGAGAGATATGGAACCCATCATCACTGGATCTGTCAAGCAGCAGAAATGCAATGTCAGAGGGACTGGAAGTCCAGTGGGACCGGACAAAAGCTTAATTAAAATGGGACAATCCACCTGGAATGAGCACAGAGCAAGAAAGCCACGGGGATATGTGCCTGGCAGGTAAAACAGATTTCCCAGAAAATTCCTCTGTATTAGTCTACCTGGGATCTGACTTAGAATCACAGAATCATTAAGGTTGGAAAAGACCTACAGGATCATTGAGTCCAACTGTTTCATCACCATATCCCAAAGTGCCACATCTACACGCCTTTTAAACTCTTCCAGGAATGGTGATTCCACCACCTTCCTGAGCAGCCTGTTCCAATGCCTGACAATCCTTCCAGTGAAGAAATTCTTCCTTGTGTCCACCCTGAACTTTCCCTGGCATAGCCTGAAACTACGTCCTCTCCTCCTGTCCCTGTGCCCTGGGAGCAGAGCCCGACCCCCCCGGCTGCCCCCTCCTGTCAGGGAGTTGTGCAGAGCCACAAGGGCCCCCTGAGCCTCCTTTTCTCCAGGCTGAGCCCCTTTCCAGCTCCCTCAGCCTCTCCTGGTGCTCCAGCCCCTTCCCCAGCTCTGTTGCCCATCTCTGGATATGCTTCCCTTCCCCCTTTTTTTCTGTCAAGCAGCACCAGGTAAATTCAGACCCACAACACAAACACCAGCAGCACCCTCTGATTCCTCAGCCACCCAAAGCCCCCAGCAGCCACAGACAGCTTCCCCACGGCTCTGCTAGGCATCATTTTATCCCCACACAAGAAGAGCTGAGGTGGTGGCAGTGGGATGTGTGTGGTTTGGCTTGAGAACTCTATCCTGGCTCCTGCCACAGCCCTGGAGCATCCAGCAGGAGCTTTGCTATTCTGCACCAGGGCTCTCTCTGTCTGTAAATACTTCCATTCCAGCAGCCTCTCTCCAGTGTGACAGATTTGCTGTGAGGAACCTGGCAGCAAAGGTTTTTCCTCCTCTCTCTCTCTCTCCCTCTCTGACAAATGTATAAAATGTATTAGCTTTTCATGTTCTAATTTATGATATAATAAACTCCTCTGTGCCCTGGCCTCATTCAGGGATTGGAAGTCAAGTGCTCCACTTGTCTGCATTGGTGAAATTCTACCAGACTGTTGTGGGTTGGAGAGGGATGGGGCAAGGGCTGGAATTGCAGGGAGGAATGGGAAAAAGGGGATGTGGAGGATGTGTCTTCTGGGGCAGAAAGGGGAAAGGAGGGGTAGAGATAATTTCTATTTTTTTTTCTCATTTCACTGGGCATGGTGTGTCTCCCTGTGGGATTTACATGACTCTGCTCCTGGTGCTTGAGGAGCTTCTCCAAGTGACAGAGCCATGTCCACCTTTAGACCTTCGAGGGAAAAAATAACATAAATGCATAAATAATATACTGCAAGAAGGGAGTGAGTCTGGTCAGCCTCACTGAGGATGAAAGGATGGAAATGCAGGAGTAGGGTGTGGGAAGCAAGAAGAATTAAGCTGCAGTGAAGGATTGAAAAAGAAAAGGAAAGAGGCGCAGTATCCATGCAGTGTTGGTGTCCAGGCTCACACTCGGCAGCACCTTGGATAGCTGCACACAGAAACCACAGCTCCCAGTCACATCTGCTCATTCTGTCACCACTAATCTGCTTTTCTTCCCAAGCTTTTCCTGTCTTTTGTTTGCAACTCAATCTGGAGGGACCTTCTGACAAGGTACCTTTATCCATCAGGCTGCCAAGAACTTAAAAACCTCTCATTTGTCCACTTACTGAAACAGGCAGTGCTGCCTTGGTTGTTTTGGTTTCCTTTGCTCTGAATAAATGATTGCCCCCATGTGTAATTTTTTTCTCAAGTAAACAGATTTGGTCCTGATATTTTATTATTGCTACCAGGGAGAGAGGGTGGTGTTTTCATAGATGATGGATAAACACCCATAATGTGCAGGTAGCTTTACACCACAGGAGGCTGCTGTATGATGGACATCCAGAGAGGGTGAGGAATCACATAAAAATGGAGGGAAAAGGAAGTCTTCACAGGAGAAAAAAACAATATGGGAGAAAAAAAAAAATGATTGAAGTGGGCAGACAATAAAAATTAAGAACAATGGGCTACAAGGCAGTCCTGGTTTGACACTGGCCAAATGCCAGGCACCCATGAACGTCACTCGCTCACCCTCACCACCCTCTGCAGGGCAGAGGAGAGAGACGAGAAAAAAAGATTAACAAAGGATTCATGAGCTGAGATAAAGACCAGGAGAAAACACTCCAAGAGCAAAGCAGGCTCAGCTTAAAGTTACAAGTTTGGGGTAGTCAAAGTTGCACCCCTCATCTGCAAGGATAACCACACCACTGCTCATCCTCCTTCCCCAGGGGACTCAGAATTTCCTAACACTGCACAGGAACTTAAAAAAAATGCCCTGCTCTTTTTTGGTTTTTTGGTTGTACAAACAGAAAGGTGGCAGAGTTATCACCACCAGGCCTTCTGCAGGGAGGAGCCCATCCATCAGTCCCCAGGGACAGGTTTGCTGCAGGATTAGCTCGGGTGAAGGACACACAAAGGTGTCTGTAATGATATGGGATGGATTGGCTGAAGGATTTGCTCAGGCAAGTGGTACAGGTTCAGATGTTTAGGGTCCTATTGATGGATTTGCTGTAGGATCTGCCAGAGAATAAATCTATACCATTTATACCACAGGCCTCAGGTACAGCTGTCGTGTAGGTTTCTCTTGGGTGGTACAAAAGTGCAAAACTATATAAACTATATAAAAACGATGTAAAACCATAAATAAATACTTGAGAGCAATTAATGCTGTAGGGTTTTTTCAGAAGAGAAACAGTCTCACAGGCCAACCCCTGTAAGTGTGTTCTGCATTACCCCGGCACGTGTTGTCAAACCAAGATGACTTGTTGCTTATGGAATTTCTTGTGATCATCAAACCAGCTGAAAGTCTGGCTTGAGTAATTAAAATGCTAATTGGAAATTCACCATTCATCAGAGGAAATAGCAACGAGTTCCCTTCCTTATTTTCCTTTTTTTTTTCCTCCTGCATTTTCTCTCTAGTGGTGGCAGATGTTGGGGTTGTGAATTCATTGTCTGTTAGAGACACAGCAAAATCCCCTTTCCAAACCAGTTTTCTGTATTTTTGTTGATTGTCTGCTTAAATTAACCTTCTCTAATGAGACGAAGATACGCAGGGTATGCCTGTAATTTACGGGCTGTGAAATTAGTGACTACAGATATAACACATCCTGGTGGGTGACAGGGACTGGAGAGTTCTGAGAGTGCCCACACAGAGCAGAGGATGGCAATGTCTCTTTAATGCACGGTTCCCAGTGGTGTGGAGCATTATCCAGGCTGGCTGCTGGCACACAAACACCCAGGACCATTAGGCACAATGGCTGCAGCCTGCCCTCTCCTCTCAGAAGTTGTTTACACCAGGAAAAAGTGAGCGTAATGTGGATGTAAAGTGCTGCCACATCCCTCAATTTGGATTTAAATTGTAAACCCTTCCCTGGGAGGGTGGGGAGGCCCTGGCACAGGGTGCCCAGAGAAGCTGTGGCTGCCCCTGGATCCCTGGAAGTGTCCAAAGCCAGGTTGGATGGGGCTTGGGGCAACCTGGGGTAGTGGATGAGTGTGTGGCTGAAATCCCCAAGGAAAAGTGGATGCGTTCCACTGAAGGGTTGAAGCTTCAGGTGTGGCCACATCTCCCTCACTGCCCACCATGCCCCACGCTGCCAGGGCTCCCACTTGGAATATTTGTATCAGAAAGCCAGACTTCAATCTTTTCACTTGATAAGAAGGTGGTGTTTGAGTTCATTCTCACGCAGGCACGGATCAATGTGCAAACAAACAAACAGAGCCTCCTCTCACGATATCACACCAAGACATCCACTGGCACAAACCAGCACAGGCCAGGGGGAGCACAAAGTGCCCACATCTGTGTTTGGTTTGCAGACTGGGGAAGGGAGATCAGAGAATTGCAGGGCTGCCAGCTTCCAATATTTTAGGGCTAATTTATGGTAATAGATGTTTGAAACACTCTCAGCCCTCAAGACATTAGTACACACTTCGGCTTTCATCAAAAAAAGAAAAACAAAAATCATTCTCTGTTTTCATGCTGAGCAGATAATCTGGATATTGTCTGACAGATTCAATTTGAAGTCCATAACAGAAAGACAAATAAAAAACCTCCTTCCCTGCTACCCCTGACAATTTTTTTCCCTGTGTTTGGGATACTGTGATAATGGATTTGTGCCTGTAGGACCCACTGGGGGTTGAGAGCCCCTGAGTTTGTGTATATGCCAGAGATGTTGCATGGAATGGTGAGAGTCTCGAAGAAAATGAGGAGTGCTGAAGTTCTTTCTAACAATATCCGTTGCTTTAATAGAAGATATTATCACTGTGTGTGAATCTTGTCACACATTAGGCCTCTAATCAGATGTATTTACAGCTCTGTATTTTACAAAGGTAGAAGAGCAGCACTATGAATTTGAGTTTGGGGTGTTTTTAATGTTTTTAACTTAGTTATTACAAGGGAAAAAATCCTTTTACTTGGGTTCGAGTTCAGATGGGTTCCGGATCAAAAGGCCAAAGTTATATCCTGAAATTTGTGAAGATTCACATCATTCATATCTGTTAGTAGGTGAAATGAAACAAAACATATAAAAAAGGTGAACAAACAAATGCACAAACAAAACTGAAGCCAGATCCCTGAGCCCACTGTTGAATCCAGAATGAGTGCAGATCTAGGCAGAAAAATTCTAATCCACCCTCTTATTCCCCCTAATTGTCATTTTTGTTGGATGTGTTTCTAACATATGCCAATTATTTGTGTTTTTATAAACACAGTCCTTGCCCAGAGGTAAACAAGAAAGAAGAAACACAAGGCAAGGATGGCTCTGCATTACAATTTCCTTGGCAGCAAAGGCACATTGAGAGGATCCCACCCTTCTCCAGCCAGTTGGAGCTTTTTCCGAGCTGCTCCTTCTGCAGATGTGTCACTGCAATTCCGTGTAGGGGCTCAAGTGAATCAGTTTACCAAGATTTATTTTCAGTGTGGTCCAGTACCAGCCCAGCCCTCGGGGCAGTTCCCTCCATGGGTCTGGAGTAGGAAATGGAGCTGCAATGCAGGGAAGCACAGCCAGGGTGGGAAATTCTGATAAAGTGCTTTTGCCCCTGGGAAATGATGCTGTGGTGGGCTTGGAGCGTGTGGTCCAGAAGGAATATGGGTTAATTTCTTTAGAATCATAAATAAAATAAAGGAAATATACAAATTTTCAGCTATGATTTAATATTTTTTTTCCTGATTTTTAACTAATATAGGAGTTAATGAATTTGCTTATCTTTTTTCTCTAAGGAGGAAGAAAGGATTCAGCTTTCCTTCAAAGCCTTCACCCGTGGCAGAAATCTTGAAGGAGGAGGCAGAGGACTGATGCCACTGCTAAATAAGCATATTGCTCAGGTGGTGTAAACTGGTTTCGTTCTGACAATGTCACAGTAATTGGCGTGAGATGTGAATCAGGCTGCATTCAACCCGAGAACAGTATCAGGGAAAATGTTCTGGTAGGAGGTGAACATCAAAGAGGGAAAAGAAAATCAGAGGAAGGTGCAAAATAGAGTTACTTTACCCTTAATATCAGTGTTCATGTCCTACAAAATTACTACAAGAAACAGCATGACATGGAGCTGCATGAAGCAGGTCTGCCTGTCCCAGGGAAAATACCCAGACAGAAACTCGAAAGCCTTGAGTTTTTGCAAAGCTACATTCTGGTTAGGGCAGTACAAACATTTCTGTGGAGTTTTCTTTTGTCCTTTCTGGCCATTTTGGCATTTTAACTTAATTTTAATTATTGGGAGGGCTATAAGAAAACTTGTTTCAATCTGGGGAAAAAATAAGAGAAAACTTAGAAATTATGTCAATTCTCTTTAAAAAAAACCAAAAAAAAAACCAAAAAAAAAACAGAAAAGGATTTATTAAAACTGATTCTTTCCTGCAAACAGCTCTGATTTCCAAGAAATGGACTTTTCTAAGGAATAATAGGTTTATTGAAGGTACCCAGGCAGCTCTTGTGCTGTCCCTGGTGTGGGTGCAGTTCTGTTTTGAAGGCAGTGCCCCTGTTCTGAAGAGCTCTGCTGTCTGTGGAGACAAGAACCCTCCCTGGGCCCAGCCCAGCCCCAGCCTCGAGAGTCAGTGCATGCTTTGTGTGGCTCCCCTTGCACAGGGCTCTGCCTCTGTTCTGCCTCCTTCTTTCATTCTCCTGGTGCACTGTAAAGGTCACTCTTCCTGAAAGGAGATATTTGCTCTTTGTGTTCAGGGTGGACCAAAAAAAAAGCATAACCCTTGCATGTGACAGGGGTTAGGAGGCATTAATGGACTCTCACTTTAAAGTTGATTGGACATGGATTCCTCTCTTTTTTTTCTGCTGTCAAAACGTGGCCAGGAATGCTCACACCTCCCTGCAGGAGGGGATGGGTCTGGGGTTGTTTTATTTCTGGCAATGATCCTGTTGCTCTTGCTGTGCTTGGGGTTGGGGGTTCTGCTGTAAAGCCACAGCATCTGCCCATGTTGTGCTTGCACTGAAGGGTTTGCAGAAGATGCCTTCCTTGGCCCCACACCGAATTCCCTCTTGAGCCCCTGGAGTTCAGGTTGTATTACATGGCTACTGTAAATTGGATAACAGCTGATCAATAGACACTTGTCCTGAAGATGAATGACGCTGGATCAGGTACAGCGCCTCTGAGGAGAGCAACCTGAAAAGCTGAATCTGAGGTGTGAAATGAAGTAAGATAAACAGGATGTGAGGTTTGGGTTGGCACTTTATCATGGTGCCAGTAACCACTGAGTCCTGCTTTGCAGACAGGCTGTAGGGCAGTTCATACTGACCAGAGAGGGGACAAAAGGGCCTGGAAAATGTGATTATTGGGATGGAGGAACTGGAAATCCACTTGTCCCAAGCTTGGGACTTGGATCAAGCTTAGATTGGTGACTACACACTGTACCAAACCTGTACCAAACCTCTTTGGGAGTGGGGATGAATATTTGGAATGCAAGGCCTGAGCACAGAACTCTGCTGCTTAAATGCCACAACTTGCCCTGTTAGTTAAATTACAGCAGGATCGAAATTCCACGTAGGTCAGCCACTTCAGAGGAATATTTTGCAGAAGCTGCTTGTCAATGCATGAAATCATGAATACAGTAGACTGAGTTTCCACCCAGCCTGACCAGTCTTAAGTTTAAATAATAATATTTCATCTTACTTAATGAACTGTCAGCCATCTCCTGAGGAAGACACTTTAATGAGTGGCGAATCATGCCCAATGCTTATTTATCTAAGTCAGGAGCACAGATCTGATAACAATTTATTTTCGTCTCCGTGTCTGAGTCGTGTATCTGTCAGGCCACTTCCTGATCCAGACAAAGGCAATTTGCATAAGAAAAGAGGAACAGGCTGGATGGTCACAGAATTTCAGCCTTCACAGGCAGGGAACTTCAGCTTCTTACCAAAGCAGGCTGGATGTCAACTCAGAGGTGCTGAAAGGAAGAAAAATTGGAGGAGCTGAAAAGGAATGAAAGGGAGGAGACCAGGGCTTGGACTCCAGCTCGAGTTAGTGGGAAGAGTTCGTAGGGACTGGGCAAATGCTTCAGCAACTATCAAAAATTAGTTCATCAGTGATCAACGTCCTCAAGTTGGTTAACAAAGCAAGAAGTTCAGAGAGGAAAGAAAATGTTTTTAACTGGCAGGTCTGAAATTCAGCAGCTGCATCATACCACGTGGAGAAAAACTACAGGAGAAAGTGAGGGAAGCGGAACTGGAAAATACCAGCTTGGTGTAATTGATAACACAGAAAGCAGGATTCTGGCATGCACTTAGATCAAGGAAGAGACATAGGAAACATTCAAGCTGCCTCACTTCAGATATTATTAAAAAGTCTAATTAAAACAATTAGTCTCCCCTGGAACCATGCACAGGCAGTGGCAAGTCCATGTTTCTCTCTGTTGCCTACAAAGGGAGCCAGGGCAGAGTAGCTTTTAACTAAGGCAGCAAAATTAGGGCAACATTTTGGTGGAGGAACATCCCCGATGCCTCAGACAGTAACTGAGCCCAGCTGAAGCATGGGGGTGACCTTCAGCAGAGTGCAGAGATGGTGCAGAGAGCAGCCAGGGTTTCTCCACCAGCACTGCTCACATGCAGCCTCAACAGAGTTAATGTGGAGTGGGAAGGGCATGACAGGTCTCCCTGAGTGAAGCCTGTCTGCCAAAACCTCCAGGAAAATGTTAGGATAACTATTGAAAATGCGATTTTCCGACAGCTTCTGTCATGTGTGACACTTCTGTCATGTGCAGCTCTTCTGCAAAAGGAAACATTGTGTGAATAACGATAAATTATTCTCTAGGATGGAAGCTGATTGGAGCTAAAGGTGTGCCTGTTGAGGCATAGGAAAAGGGATTTCCAGGAGAGGCCGCCTGGGCTGTGCGCTGAGGCAGGACCTGCCACTGCCATGGCAGGACATCTTCCCTCTGCTCTGGGGGTTTTCCAATCACATCCATTCTTCCACCCACGAACCTCTGCTCTTGGATTTGTACCACACCTGACTGGGTGAAAGAGCAGGTCAGAACTCAGTGTTCTCCTTACTCTGAGTGAGATCCTGAGTCCCTTTGGACTAGGATAATTCTGTGACTAAAACTTCTGTCAGGTGACACCCCAAACTGACACCCTGCTGAAGACAAAGCACAAGCATGAGTGCAAGTGTCATGATATCTGTCATGGAAGTGACGATGCCAGCTCAGTGTCAGTGTTTATTGTCTTGCTTTCTTCCAAAGGCACAAAATCAGTGCCTCAAATTTTCCTCCCTTCCAGCTCTAAAACCCATTTACTAAGGAATCTCTTCTTTACTTCTTTTTGGATTTCCTTTTTTTTTTTTCCCTTTTTTTTTTCTTTTTCCTTAGTGTGTTGCAAGAACTTTCTGGACAATTTTCCCTATTCTTCACTTATCAGATGTTTGCATAGTTGCAAAACACTCAATATGGGCAAACAGAGGATTGTGACTAGTAATAAGTACGTTTGCTGTCTCAAAAGCAATAATTTTCAAAAGTTGAGAAAAAGTACAAGCAAAATTGATTAGAAGAGAAACTGTAGGCAGAGAAAATGTTGATTGCAAATTGGTTATTCTGTAAGAGGAGTTATTAGAGCACCAAAACCCCAAACACCACAATTTCATATGAAATAAGAACACAACATTGGCTGGAATCCAAGCCTTGCTCTGTTACAAAGCTGAAGAAGAATGGAAAATCTATATCCATACACCAGGATTACACTGGAAAGTTCAAGATGGGAAATGGAAAACTTGCACCAAGACCCTTTGAGGAATTAGCTGAGCTCTCTCTTGGTCTGCTGGCTTTAGTTTCTAATAAACCTCACAGCATGATAGGTAATTGTGTGAACATTATATAATAACTTTATTTTTTACAAAGGCCAGCAGGTTGTAGCTGTGCAATAGGTAACGTGTTATCAGTCAGATCAAATAATGGGGCCACATAATCTGATGTCAATTGATAAAGAACCAAAGGCTGGAAAGAGAAACCAGCACTGCCAACATGATTTGGTAGAAACAGATCTTTTCCAAGAGAATTAAGTTTTATTCTTTGAGACTGAGGGTTTGATTGATAAAAGTGTGGATGAACATAACAGATTGGCTTTTGTTGAAGCAACTTCCAGGCCCCTGACTCTTTATGGTGTTAATTTCATTTGAGATGAAGAGCATTTACACATCTGAAACTGGATAACTGCAGGTCTTATGGACATTGGGCAACCTGGAAAAACAAAGACAAACAAACACCAACAAGAGTATTTCTGATGGTTTATACAGACATCAGTACCAGAACTGCTCTTTTTATACATTTTTCATGAATGATTTGCAGAGTATTTTAAATACACCAGCTGGGGAAGGAAGGGTGACTTGGGAACTATTGGAGTTCTTTACAGGCACTTGCACAGGGAGAAGATCCTGGGTACTGAAATGCTCTTCAGCCTGGAAAAGGCATAAGGAGAATCAATGGCTGGAAGCTGAAGGCAATAAATCCAATTTAAAAGCTAGGAGACTTCCTGGTTTTAGTTACTTATTAACTGATTGGCTTATTTATACAGTCAGGGTGCTTAGGGCAAATTGTTATGGGAAGATGTAGGATCATGATCACAGTGTGCTGGTGGTGGGGAAACTTTGCAAAGGCCAAAAGTCAATCACCATAACCTCCTCTGGTTGTCAGCTGAGGGAAACAGACTCCTCCAGCTCACACAAGCCAAATTTCTGCTTTTTATAATGTGGAGAGAATTTTTTCCTCTCCCTTAACTACAAGGGGAGCTTCACTCAGTTGAGTGTTAGCTGGGGGCTGCCATCCAAGCCCTTTCTCCCAAATGATTGAAGTTTGAAGTCAGAATAAGGGGATGGCCTCTCCTGGGGTTTTCCGTGTCAGTGAAGAAAATCTCAGGGAATGGGTTTGTCAATAGAGCTGCTCACAGAGGACCTGCTGCAAATGGCAGAGAGGAAGAGGGAACAGAGTGCAGAGAGAGAAAACATAACGCTACTAAAGCCTAAAAAGACAAGAAATAAATCTGACCTCCTCTGAGCCCAATCTGAAGCTTGAATTGTGGATTCCACGCTGCCACCAAGACAGGCTTGGGAGGGTCACTCCTTCCTTTGTACCTGGGCCCAAGGCAGCACTGTTTGGGTACAGATTAAATGAAAAATGAAACAGAGAGAAAGAGGCTTCTCTTCCTTCTTGGCCCTAAAAAGTTTGCATCCAGCACAAGACAGAGCTGGAAAAATTGTGTCCATCCTGTGCCTGCTGCCACTTTGGGGCAAATGCTAATGACTGGCTGCTGGGAATGTGGCTGTCTCCTCGTTCCCTGGCTGCACTCCTGCCTTCCTCACTGAATGGCATTAATCATGTCAGCCTCCCTTTCTACAAGAATGGCTGGTTTAATGGGAAACTTCATCCAGCATCAATATCCTGAGGGGAGGAGGAAATGAAGAGGAGAGGAAAGTGTGTAGCAGGGAGGTAGCTGGTGGGGAGAGCAGTCACTGCCTGTTCCACAGTGGGGATTGGAGAGGGGCAAGGCAGGGAGAAGAGACTGGATTTACTCTGAAAGTCCAGAGGCAGCAGGGATGTCTGTTGGATCTGCAGTGCTGCAGCTCAGAGAGGTCTCTGGGAAGCAGAGAGGATGGAGGATGGTGTGGAATGGCTGAGATCCAAAGGTATTTGCCAGGGAAGGTGGAGGGAAAGCTGGAGCACAGATGAAGCATTTGAGCCCAAAGCACTGGGCTTGAAAGTGACTGAGGCAGAGGCAAACAGTGCTCCTGGAAGGGCTCAGGTCAGGGTGCAGGAGAGGGAACCAGCCTGAGCACATCCGAAGGAACAGCGCCTGTCACAGACAGCTGCTGGTGCACCTCGTGCTATTCCCTTCATGTATTTTCCACAACTCCTCAAGCTTTTCCATGCTTTGTGTCAGCATTCCTGCCTAGAGCCACAGTCTGCACCATCTGCTGTTCCTCTCTTTGCTCTGAGGTGTGTCTGGGTGCCACCTAACTGGGATCTCCATGGGCTGGAAGTCCTGAGCTGGGATGTTCTCGTGCATTTCTGTGCCCAGGGGAGTGCAGGTTGCTCAGGGAGGGTGAATTAGCCCAGAGTTCACCATCAGCTTGGCCTGCTTCTCCTGCCTCCTTCCTCTTTCCTCCTCGTCCTGTGTCTCCCTCCTGTCTGTTTTCCTGTCTGTTCCTCTGCTCCTCTGGCAGCTTGTTATCACAAACATGGGTGCACATTGGCTGAAATTAACTTAAACATTGCTTTGTAACCCAGGGTGTGACTGACAGAGTTCTCAATGGACCTCAGCAGATGAGCTCCATCCTTTCACCCTGACTTCCACAGTCACATCCCATTCTCCTTGTATTTGAGTTTCTCCATCTATTTGTGTTTTACATCACCCATTTCCCAGCTGTGATGCACAACACATTCACTGCTCAGTGTATGCAGAGAACGAGCTCCCTAAAGTCTTCTCTTGGCATGCTTCCTCTGAAAGAGAAGCCCCTAATGATGGGTGGTGCTATGAAGAAGGTGATCATCTTAGCCTACAAAACCACTCCCCTTTGGAGAAATCCAGCCCCAAAAACCTGGCAGGATTTTACACAGCAGAAGGAAATGAGGGTGACAAGGTATAGATAGTGTAGGCAGCATGGGGAAACCTTCCATGTATGTGATGTACTGAACCTGTGGAATTTATTGTCACAGGATACTACTGAAATGAATAATTTAGGGGGAATCAAAGAGTTTGCAACCTCATTGAGAGCTGTGTCCAGACAAAACATTACGCAGGTTGAAATTTATAATGGCTAAATCTGTACAACATAATCTAATTATCAGACAGGGTTAGGCCAAAATGACCTCCCATGGGAAGAAATGCACAATTAGTTGTGTTAGATCTGAGCTGATGAGCAGGTATGTTAAACCTTCTTCTGAATCACCCAGCACTGAATTTTTTATCAGAATTGCAGTAGCAGATCAGACAACCTCTGCATTTCTCTTCTCCCCATTATCCTGTGATCTTTTGAAACAAAATATTTTATTCCCTTTCACGTGGACGTTTTGGCAAACGATATCTCGAAGGTCTCACAAATCTGATTTCACACACACTTGTAAAAATACAGCCTCAAACAGACTCTCTGTTTAGTAGTGTCTAGGTAGCAGATCAACCTATTCCATCATTGTTTAGTTCAATCTTGGTTTCCAAGAAATTGGTTTCCTCAGTACAGATTTTATGGGCATCATTTGCTTGCTTTGGTGTACACAGAGATCCACTGGAGGTGAAAAAAAGTTCCTGTTGACTTCGGATAGATCTCCCTTTCTTCCCTTCTCCTCTTTTCCCCTTCTCCCTTTCTCCATTTCTCCCCTTCTCTTTTCCCCTTCTCCCTTTCCCCATTTCTCCCCTTCTCCCTTTCTCCCATTTCTGGAGAATATTGTGCTCACCTCTATCACCATGAAGAGTTTTTTTGGTGTCAGGAAATCTCCCCGATCTCCCTTTCTCTGTCACTCAGCCCCGCAATCACTAAGTCCTTGCTAACGCTGATGTTTTCACTGAAGGTGGTTTCCAACCTGCTTCCTGCCTCTGAGCCATGACTTGACAGAGCGTGAGAGAGACCCTCATCAGTGTCTTGCAGCACTGAGCATTGTGACCCCAAATTTGGGAGTCCCTCGTCTGAGGTATCAATCAGAGCACATCCCAGTCACTCCCCTCTCCCTGGGGATTAGAAGTGCATCCCATCCTGCCGGCAGGGCACTGGGGAATCTTTGTTTTGCTGTTCATGTGACACTGCTCCAACAGAACATGCATCCAGAAGACACCAGAAACACCCTGCCACTGAGAAAAGCATCATTCTCCCAGGAATAACATGACCTTCCTCTTCTCCGTGTGTCATTCCACACCAGAATGACAACGTGTCGGCTGGAGCAGCAGGGAAATGCGCTCTGGAGGAGATCCTGACGTGTTTGTAATCAGTGCCAGGAGCAGAGGGCTCAGGGCTGACCCTCTGCCTGCTGCCCTGCGCTCAGAGCGCTCCCACCAACTCCACTGACTGCAGACCCTGCCTGTTCTCTGCAGCAGCACAGGGCCCAGGTGTTGTTTTATTTTTAGGTGTATTCTGGACTCCGCTGCAGGCTGTGAACTGGCGTCAGCAGAAGGACTGAAAAGCAATGAAGTGCTGCTCTTCACTTGGAGATGTCATTTTCCTCCACATAACTTTCCTCCCAAGGATCCTGGCCTGTCAGATCCTGCCTGGTACGTGGAGTGCCGAGCTGGGCTGGGGGGGCAAGGGGGAGCATTCAGAAATCCCCAAAGCATCACTCACTGGCACCCCCACGATGCTCTGAGCAGTGGCCACAGGAAAAAGGGGATCACCACAGCCAGTTTCCATGCTTTCCTCCTGAATTATTTCTCCCTACAGACCTGTTCCTCACCTCCAATGCCCAGACCTGCATGGGGGTAGGACGCAAGAAAAGGGATGCAGAGCAAGGGACATGGGGTGTCCCTCCCAGCAGCCCAGTCCCACTGTCTGAATCCCACCCTGACCCCACAGGTTCAACAGATCTAAGAACAGCCAGGTATGAGACACCTGGGGAGAGGCAAGAGGGATGTGCCACAAAAGAGAGGTGCAGAGCCACCTCTGAGTCTCACCCCTGTGACAGCACAGATTCTTTCCCATGGGAATTCTTCCCTTCTTCTACTGAAGTTTACTAAATATAAGATAAGTTCCATGTTATTGAGAGTGGCTTTGGAAACAGGCAGTCAGAGCCTGGGCCCAATCAATCCCGGGGGGTGGATGATTGTTAGCAAATCCAAATAGCCCTCTCGCGTGTATAAAATCTGTTATTAATTAAATAAAGTCATTCAGCATTCTCTCACCATTCGTGTGTCCCTTCGCTCCGCTATCGGTTCAACAGCGACACACCCCCTCAAATGTAAAAGGCTTGACCATCTGCCCCTGGATTTGAGAGGCTGAGAAGGCAAAGTTGTTCTGCCAGGATGGCTCACACACGGTTTTGGGAGCTGTGGAGGGGATGTGGCTCTTTTCAAACTTTATTTCCCAGCAGAGGCAGCTCTAGGTGTGAGCAGAGCAGGCACTGACAGCAGGCTGCTCACAGCAAGGACGTGCCCATGGTCCTGCAGAGCAGCCCAGCCGTGCCAGAGCCAGGCTGCCTGTGCTGGCCAGGGGATATTGGGCATCTGTGACTGCCACAGCCACACAGGGAACCAGGCTGAGTCCTCACACAGTGCTCCTCACTCCCACCTTTCCCTGCTCACCTTCTGTGCAGCAAAACATCTTCTAATTCTGATCTCAGGTGTGATTATTGAGTTCCAAAAAACTTTTCTGCGCTGGCTTTACTCCTAATATATTCTGCAAGAGCTGCATCAGCACTAGGAGGATTTTTAGTCTAATTACCAGAGGTGCATGTAGATACACTTCATGTCTCCATAAGGGTGTTAATAATAGCTCTGAGTGATGAAAAATAACACAAAATGCTGCTGCCAGCTCTAAGGAATAGGAGCGAAAAGACAAAACTGTGTATAACCTTAAAAAGTACTGCAGGGCATTACTGGGAAGGAGCATTGTCCTTTGGAGGTCAGTGGTGTTCTTCTTAGGGCAGGTAGGGAAATTGAGGCACGGAGCTGCCAAAGCTGACTCAGCCTCCCCTCGGCAGAGCTGAGGATCAGAGTCCCGACCCTGGAGCTGCTCACCAGGGGCTGCTGCCCTTCCCTCCTGACTGCCACACCCTGTAACCCGTTCTGCAGGAGCTGCAGCATCCCCAGGATAAGGAGCTGTTGTAGACACTCCAGCTGATGGCTCTGAAATGAGAAGAGCGTGCTGAGCCCTGAGTGAGCGTGGGGGTGTGCTGAACACACAGTCCCTCGTGTTCTGAAAGCTGGGATATAGATCCTTGTCTGAGGTCCATCACACAGAGTAGCTGAATGAATGAATGAATGGCCCTTAACTCCTCCTTTCAGACATTTTTTGGGTGCTTGCCACAAAGAGAGCTCTTCCCACATCTGCTGTGTGAGATAGCTACAACTGCTGTGTTTGGGGGGTTGTTTTTGGGTAAAGATCCCCAGGATCTCAGCTGATCTGTGTCATCCAGGGAGAATTTTCAGCAAGTTTTTTTTAGACAGCCTTGTTCTCATGGGGCTGGCCTGCTCCCGGGGTACAAACTCATTTCCATCTCTTTTTCCAGGGGTTAATTTCACAGAATTAACTACAGAATTAACTGGGTTGGAACAGACCTTTGAAATCATCGAGTCTCCAACTTATATTTATTGCCAGTGCTCCCTAGTAACTGATGACTTTGGACCAGAGGAAGTTCAGAGGAGCCATCCAGGTGAAAAGCAGGGACATCTCTGTGAATGGGATGCCTCTGGATAGTGCAGGCAGTGCTGCAGCTGTGTAAGTAAAGAACATATATTAGAGATTAAAGCCAGCAGACCAAAAGGGAGTTCAGCTAATTCTACAAAGGGTCTTGATGCAAGTTTTCCATTTCCCACCTTGAATTTTCACATGTATTCCTTGTATATGGATAGAGATTTTCCACTGTTTTTTTTGTCTTTTGAAACAGAGCAAGGCTTGGATTCCAGCTAAACTTGTGTTCTTAGTTCATATACAATTGTAGTGTTTAGGTTTTGACTTTCTAATAAACTTTTCTTGCAGAATCACCAATTTGCAATCAGCATTTTCTCTGCCTACAATTTCTTTTCTAATCAATTTTGCTTGTAATCTTTCTCAGCTTTCAAAAATCATTGCTGTTGAAACAGCAAATACACTTATTACTTAGTTACAATCCTCTGTTTGCCCACACTGTGTTTCTCATCTTTCTGCAGTGTTGTCTTGCTGGATTCTGTCACATTCACCTCTCCTCCACAACCTTCATTCCTAACAACATGATTTTAAAATTTAGAGCTCTATCATTCTTGGTGTTATTTTTAACAACCAAGTGGATCAGCTTTCATGATGGTGACAATTTTTATGTTTCATTTCACCTCCAAGGTCAATTTACTTTCAATGTATTCCAAACAAAACACTTGGGTTGTTTAAAAACTTGCTCTAGTGAAGTCATTTTGTAAAGAGTTTCAAAACTTTGGCATATCTTCAGGTATCAGATCTTCTTTGAAACAAAATTACAAGAGCTCTGTTAGAAATAGAAATTCTGACTCTTGTCCAAATCTATTTCTACCTGTGCATGAAAAAAAAAAAAGAAGGAAAAATGAGTGGAATGATTTAAAAAAAAATATTTATGAAGGTCAATGCAAAATTGAAGAGGAAAGGAAAAATAAACTTGTAAGACATGCTGTAAATATTTGAAGACAAATACCAACCACAACAGTAGAAGTGAAAGTCTTACCTATTGAACATAATCCAAAAAAGGGGTTAATAAGGGAGTGTGGGAACAGGCTTGTGAACAAAATGTTCAGACTATATATAAAATATTAGAGAGGAATGTGGAAAAAACAATATAAGGACCAGATAGTGGCTGTGGGAAAGCTCAGAGTGATGCCAGAAGCAGTGGAACAAATACAAATGCAACCCCCAGGCGGTGGAGGGGAAAGGACACCCAGTTAATGTCTGTAAGCCCTCGAGTTAAACAAGAAAGGCAACAGCTTACTGGAGATAAAACTACACAGGGAAAAATCTATGTCAGACATAGAACAAGGTGGCAATTGGTGTGTGAGGAGAGAATATCTAAACACAGCCTCAACTGCTTGGAAAATAGGCAGAGAAATCCAGGAGTGAAAACCAAAATCGCTCCATGCAAAAGGTGCAAGCTCACAGCAATAACCAGAGAGTGTTTACAAACAGCCTTTGGGGGAAAATTAATGGGATCTGCAAGGCTATGATCAAATTACGCCCTTGGGAAAAGCCCAACGTTTCAGGGAGGCAAAGATGGAGCTGAAAGCTTGGGAAAAGATGGTGAAGTTGTTTGAGCCCACCAGAAACACCTCGGGCAGACGTGGGAAACACAAGTGAGACAATTTATTTGAGGAATGATGGCGTTTCATGGTTAAAAGGGAGTAGGGGCAGAATCCCCTTCAGTCCCCCAAAACCAGACAGTTTGCTGCAACCATATCAGGGTAAAGGAGAGCTCATGGATTTGGGAATTCTGCCATCAGAAACAATCCTAGAAACAGACCCAGCTCTCTGCAGAAGTGCTCTGATGGGGAAAGGAGCTGTCCTTGTCCTCTGAGCTGAGCCTGAGTGGTTCAGACAAACAGAAAAGGCCCAAAGAGTGGCTGAAGTGCCACAAGTGGAAGGTCTGTCCCGGTGGGAAGCCTCTGTGTCCAGCAGGACAGGGGTTTTACCGGGTCTCTGCTCAGAAAATGGCACACTGACATTTCTCAGCTGTCACTGCAGGACAGGGAGGGCAGTGACCGCCCTCAGCCTCTGCAAAACCACTGGGTCAGAGTGAAATGGGCCCCTCAGGTGAGAGCTGAAGCGGCTGGGAGGGGAACACTCCACTCCTGCCTGTGCCGGCCGAGAGCACAACCTCCTGGGACACTCCAGCTCAGGGCTCTGTCATCCTTTCAGAACACCTGGCATTAGCCAAGCAGGGATGCCAGACTGAATAGCACAGGATCAACTTCAGGGGAGCTAAGGGATCCTTAGTCTGCCAACAGGGAGTCAGGAAAGGGAATATTATTTGCCCCGGGTGGCAAAGTGAGTTAATAGCAAAGGCAAAAGGAGGCAGTCCTGGGTCCTGCCCTTACCCAGGCACCAGCTAGAACTTTTCTGCTGTAAACCTCTTAATTGTCCTGAAGGATCCTGGTTTCCATCCTCATCTCCCAGCTGGAGCCAGTTTAGGAGGTGACAGGAGAGGAATAGTTAAGAGAAGTTTTTAAATAAACTCTCTAGCGTTCTGCAGAGGGATGAGGGTGTGATTGCTTTGAGAAGAGGCTGTTTGTTCCTGCTGGCCCACTCTGATTTTTACCAGGACTGGGACTATTTGTGCTTTCCAGGTTGAAGACACAGCAGGTGAGCAACATATGGAAAGATTTAAGGGTATGGAAGTGCTAGCTCAGGTATTGTTGCCGGGATGTCAGCGGAGGCTTTAAAATGAAGCATAGTGAAATAAGGAGGTGGGATATGGTAACTTCTTTGTGCTCCCTTTTCCTATCCCGAGGCTTCCCACTAAGTGATGACTTTGTATAATTAAAATGAACAAAGTAAGTGGCAGCAATCCATCTTCACAATCACAGCATTTTCTCCTTCCCTTTGTTGAAGTACTTTGTTCATCTCAAATTGGTTTAAAAAAAAAGTAAAAAAATAAATAATAAAAAATACAGAAATAGAAGTTGAATGGGTGCCTGCAGGGGCTGTATTTTTAGCAGCTCATCAGTTTGCGGAGAAGCTCAGAGGTTGAGGATTCTAATTGCCAACCTG
Organism: Orthonyx spaldingii; assembly: GCA_013397795.1. Lineage (NCBI taxonomy): Eukaryota > Metazoa > Chordata > Aves > Passeriformes > Orthonychidae > Orthonyx > Orthonyx spaldingii. The sequence goes on along the minus strand of VZTJ01006208.1, from coordinate 836,629 downwards.
GAATGTGGAAAGCAGGACAACTGAAAGAGTGTTTATGTTGTGGAGAGAGTGATGATTTCAAAGCAGGGAAGGAAGAGATAATTGGCACCTTTGCTATGTACAAAATGTGGTGGGACACCGTGTGGTGAGGCCATCTGGCCAGAGTTTGGGGCACAGGAGCCTGGTGAAAGGCTCTTGTGGAATCCAACTGCGGGAGGGATTTTGCCTCTTCCCTGGCTGGAGCTGTGGATGTTTATGCGGCCGCTCTGGGGAAGCTGGATCGGGATATTTGCAGATGGAGCGTGTCAGATCCAACCGAGATGCTGGCTGGGAGGAGGAAGTGAGCAAGTAGAAAATGACAGAACAGATCTCTGACAAGAAGGTAGAACAGAGGGTGATCCCTGAGCACAGATCCAGGAGCCAGGGCTCTAAAGAAAGATGAGGTGTGAGCTGCTACAGCCTTAAAGCATTAACCAGGTTCAGTTCAGCCCTGGACTTCTGCCCAGCAATGTCCATCCACAGGAGATTGCTGTGAGAGGAGCTGATGGACTTGCTCTGTAGGTGCCCTTTGCCAGCAGAACCAGGATCCCCCTGTGGGATCCCAGAGCCTTGCCCAGGACAGAGGAGGAGGTGCTCGGTCTATCCTTGCTGACACGAACCTGGTTGCTGTCCTCCCCCGTTCTGCTGCACACCCCCAAAAGTGGCTGTCACGATTTGCAGCTCTGGGTCCTGAAATGGATGTCCTGGAAGTGCTGAGTGTACTGACAGCTCAGCTGATGGCTGTGGGATGCAGGAGCTCATGGCTTGGAGTACGGGAGAAAGCTGCCTCGTGTTTGCATGGTGGAGGAGCTTGGCAGGTTTTTGGCTTGCTTTCCTGATAGACTATTTTCATCTCCCCTGTCCTACTTCCTTCCACACAGGCCTCATTTCCCCCCAGGGACTATAACTAAACCCTTGTCTGTAATTCCAATTGGTTCATCAGCTCTTTGGAGCATTTCCAGGCGCACAGCAGAAGAGGATCACATGGGCAGCCCATCTGATGCCACGCACATAAAAAACAAGCTGTGTACAGACTGGACTGTGCCGAGCAGGCCTTGCTATGGCTGCAGATTTGCTGCCAGGACTTTGCCACCTACTTTGTCACAGGAAGATGAATAACACTAAAAAATGCACCTTCCTCTGCATGGAAGACCCAATCCTAACACAAACAAAGCCAGAAATGTCTGACTGAAAGGGCATCGTGGGTGAATGCTAATTTGCTGAGGTAATGGGTTGGGGCAGAGAAGCAGGACGGATAAATCAAGAGGCATGGGTAAAACCATATGTAAGCAGTGCTGCAAGGACAGGGCTTGAGGGGGAAATGGAGACAAGCATGGCCATGGCTGATTGCAAATCACATCTGATGTGCAGAATGCTGACTGGAGCTGGTAAGGTCATCCTTCCATATGCATGAGCTTGCTCATCTCCTTGCTGGTTACCCCCAAACGGGATGCTCCAGATCTCTCCTTCCCTAACCCTTGGATTGCAGTACAAAAGGCAGGACTTGAGGCAGCTTGCAGAGCTCAGCAGTGTGGGGGACACACTTGATCCCCAAGAGGGGATAATGCAGCCCCTCCAGCCCATGCCCAGCACCCTTTTTCCCCCAGCAAAGCTGTGGGAGCACAACCTTGACACTGGCCTTTGGGATGCTCCCGACGTGGATTAGTCACGCTGCTGTGGCTCGGCTGCCTGCAGGGCTGTCACTTTGTTCTTCTTCAAGGAAGAGCCAGTGGGCTGAGGAGGCTCCAGTTCCATCTGCCAGCAAAACCCGTAGCAGGGAAAGAGCAGCAGCAAAGGGGGGAGGTGCTGGAAGGGGGGAGCAGTGGATTCCCTCGATAATTAGGATGGCTGCATCATCACTTATGCAAATAGGGGGAAGAAGGAGGCTTTTTGCAGCAGGCTCAGTGGAGGAGAGAACAGAAAGATGGAGCTGTTCTCCATGGAAGAAAATACCTGGCCTGAACAAAGGATGTGTGGTTACTTACACGCTTTTCTCCTGTCCAGAAAAGGCAAAATCAGGAGCCTTTCAGGACAAGAAATCCCTGGTTGGACTTCAGCTGCTGTCCTGTGTTGCACACTCGTGCAAATGGACACAAGGAGCCTTGGGCAAAAGCAAGCAAATTTTATGTCTGGTTATTCCTCAATCCCTTCTATCCCTCCCCGTGTCACAGGGGTGTGTCTCTGTCCCAGCATTTTGACAGCCTCGTGTCCATCCCTCAACAATGTCCCATTTGCTCTGAGGACTCTGGTTTGGTGGGAATGCAGGGAGTGAAGCTGGGTACAGCTGAGCCCTGCTGGGATTCACAGCCTGAGCTGTCCCCAGGCTGCAGAGCAGTTTCTCTTTCCCCTTATCCCCTGATGCCTGGAGGAGGTAGCTCTGCCACCCTTAGTGGGAAGAGGGTTGAGCAACATTGTCATCCCACAGCACCAACACCGTCCCGTGCCTGACACCAGCACAGAGGTGTTTCATTCACTGTTTCCCACTTGTGCTCGTTCGGCTTGGCAGGACAGCTGGAGTTCAAAGGAAAGCTGCTCCCCAGCCCAGCTGTGGCTGCCCCCTCCCTCCACGCTGCTGGGCTGCCATGCAATGTGGGAGTCGGCTTTTTCAAACTGGAAATGTGTGATTCATGGCTTCCTTGCCAGGAGGTAGAATGGGACAGACCTTGAAAAAGCCTGTGGTGACTCTTGGGGGTGTCCTGTGCAGAGCCAGGGGTTGGAGCTGATGGTCCTTGTGGGTCCCTTCCAGCTGAGGATATTCTATGATAAGCCAGTGATATGAAAGCAGCAGCAGATTGTCACCTTCTGCCTCTCTCCACAGCTTAGAAGGTGGAGTCTTGTGCAAAATGGTGCTGCAAGAGAACTTTAATGCCAGAGAGACAATGAGGGGATCCTGATAATGCCCCATCCTTGCACATCCCAGGCTTGCAGCAGACCAGCTAATCTTACCTTACACGCTGATATCCATGTTTGGGCTGTCAGCAATGTTTTGGCAGGCATGAATCAAGCTGTTCTGTTTCCAAAATGCAGTAAACCTCAAAGGAATAGCACAGCCCTGGCTGTCTCTGTATGAGTGCAGGGTATGATGTTAGGGCTGGACATCAGCAGGAAATCCACGGCTCTGACTGCTCACGGTGGAGACAGGGACACCTCTGTAAGGCTCCAGAGCTCTTCCCTGAGCCTGTGTGAACCACAGGGATGATGGGAAACTTTGGACTTCAGATGATGCTCAAGGCAGCATTGAGGACATCTCCAATCAATCCAGAAAGTTCCTTTTCTCAGGATGTACCTTGGCTGTATCCTAATAGAATCACACAACTTCTCTCTACTTTAGAAGAGCAGAAAATTCTCCCAGCTCTGCCTTATTGTCAGTTGAGCAGCCTAATCAAAAAACATTGTCTTGTTTGCAGGCTTGACAGGTTTTAATGCAGGGCAAAGCTAAACAAACAAGTGGAAGAGGAAGGCACGGCAAAATCAGTGCTGCCAACTAACTAACAGGGGATCTCATCAGGACTCATACATCTCCAGCAATTTCTCAATCTCAGTGGAGTCCTGCCTGTTGAATGAGGAACATCTCCTCATCCCAGACCAATTAAGCCATACCAAGTAACTTTTTTTTTTTATTCCCCTTCCAGCACAGATCGGCAGATACATTAATGATATCTCAACCCTCCCCCTTCTGTTGCTGGCAAAGATGGATCAGCTGTCCTCTTGCTGTTCCCAAAAGTGGAGTCTGATTGGACTGACATGTGGGCAGGAAAACCCTGGACAATGCTGCACCCATAGCTAAGCTTCATGTGCCACCAAATGGCACAGCTGAACCAGGAATCCTGGCACTGGAGCAGCCAGAGCTACTCTCCTTCTCAGGCACAAAGGGAAATTTGTGCAAATTATGGCTCCTCTACTCCAGGCTGGGCTGATTCAGTTGTACTTGGGCAGTGTCAGCCAGTGGCTGATTTAGGCTTATTCCAGTCTTGGGCAAATTCAAGAGTGAGTTGGAAAATGCATCTGAACAGGAGAATAGTTCCTCTGGCAACACTCCTGGAGACACCACAGCCTAATGTTTCTCTTTAGTGTGGTGTAACAAAGGCACATTAAGGCTGAATGGATCCTGCTCACACCAGAGACTTTTCCTACAAATGAGGAATTCATGGGAGGGCCATGGTTATAGCAAATGAGTGTTTGTGGGTTGTTCCCTGCCTCCTACCCCCATCCCAGCAACAGGAGAATCCCACAAGAGCACTCTGCTTCCTGATGAGAGCAGCTTTTTGGGGAAGGCAAAGCTGATGTTTGCCTTGACTTCCATGACTTGGGAAGGGCCGTTACCTGAAAACACCGCAGAAAAGCTGCATTTATGTAAACATTAAAAAGTGAAGTCTGTGGAGTCCAGGGCAATCCGTCTTTTAAATCTGGCTTTTACAGCATTATTATGTGAGACAGCCTCGTAAAAAGCTCTCTGTAGGTGCCATTACCTCGCGTTGTGGCTTCAGCGGACGAGCTGGAGGAGCTGCGAGTTTGTGCAACAGCACGGGTTGGAGTGAGTTATGGGGTGTCACGGGCCCCGTGTTAACGATCCCACAACCCATTCAGCTCCTTTAAGGTTAATCAACTCAGCATTTGTGTCAGGTGTAATGTCTAATTAAAATGATGGAGGAGGTGCGAATGTCTCCTGGCAGAGGAGGGAAATGGCACAAAGAGGCAGCGTCAGTGCCATATTGGTTTGGAAAAATCAATAAGAGGAGCTCATTTTATCCCAGTGTATCTCCGCGTTTGCCATTCAGTGGCTCGTTTGGGAAAGTGCCAGCTGGCTGCCCGGGAGCCTGGGAACGGTGGTGTTTGGAAACCCTTAAAGACAACACTGGTGGGAAAAGCAGAGGGAAGTGGCATCGGTCAGGGATGGGAGACTGGGTCAGCATCCTCACTTCTGACAGGACGAGAGGAAACGGCCTCAAGCTGTGCCAGGGGAGGTTCAGGTGGGACATCAGGAGGAATTTCTTCATGGAAAGAGTGGTCAGGCATTGCAAGGGGCTGCCTGGGGAGGTGGTGGAGTTCCCATTCTTGGAGGCGTCCAAGGAATGCCTGGATATGGCATTGAGTGCTCTGGGCTGCGTCACAAGGGTCAGACTCAGTGATCTTGGAGGCCTTTTCCAACCTGAATGTTTCTGTGAGGGCAACCTGGACCATGGGAGACTGTGGAGACTCACTGATGGAGAAGGAAAGGATGGGACTAGGAATCCAGAAGATATAAAACCAAGACTGTCCGGGTTGGAAAAAACAGGACTTCTGAAGGAGACACATGGAGCACCAACTGGATGGAATGAGGGGAGGAAAAAAGAAAATAATCTTGGGCATTTCTGCATTCTCACAAATTCCAGCTAGGTTATTTATTCTTAAAATGTCCCTTAAACTTCCTATCTGGTATGAGAAGCTAAAAATTGGATAAACTAAGAAGCCTGAACACAATTTTCACTCTGTCAATACTTCTGTTGAAGAAAGGCAACTTTTAGACAAAGTGAAACACTGAATAGAGGTTTGTGAGCTTTTTTTTCCCCCTCCTATATTTTCAGTGGTTTGAAAACTTGGGGGTCAGAGAGAATGACATGGATGCTGTATGTAGATACTTCTCTTAAGGAGTAACTCTCTAGGGCATTGTAAAAAATCACTTGAAATTTCCCTGGAAATAATTTTTAATGTGTTGTAGCCATCTCTCAGGATGTAACAAGTCTTCCATTTCTAGTTGTGCAGCCAGCTGGACAGACATCCATGCAAAGAGCTGTACAAAATGTGTGAAAGCTGGGGCTAAATCAATAACTTTCCATCCATGCAGTTACTTTTCTGCAAATATAAACATTTGCTCATTATCACCACACACAGTTTCATCTCCACTGAATTTTTAATGAAAAGGAATGATAATTTATTCACTAGCATTTTTTTTTTTTTTCAGACAAAAATGATATCTTTGCTTAATGATTTTCCTCCTTCTGGTTTTGTAAGAAACTTACTGCTTTCCCTCATGTGAAAAACCCCTATGTTGGTTTTCAGGTGCACTGAAAATACCTGCAGTGAAACATCCACCTGATAAAGCACCTGATAGAAGCAGCACAGCCAATCCCAGAGCAGTAAAGAAAGGCAAACTCTTCTAGGGGGCAATTTAGGCCCTGCAGGGGCTGAACTTCCCTCTGGACAGTCTCCTTGCCCCATCTTCAATGGATTCAGCTACAACACTTCACTTTTAGGTTTGTTGTTTGACAGAGCTGGGATAAGCACAGGTCTGGAGGACATCTAAGAGGCAGCGCTCCGCTCAGATTTGCAACACCATTCTCACCTTCCTTTTCAGTGTCCCACACTAAGAATTCAACTGTCCTCCTCCTTTCCACTACCCCAAGAAAAAGGCCTGTGATGTTGCTGGGGTGAGACATATTTACATGCTCTGGAATCTCAGACTGGTTGGGAAATGTTCTGGGATTATCCTGATTTAGGACCTTTAAGTGCGCTGTGCAATGACAGCATCTCAACCTGAAAGCTCTTTAAGGAGAAATTAATTTATGCCTGACAGTGATTAAAGGAGAGAGGAGATGGAAATTAGCAAATCCAACTCTATTGCTGAGATCCCATTATGATTACAAGGAGAGGGGAAAATCAGCATTATGGGTGTCAGCTGCAATCTGGTGCATTCATTTAGCAGCCCATCCTACCTGGGAATTGTCCTGGAATGGATGGATATTCCTGTCACACTGGCTTGGCCAGAGATGAATCAATTCTCTCCATGGTGGAACAGAGATGGAAACCACTTGGCAGGATAATAACTCCCATTTGGAGTTTAATGCAAGGACCTGAAGCAAGGCCCATCAAATAAAACCTGGTGGGAAAGCCTGTGGATCCTGTAGACCTCTTGCAGGAAGATGTCAGAAATGACATGGTCACAGAAACGGAGCTGCTTTATTGTGGCCAAGCAAGACGGCCAAGGGACCATCTGGGTATTGAAATATGACCCAGACATTAAATGGAACTGCCCTTCCTTTGACAGGCAGAGTAACACATTTTTCATCTATTCCAAGACGGATTACAGTAGTTGGGATGCAAGTTAGCAAGCAGCAAGTGAATTTGCCTACGAACAAAAGTTGGACAAAATTTCTAATGCTTAAAGCTTTCAACCCAGTTTGGAATGCGAATGTTTCATCAAAGAAATCTCTAGAATCCTAGAGAGGAAAAAAATTCTATTGCTCTCAATGATATGGAAACTGTCCTCCTGTAGTTATTGCAATGTTTACACAAAAGTGGTTTTGGTTCTTTTTCCCCAGGACTAGTGGTTTGAACCATCTTGTTTGAAATTGCTTTGAAAGAGTCACGATTCTTCTCTGTTGTTTTCAAAAACAAGAAATTCTTTTAATTTCTTTCTTTTTGGTGGGAATTGCACTGAATTTGAACACTAAGCAGATATTGCGAAGCTTTAGGCAAAGAAGGAATGTGATATACCAAAAAAAGTAGATTTTTTTATTTAGTTGGAGGCTTGTCTGATATTGTGTTGAATAGGAGAGTGGCTCATTCCTGCCACTATTGATCCATCCCACACCGACTGATTTCACAGCTCTTTTCCTTCCAAAATTTTCTTGGGCTGTGAAAACACTGGGAAGTGCAAGGAAAAACTTCTTGGGAAGGGCTATAGAACCTCTTGTTCAGCATCTGCTTGCACTGCTTTCTGTTATTGCTGCTTGTTTGTACTTTGTGGACTCTGATTCCCAGTTGGGAACTGGAATCTTGTTAGAAAGAGCTGGTTAATAAAGTAATAAAAATCTCTGACCTCTTCAGCAGTTTCATACACTTGTGAATATTTCTCCCAGCTCCAGAAGGAACAACTAATCAATACATAATGTGGTGTAATATACTTCAGTGGATAAAATACACCAAATATTCAAAGGGCAATCTTTCACTCTGGTGTCAAAACACCTGGTTAAAGCATTTTCTTCCATCCCCTCTTAAGGTCCACATTTTGGAAAGATGCCTCAGCACATCTCCACCAATGATTTATCCTCCTGCTCTACTCAAGGAAATAAAGTGACTTCAGCCTCCTTGTTTAACAAAATAAAATAAAATCAGACACAAATCCAACCTGGCAGGATAAAAAAAATATATGTACATATAAAGAGAGAAGTTCTGCTTTAGAGGAGGAATACGAAATTATATTGTAAATTAAATTACAGGAAGGGAGAATAATATGAACTGAAAAAAAGATTAGATCCAAGGCTGAGTTTCAATCATTGGCTTTCCTGGATTTTACTGGGCCCATGAGTCCGGCTCAGCTGCCCTCAGACAGACACAAGAGTCTGGTTAATTCATCTCTTCCTTCTTCTGTAATAAATACAACCGACAAAGAGGAGCAGAAAAACAGGAGGAGGAGAAGCCTGCTTCCAACTGAAGCCTGGTAGAGCTTGAGGGCAATTACACCATTCATGGGAGGGATGTGAGGGGGTTTGCCTGGAGACACCCCTAAAAGTTGGTTTGTGGGGATGGGGATGCTGAGGGACCCTGGGTTAGGAGGGACGAAAGGGAAAAAGAGAGTGTTAACTACCTAGACAAGGTAATTAACATGGAATTGAGAGGGAAGGAACTGAGCAAATTAACAGTCTGTGGAGGAAGCTTAACCAGCTGCAGTTAGAGAGGAGGGGGCAGTTGAGCAGGCAGGTCCTAAACCTAATATAGGGAAGGGCCAGGGTGAGGCTTCTCCAGCCTTTTGCTCCATCCCCTGTGTGGGGGAGTGGACAAGGGACACCTGGCAGGCTGCTGTGGAGAAATGAAGGCATAATTTTTATATCGTATTTCTCTTAAATGCATCTTTGATTTGATTGTACTTAAACTTTCCTACAAAGGGATTCCTGTGAATGCTTGATGTGAGATCTTAAATAGAAATATCTGCTTTTCAAGGAAGCTGAGCACCTCAGCAGAGATCTGCAGAGCTTTAAGCATTTGCTCTGTCCTAGAAACTGGCCAGACTCTTTCCCAGGGGAACTGCCTGAAGAAAAAAGGGGGAAATAAATATATAGCATTTGGATGAATTCACTGGGATGCGTTCATCTCCTAGAAAGGGATGAGAGGGCCAGGCCACCTTCTAGTGCTGGCTTCAGGTGGTGTCGAAACAGCATTTATCTGAAGGCACAACAAGGCCACGGTGCTGGTCTGAGTCATTGTAAAGATGAGGGCAGTGGCAAGGTGATGACTCTGTTTTGGTTTTCTTCCAGTGAGGAAGAAAATTGACTTTATTTTTTCAATTGTTGCTGTGCTGGAGAGCACCCTGTGTTTGTTCCAGAGAGCAGAAACATCTTAGCTGCTCCATATGGGTTGCACCTGGGGCTTCAGCCATGAGACAGGGAGAGTCAGTCCAGGTGGATACCCCTGGAAACCAATCCTGGTTCCCTTCCATCCCTCTGCTAGCAGAGCAGATGGGGGAATCCTTGATTAGAAGACAAGTTTTGCCTCAGCTCTTCTTGAGCCTTGTTCTTTGTTTTGGTGCTGGATGAGAGCTGATATCTGCCCAGAAACAAAGCCATCCAGTCCCCTGCAGGCCCCTTTGTGCTCCTGGCTGGAGGCTGGGCAGCAGCACAATGGGCTTAAGGGGCTACCCAGGGATGGGAAGAAGAGAGAAGTCAACTTGTCCCCCAGGGAGGTGTCAGGCAAAGGGGCTGGCATTGTAGCTACATCCAGAAGAACAAAATGAAGGAAATAAATAAAGGAGGCACAGCGCGTCCTACAAACAAGAACATGTGTCTGCATTTATTAACATTTCCAGCGCGGATTTAATTCCCAGCAAAGTGCTCCTGCCTACACGCAGCCCGGGCGTGTTGCAGGAAACCTCTCGTTAAGTTCCATACAAGCCATCTTTTTAGTGCATCCTCCAGGGGAATCTTCAAACGGATTCTGTAATTTCACTGATAAATGGCTCTTTTGCAAAACACTATTTACATTCCAGCATCAGAAAGGCTGGCGACTCTTCCTCCCTCCACCCCTCTCCATCGTCTCCTCCCTGCGCCTTCAGGGATGGAGCTCCCGCCCACTCCAGGGAGGTAATAAAACATCTGCAGGTCCTGTAAGGAAGGAGAAGCTGGATTTTTCCAGGAAGAAATGCAGCTGTAGAAGAACAGCAGCAGTGCCTTAAATGGGATCTCCCTGGATGCTCGTGGAAATAGGGAGACATAGCCAGATTTGTCTCAAAGAGTGGTATTAGGATTCTGAGACTGTGTGCTTGTTTTTCTTTTTTTATCTTGGCATTGCCACAGGTTTTCTGGGTGGCCTCAGGCAAGCCACTTAATCTCTTTGGGCTCCTGTTTCCATCGGCGCTCACAGGATGAAGACGGCGACTTTATTTCATTTGTTTGTCCTGCCTATTCTGATTATAGATCCCTGGGGGCAAGGATTGTCTCTGATTAAACAAAGCTGCCTGTGCGTGGGGATTCCAGCTTTGGTCTGGCCTCTGGGCATACAGAACAACAAAACAGCATCTGACAACCAGTCTAGACAGGAAAATAATGTGCCAGAGAAACGAAGTTTGGTCAGTGCTTCCCTTCTTCTTTAGTTCTTAACTGGACCTTTTTGCTTTTACTGGTCACATATCTGCTGACCTGCATTTAGGAGAGACAGAGTTTGGGTGATTTCTATCTTTATCCACTTGCCTGGAAAAAGGAATTAAAAATCAGATCATGGCAGTCCTTCGTGTTCTTTCCCTTCCCACCACTGGGTGTTTGTACAAGGCTGTCAGGGAGCAGCCAGGCCCCCTGGATGTGTTGGACAGGTTGTGAGTGAGCTCTCAAAAAGAAAAAAGACCCTAACAGTGAACACAGTAGAAATGTAGACTTGTGTATTTTATTTTTCATGACAAACCTCTAGGTTTCTTTGGCAACATTGTCTTTTTGTGTTCCTGTGATGTCCTGTGGTCAGCACAGCATCAAAACACCTGATTTACAGTTGAATTAATTGTGCAGTCTGAGCATGTCTGGAGGTCCCACTTGGTGCCAGTTTGGAGCGCTGGCTGCATGGCTGCGTCGCCTCCCTCCTGGCTGTTCCTCGGGACACTTCTGGAATTCACAATAACCAGCACCTTCCCACCAAGCCTTCCAGCTTAAGCTTCAAGTCTGCATTTACAGCCATCTGCACTGAGTTCAGGTAAATTTCTGAAAGGAAGGGGAATCAATGCACCAGAAGACATCGGTTGGCCGCTCGCTCTTTTTCCAGAAACAACGATGGCCAGGTCTGCAGAGAGCACAAATCAGGCTCTGCAGGTTTCAGCACTGGTTTCTATCAGTTCATCCCGTGCACGAGTATCTCACCTGCTGCATCTCAGTAAATCCTCACCTTCAGGTTGTTACTGGTTTTAAACCCAGTGAGTGAGAACAATGCATCTTCCCCACAGCAAAAGAAAACTGCAGGTGTAGGAACACCTGGGCTCTTGAGCATGGCACCACATACCTAGCAGAAAGTTGGTTTATTTTTATATTGGTTCCTAAGGAAACCAAGTTTCCACAGTCTTGTTCTCTGTCTCTACATCTGTCAGTCCTTCCCAAAGAACTTTTTCATAAATTAGAGTTTCAAGCACATTTTATGCAGTAGGAAAGAGTAATGAAACTCCAACTTGATTGGTGAAGCTGGCAGAGAAAAGAGCCTGAAACTGGTGCTGCTCTTGACCTGTGCTGAGTTCATCAATTCCCAGCTCTGTCTGCTGCCATTTACTTAATGAACCTGCTGCCTCCTGCCCCAGCACTGCCTCAAAGCCAGGAGGAACTGGGATCTTCCTGAGCCCCTGGTGGGGAATCCGGGTTACCAGGCTACAGGACAAAAAGGAAACTTGGCCTTCTTCCTGCTGCCTCTGGAAAAACTCATTTATTTGATAGATCACAAGAACATTTAAAACCCTCACCAGAATTTATGCCTGGATAGAGGAGCTTCTGCCTTTTTCCCAAGTGCTCAGTACCCAAATGTGGACTCGGCATGTGGGTTAAATGTTTTGCACCAGAAGATCCCATTACATCAAGACATCACGCTGTGTGTTGTTTCAAGTTTCCAATGAAGGGTATCCAATGGACTTTGTGAGGCCAGCAAATCACACCTGACTGCAAAGAAGCAAGCTTCAAGAGAGAATTCAACCCTTTTCTTCCAAAACAAGAGCGTTCAGCCCAGTCGTGTCTTGTGAAATATGATGGAAATGTTCAGCTTTAGTTCCAGGGAAAGGAAACACCAGGTGTTTGGCACCCTGAAAGAAGCTGTGAAATTGAATTTGTGTTCTCCAAACTACTTTACTCAACAGACTGAAGGGGAGGAAAGCAAGCAGGATCCTGGGCTGGCACTGGGGAGAGCTTTGAGCTGGCAGAGGAAGGATGGCACTGTGCAACTTCACTACCACTGTGCCAGCCTTGCTCTGTCAGAGCCTGGCCTGGACAGGTGAAGAGAAACCTTCTCTTTTCCTTCTCTTTTCCTTCTCTTTCCCTTCTCTCAGTCTCCATTTGTTGCTTCCCTGACCATGGAGGGATGTGTTAGCCATGAATGAACTCAGGACAGCTGTGCTGTTTCATTTTCAGGTCAACCACTTGTCTCTGGGGGGAAGAGGAGTGGGGGGTTGTCCTAGCAGGAGACAGAGCCTGATCATTATCTGTTAATGGGGAAGTCAATTAAAAGCCTGCCATTGCAGAACGCTTTCTGATGACTCTAATTAGCCAATAATTGTGTTATCTCGTTCAGTGGTGCGATATGGTGCAGGGATCCACAAAATGGGGTGGGGCTGGGCAGGCTTGGGGAGCCCTTCAAGCAGTGACTATTTCTCCCAAAATCACTTTTTCCTCTCAAAGCCACCAACCAGTGTGAGATCTTTTTCAGACTGGAGGGAGCTGTTTCCTTGCAGCTCAGAGTAAAGCTCTGGAGAGAATTGGGATTCAAATCCACCTCCACAACTTTGCAGCTCCCATGGCTCCCAGCACCAGGTACTGCCTGTTCTCAATCCCACTCCTGGAAGCTAATTCCTCCCAGATATTGTACAGGAAACCTACACTACTGTGCTGGCCTGGATGCCACTGGTTTGCTGAAGTCCCTTTATTAGTGCTAAGTCATTAAACTGTGAGCAAAATACCACTGAAATCTACTCACAGTAGTAGTAATAACAGTACTTCTAATAACAGCAGTGACACCACCTTGGTCTCCTGCGGTAACTCAGTGTGAATAATTTCAAAACCTTCAATAAGTATTAAAAAATTCTTAAAACGAACCCTGGGACTGGCTCTCCCCTTGCAGGCGGAGAGGTGAAAGGAAGAAGCATTACCAGGCAGGAGCTGGGATGCAGGAGATGTGGCTTCGTAGAAGGAAATATTATGGATACCACATTTGCCAAGTCCTCCATGCTGGAGTTTTATGATAGGAATTTTCATCCTGCAAAATGAATTTTGCTGCAAAAGCAAGAGGATTCCTGAGGAATACCCCTCACGGTAGGTACCTGGCTGGTGCTGCACACACTCTCAGAGGGAGATTGCACAAGAGTAGGGCTGGGCTGCGGCACCAGGGGAAGAGAGGAGGAAGCAGAGGCAGCCTGGCCATGGTATCTTCCAGTTCCACTTTCCCACAGCCCATCTCTTCCCAGGCATTGCTGCACCATTCCCTTCTGCTGACCGTGTCAACCCTAACTCTGTATCTGTTAAACCTCAGGTAATTGCTTTTAGATGGGTGTAATTAAGAAGCCATTAGTGTAAAGTTTCATTTCAGTTTATGCTTTGGTCTCCATTTGAGCAGAGAAATATGAAATTAAGGTATTAGCTCCTTTCAGAGAGATGAGTCATGAGCTAATAAGTTTTAAGAGCTGTTTCTCAACTGTAATGATTCTTTTTTTTTTTTTTTTTTTTCCCCCAAATCTTCTCCTCCTCCCAAATTCTTGCTTCTGGATAATTCCTTTTTAAAAGAATAAAAGAGGGAGTATGACTGAGTTAGTGAGGAGCTGCTACTAAATCGACAGCCAGAGAGACACCAGCATTTGTGTAGAATTTCCCCAAAGCAGCCAGGGATGCTCGTGGTGACAGCACGTGGTCAGGGTGACACGTCCAGTGTGAAGAGAACATCCAACACACAGGGTCCAGCTGTGCTTTTGGCCAGGAAGGAGGAAAGAAATGAGTGAACAGAGCAGCTAGGGAGAGAGCAGGGAAGATGCCTGAACTTCCCAGAGTGGAATAGAAAGGCGGGGATGCGATTTTGCCCGGGTGTGTGGTGTGGGAGAGCCCAGCCGAGCTGCAGACCGGGGCAGTGCCCAGGGCAGAGGCTGTCCCGCAGGGACAGAGGTTCCAACCCCAGCACGGGGCTGAGCCAGGGAGCGTTTTTCCCATTGCTCCCCTCCCAGGCTGAGCCAGCAGCCTGAGCCCAGCCCATTCCTGCAGCTTCAAGCCCTTCCAAGCTGAACCAACCTCCCTTTCCCCGCGGAGCATCATCTGGCGGAATGGAGCTGGGGAGCGGTTCCGGCGGTGCCAGGGCACCCGGCAGGCACTCCCAGATGTGCTGGCACGAGTGGGAGCAGCAGAGACACCCGGAGGGGACACATCCCTGCCAGCGGGGCCCCGCTCCGACAGCGTGGCGCTCAGCTCGCAGCAGTGGCGTCTCCAGAGCGAAATCGGTGACAGTCAGGCGTGTGTGTACAGTTCATCACAGCCTAATTAAACCGCTCCCTCTACCAAAGGGTGCTGCAAGTGAGGAAGGGAGAAGGGGAAGAGGTGTCCTTAGTCTGAGGCAGTGAAATGCTTGTGGTCATCAATAATGCATCGCAGTAATGTTCCTGTATGAATTGGAAACGCCAAGCAATCAAAGGCCATATGTATTTAGCTTAGATCCACATGATGTCCATGTATTTTTAATAGTGTGGCATCTTTGAAATGTGTTTATGAAGCACAGCGTTCCTCTCCATGGCTGTGGAGGAAAAAATTGCCTCTGGCTGGCAGGAAGGCTCTTCCTCCCCTCCCCAGGCTCTGTGAGGATGACTACACACCACTCCTGGCAGGAAGGACCACACTAAACCCCACATAGGGATGTTCCTTTTCTCTGTCTAACGATGAAATAGCTTGTTAGAAGTTGGTATAAAATCTCTGCGCTAGTGGGGACCAATGGGTGATTTCTTAATATTGTCTAGAATATTCTTCTCTATATTAATCTAATCTCAATCTTCTGTTGCCTTGATCATTTCCAGTACATCTGTAGGACAGGTCTTGGTCACCTGTTTTCTAGCTGGGAAATAAATGGGAAAATGGGAATCAGAATATGGGACTGGGAACATCCATCTCCAGGTCAGCATCCTGGGCCGGTGGCTGAGGTTACACACTCTGAAACTGAAAAAGGGAGGGAGAAAAGGAAAGGAAAAACAAATCCCATACCTGCTTAGCATGGCTTTTAAAATGTTGGGACAGTTGGCAAGGGAAGTGGAAGCCTTTAAATCAAGGCTAGAAGCCTGTTTTAAAGTGAAGTGTTCTCATTCAGCTGGGAAGTCTTGCAGCAGTGCCCACTGATGTCTTTAAAATGAAGACCCAGATGCCTGAGGTTTCTTTGAGAGCTGGAAAGTTTGAAATGAAAATGAAATTCACCTGATTCCAGCAGTTCTGTTTGTTTATTTTTTGCTGCTAATGTGGTGTTAGACTTCAGTTTGTAAACATTGCTGGGGAAATACTGACCTTTGCTAAGTTACCACACGATGATAGTGGGAGTCTTTAATATCTCTCAGTGTTTCTGAAAGCATTTCTGCCAGGGTCAGACATCAGAACGCGCCACTGGTGATCCCCCCAGGATCCTGCTGCTCCCTGTGACACCTTGTGGTTCCAACACAAGCGTGGGGTTTGTCAAAGCCAGAAAAGCTCCTGAAGGCTGCAAATCCCTAATTCCAGCAGAGATTTTGGAGACAAAAATAAAAATTACCTTGCCATTGTAAAGCATTGGTGGGGAGTGTGCTCTCTCACCTCAGCTGAGTCACTGGGGAGACCTCCCTGGTTTTTCCCTGCTGCCTTAGACTGTGGCCCCTTGTCCTGCTGAAATAATGGAAGAGGCACAAACGCCTCAGACACTTCCATGGACGTGCTCCAGAACGCAACAAAAAATAAAGAAGATGGGAGAGGAGGGTGGGGAAAGGGCAAAGAAGGTGTACTCATACAAAACTAATTCTCCTTCCCTTTTGAGTTGTGAGCCTGCTGAATCGGCTGCTGGGTTATGTAAGAGGAGTCATTGTGCTGGTGTTGAAAGGGCAGCCTTGTACCGAGAGCTGAGCGCGCCGCTGGAATTTTAAGCAGCCAGGCTGTGCCTGGGTGAGGGAGGGAGCAGGGCCCATCCGAAGCCATCCATCCTGCTGCCTTCCCGCTCACATCCCAGTTGGGATTGGGCACGTGAGCAAGGTCATTCCATGCAGGGATCGCTGTCAGCCCGGCCAAGGCCGCTGCGCTTCTCCTCTGCCTCCCCCTTCGCCTCCTCTCCATTCCCTC